>MTQE01001141.1:26552570-26567052 GCA_014337955.1 Aspidoscelis marmoratus | reverse complement strand
TTTAATGGGAGGCCAATATTAGCCAACTCTTTATTTAGGACCTCTGACCACGATGACTTGTGTCGGTATTGAGATTGTTCCTCTAAACATAAGCGTGAAAGCAAATTGAATGCAAGAAAATTAGTATTTGTTTGAATAGATCCCCTTCGAATGTGGCAGGATTCATATTCGATATGAATGCATACGAACAGCATATGGATCCTATATACAAATGCATATGAAAAACATACGGATCCCATACAAATGCATACAAATACCACTGCTATATACAAATGCATAAAATAGCAAACGGATCCCCATACAAATGCATACAAATACCATACGAATCCCATACAATCTTTGAATGTGCCAAAATTCTATTTGAATTTGAATGTCCAAATTTAGCTGGATTTTGAATGTAACTCATATTTGTGCACATCCCTAGTTACTGTGATAACTAGAAAGAAAAGTAGATGGGCCACAGTCGAAAGTGCCCCAGGCTATTTTGTTTCATGACGCCAAATAAATGAAAGCCGCGCAAATTCAACTGAATACTTTTAAAAGGGGGGGGGAGTTTAGCTTGCAGTGAAGATAGAAATTAAATATACTTTTTTCCGGGGGTGGGGAATAAAAAATATACGCAATAAACCTAAAGGAACTGGATGCTTTTGTCTCCCTCAGGCAGACACTCCAGACTGCTTGGCAACGTGTGTGCTAGAAACATTGCCAGAAGCCAAGCATATCAGACACCACATGGTGCTGACATCCCGTAAGGTGAAGAGAGTAGAGGATTATTCTTTGCTTAGCTCTGGGAAGAAAGCAATGGCGAAGAGGCATCACTCACTCATATTTTCACCAAGAGTAATGTGATAAAAGTCCCAGCATGGCCACGTTTGAACCCTCTCATTCCTTGAGCTGAGTGGGAAGAACTGTCATGGTCTCATCTTTAAAGCTGTTAATAATTTTAAAACTGTTACTGGTGTCTTGGCATGGTAGGATTTCAAGGTCATGGAAACTTCTATGAAAGTGTAAACAACTATTAGGCATAAAACCTAAGGGGAAGGGGATAAGCTCCGTTGCAAATTGGGCTGCTATGGCTAGTAGGTACAATACTAGGCAAAGCTTGGTATTGGACTGATAAGATTTGCACAGGAAGATTGAATGTTTAAGAATACATTTTATGCTGTATTTTTCAGTCTGCTCTGCAGTAGCTGCCTTCCTAAGTATATTTCACTAAACAAACCCTTTCTCCATTGGGCCCTCTTCCTGATTATACCCCAGATTGGTGAACTGCCATCCGTATGATGGTGAAGACTATATCAGGCTTAGCCAGTAACCAGCACTGGCCTGAGGAGATCAGGCCCCTCTTCTGAGATATAATCTGGAATATGGCCCTGTGCAGAAAGGGCCATAGTTAAGCTGCATAGCTGTTCTGTTTATACTGCATTGACTAGTGTTTATCCCAGGTGGAGCTGCATGATTTATAGGGGCTCTTCAATGTGTCTTCAATGTGTCATGCCCAGAAGATCCAGAAACGTTTTGCAGCATCTTCCATAACCAACCCAGGTTCTGGAAATCCCTATGTTCAAAGTAAAGAAAACCCAATTGAAGTACACAAAGCTAGATGAGCCAACAGACTGATCTATGGACCTTTCTGCACCAGGTCTTATTTTATATTGTATCTCAGAACAGGGACCTGCCATCCATAAGCTAGTACAGGGTACAGCAGGTGCCAGCTGCAGCCTGCTGTAGGATGTCTCCAGACGTGCCCTTTGTTCTGATGGAAATTTGAAGCTACTTCCGGTCCTCCAGACTGGAAGCTTTGCATTTCTGTTGGAACTGTTTCCTGTCCACAGGGTGGGAAGCTCTGTTGCCAGCAGTAGGACTGCAGTAAATACTGGTAAGCTTGCAGTAAAAAGATGCTGGTTAGCCAGTACCTTTTACTTTGCTGCAGAGGAGGGGGAAGCGCTTTGCTGCTTCCATCCCTGTCTGAAGGTACCTGTAGTCTGCATTAGAATGTACATAGCAGGTTTTTATTCTGAATATAAGCCTGGATAAAGCCCAGTGTAGGAAGGGGCCCGAATATTCAGTTTTGTATGTCCAAATGAGATTTAGTGTTGTACAATAAAACACACCTAAATTTTAATCTAGTTTCAATTCAGTTTCAGAACAAGAAAAGCCAGTGAAGTGACTGGACATTTTCTTTCCACTTTATCTAACTCAAAGGTTGATTTTCTGACTGAGAGCCTTTTCCCATTTAAGTTATAGGTGAATGTGGGGGATGCTCCGGCACAAGTTCCCCACCTATACTAGAAGTATGTCTTCTACACCTACATGAGCAGCAGGGCTAGTATAGTCCTGCATGCTGCATCTGCATGTGACCAGTGGTGCAGGTGTGACTGTGCACTGTATCAGCTGGTTGCCCTAGCAACTGTACCACACTCACTCTAAATCTTCTGATGATCTCTTCTGGTGCCTTTATGTAGATGTTAAACTGCATAGGGGAGAGAAGCACCGTAAAACAGTGTCTCTTGATCTAATCCCCGAAGTCACCTCAGAAGGATACTATTGTTGATGGTATCAAAAGCTGCTGAGAGATCAGGGAAAACCAGTAGGACTGCATTACCTTTGTTCATCCCATTAAAGGTAATTAATCAGGACAACGAAGGCAGTCTCCATGCTGTACCTCTGTCTGAAGCCAGATTGAAAGCCAGACTGAAAAGGGAGGACCTAACCTGCTTCCTCAAGCATGCCTGCAGTTGGGTAGCCACCACATTCTCCAGCACCTTGCTTCAAAGGGGAATATTAGCAACTGAGCAGTAGTCATTTAATACCTCTGGGTCTAGGAAAGTCCTCTTAAGGGGTGTGTGTGCAACTGCTTCCTTAAATGCCACTGCCAACTGCTTCCTCCCTCAGAGAGGCATTTATCACTCTCTGGACCCACACAGCCATACAGTCTTGGCTAGCTTTAACTGGTTTACTGAACCCTTGTAAGAAGTTTGTCCACTTCCTCAGGCCACAATAATTGAAAGTGATCCAAAATAACAAAACCAGACAGTTGTTCTCGATCCCTCCCTCAGACTACCTACAACTAGGGGTGTGCACAAATGCAATTTTCAGGATTTGATTTGAATTGAATATCCAAAAAATTCAAATTGATTTGAATGTTTAAAATTCAAATGTATTCACATTTGATTAGATCTGAATACATTCAAATCTATTTGTGCGAAGTTTTGATCCGTATTTGCAAATACAGATGTGCACAACATTTCCGTACGCATCCGTACACATCCTGAACTTATCCTGTATGCATCCCGTTTTCATCCTGTACGGATCCGTACAAATGCGTACAGATGCGGGAAAGATGTGTATGGGCAAGTACGCATCACATACATATCCGTACACATAAAAATGTCCAAATAATTCAAATGAATGATTAAAAAATTAAAAATTCATTTGAATGTTTAAATTCAAATTTATAGACATTTGATTCAAATTTGAATGTCCAAATTCAAACAAATATGGTTGGATTTCAAATGTTTTGAATATTTGTAGAGATCCCTACTCAAAATTGTAAAGTCCAGTTCCATGAGAATCTGAACAACTTTGCTGCATCCAGATGTCAGTTCCTTATCCATATATATTGGAATAAGTAACCGAAGTCTGGATGAAGTCTTTCTCCTGGAAGTGCTCTGCAAATTTATCACAGATCTTGGGCATACAATACATGCAAAACATATTATTATGGTCAGCAAAGTTGACAGAAACAACAACAGGTGGGGGTCAGAGAGAAAGGAAAGTCTTTAGGGAAACTGAAATATTGCTTAAGTCAGGTCAAGACGTCAAGTATTTGTTCACACAGTCATCAGAACTCAACTGTAAATCAATGGCATCTAAAATTCTCACCTCAAAAGTTTAAGTCATTTGTTTTAAAACACAGGAATCTAAGAAATGGTCTTGGCCATGTGCTTTGGCTACCAAGGATGTGACATCTATTACCGCTGACCTAACAGTGTAAAAAATGGCAGAGATGCACAAGTGTTTCTTCCCACCTCCTACAAAACCACAACGCAGCAGCTTTTATAATTCATGCCTAAGTAATCAATAAAGGAAGCTCGACCCTGAAAGTCTAGTAATATCTTGGACAACTGTATTGACTACACTGTAAGAATTGCAAAATGCTTTACAAGCAATGAATTTAGCTGCTCAGCAATATCCAGGGTTAGGGGGAAGTCTTTAATTCACATCTTAAAACAAGGAATGATTAGTTATAGCAGCAACATGTCAGAAACAGCAAAGCAGAACCTAAAGAGATCTAAACTGGCTTCATTAAATGAGCTCTGAGCTACAAAGGAGATGAGAGATGATGTTATTATTTCTTTCTTGAGTTTATTAGTTGTCATATATCAAAGATTTATAGTACCAGTACCAACTATCTTCCAGTTGCTAATGGCAAATAGTTCAGTCTCGGACCAGGAAGTATTTAAAGAAATGGCCTTCAATAATTGACTGAAAAGTGCTTTCTGAATTAACAATGCTTCTTAATGTATTACATAATACAGCAGCTGGAGACAACCATGGTGAGGAGTAGAATGACCCAAGAAGGTAGTATTAGTTTTATCTTTCAAAGTGGCATCAGTTAAGTTGGAAGTCCCTGCCATGGTAGTGTTGGGAGGCTATGCTCAGTGGGCGGGCTTAGCTCTTTTATGGCCTCCATGACAACCATGGGACTGCCTTAGCATGTAATGGGCCCAACTCATGTAGCAGGTCATACTATTGATCCTGTTTGCCTCAGAGGTGATTGGTGAGAATCTGTTGATAGAAAGGCAAGTGGTAAACCTGTTCTTATAGATGGATCATTTGCTGGTGAGATTTGGGCTTGCAGTGGCAGATCTCCTCTACAGGGATAGGGGACCTATTAAGGCACCTGGGAAAGGGCCTTTTCGGTAATGGCTCCAGATAATGGAATAGTCTCTCCCTTGAGGTGTGTCACACCCCTTTCCTGTATACATTTAGGAAGGCGGTGAAGATGCACCTCTTTGCCCTGGCCAAATGTGACCATTCTCCCCCCCACACACACACACCGTAGATATTAGTATTTTAATATTTTGTATACGTTCTTAAATATGCTGGATTTTTAAAGTCTTTTTATGGATATCATTTTTTTAATCTGTTGTTTTAAAACTTGTAACCCGCCCTGAGACCTATGGGTATAGGGCGTGATATAAATATAAATAACAAATAAATAAGATGGTGCACTTGTGGAGAGTTATGGAATCTTAGTGATTCCTGAATGATCTAGGGGATCTTCCGGTTGGCACAGATGGTGCTCTTGTCAAAGCTCTGGTCTCTCTCTCTGGAATCAGAAGATAAGCAGAGCCATTGACACAATCACTCCCAAGTGTCCTTGGAGTATCCATAAAGCCTGTAAAACACCTTGGTATCCCACAGAGCTATAGACAATGGAACAGGAAAGGAAACGGCTAGAGCACAGTTGACATAAATCTGTCTGACATAAATCTGACATAAATGAGTCTGATTGAACACTGATCAGAGCACAATTTCGTGACTGCCATGTGGTAGCAGTGGCAGCCAAAATTACTTTTTCTGTGTCCTTGAATAACCATCCAGCAAGACTCTTTTGAGTGGTGAATGGCCTTAGAAGGTATAGCCTGATGGAGCATGGGCAATAGCCAAGAAATACCTGCAGTGACAAAGTTGCTCAGATTCATGGGGTATTGGATGTCACAGCTGTGAATAGAATGATAGAATCAGAATTGGAAGGGACCTCTAGGGTCATCAAGTCCAACCCTCTGGTCAATGCAGGATTTCCTAAACCAGTGATGGCGAACCTTTTGAGCTCAGTGTGTCAAAATTTGCAAGATAACCTAGCTTAACTTGGGTGCTGTGTCACATCTAGAAATATCCATAATTTTGCGATATTTGTAGCTCTAGTAAAAAAGTTATATTTTTGATATATGTATTTTATTAAAAGCAAAAACAAATAATTCTTTACATTAGTGACTTTTGTTGTTAAATCTTCAATTGAAAGTTGGTATTTCATACACTTCAAGAACAAGCAAGCACTACATGTCCAGGTGCCAGGGTGACCATGTGTGTCACCCAAAAGGGCTTGGCGTGTCACCTGTGACACGCGTGTCATAGGTTGGCCATCACCGTCCTAAACCATCCCAGATAGATGCAGTTCCAGCCTCTGTTAGTCCAGAGGGAATGTCCAGAGAGCTGTCTGGTCTGATTATTTTGGATCAGTTTCAATTGTTGTGGCCTTGCTGGGGTTTGGCTGACCACACGCCCTCTGAATCCTTGCCCTTCTTGGCTGATAAAATCTAGATGGCAAGTTAAAACTGGGTGGTGCCAGGGAGGAGTGAATGCCTCTTAGAGAAATGGGGTGGTCCTGTTGGCTCTTAAATAGGCAGTGGTATGCCTCCTCCTCAAGAGGGCCTACCTGGATTCAGAGGATTTAAACAACTATCATCCGGTGGCCAATATACCCCTTTTAGGCAAGGTACTGGAAAAGGCTGTGGCTGTTCAGCTGCAGGCATGTTTGTAAAAAGTTGATTATCTAGACCCATTTCAATCTGGCTTCAGGCCTAGTTATGGCACAGAAACTGCTTTGGTCACCCTGTCTGATGGCCTTCTCCAACAGAGACACGGGGAAAGACAATCCTGTTGGTTCTCCTGGATCTCTCAGCAGCTTTTGATACCATTGACTGTACTCTCCTTCAGGAAAGGCTATGGAGTTTGGGAGCTGGAAGCAATGTGTTGCACTGGTTCCGTTCCTATCTTCAAGGCTGAATCCAGTGAGTGATAGTGGGAGATTCTTGCTTGAATTCCTGGGAACTCTTCTTGTGGAGTTCTTCATGAGTCGATCTTATCTCCCATGGTCTTTAATATCTACAAGAAGCTGCTGGGAGAGGTCACCAGGAGATTTGTGACACCCAGCTCTATCTCTCTGTGCCATCTGATTCAGGAAAGGTGGTTGAAGTGCTTGACAGGTGCCTGGAAACAGTAGTAGTCTGGGTTGGGTTCAATACAGTGAAGCTGAACCTGGACAAGACAGAGGTGACTGTGTCACAGGGTCTTGAGTCCATAAACTTTGCAGGCATCCAGTCCTTGATGGGGCTGTAATGTTCTGGAAGGGGCAGGTGCAAAATCTGGGGGTGGTGTTGGACTCTGCACTGATGCTTGAAGCTCAGGTGGAGTTTGTGGCCAAGACCGCCTATTTCCAACTACAGCTGGTTTGACAGATAAGGCCTCTTTTGGACAGAGATGATTTGGCCACAGTTATCCATGCTCTGGTAACTTCCAGAATAGACTACTGTAATGTGCTATACATGGGACTGCCCTTGAAGACAGTTCGGAAGCTGCAGCTGGTGCAGCATGCAACTGCTAGACTGCTGACTGGAACAGCTGGTTGGATGCACATCACACTGGTTTTAAAAGAGCTGCACTGGCTGCCAATTTGCTACTGAGCTCAATTCAAGGTATTAACATTAACTTATCAGCCCCTAATTGACTTGGGACCCAAATACCTAAAATAATACTTTCTTCCATATTGACCTTCTGATGCCTTAAGAGCTGTAGGGGAGGTCCTTCTGGTTGTACCACCACCCTTAGCAGCAAAATGGGTGAGCACCTGGGATAGGGCCTTCTCAGTGATGGCTCCCAAATTATGAAATAGTCTCCCCTAAGGGGTGTCCGGCATCTTCAGTTTCCAAGTTTGGAAAAGCATTGAAAACATACCTCTTTGCCTAAATAAGGAAAGAACTTTTCCTCCTCATTTTCAGGCACTGTTATTGTTTTAGTATGTTCATTTTATATTTAATTTTTAATGTTGTACCTCACCCTGAGACCTTCAGACTTGGTGGTGGGATAAAAAAAAAATGCAAATTAATAAATGCTGCTACCAACATTACACAGACAAATCCAGATTTGCCTCCAGTTTCAGTTCATTACTTAAGTGTATCTGTAAAACACACACACGTTTGCAAGTCAAGCATGTATTGACTTTTGCATCCTTCACTTTTAAATATATAATGCAAAGGCATCCCTAAAAATAGGTCCGTTCAACATACCCACAGATCATTTGAACTAAACAATCAAGCATATACATGTCACCTGCTCTGAAGTGAAAATTCACAATATCAAATGTCATGACAACCATCTTTACAAATCACAAGCCTGGAATATTAATGAGAAAATATTTTCTTTCTGCTGTGGGTGTTTGTGACTGCTAGAAATGTAACACCATCTCTAAAGTATCCTGTGCTTAGCTCACTTTCTTCCTTTTGTTCACTTGTTACAAGGATTATTAAGAACTATTGAGACTAAAAACAATTACTATATGCAAGCAGGAAGGCAAAACTTTATCCAAGCAAAGCAAAAGTAGTAGACTCGTAGAGCATCAGTGTGGTGTTAATAACTAATAAATTAAAGGCCCGTTCAGATTTGGATGTTTTGCATGCAAATTTTAAGCCAACTGAACATGTAGTGTCACTCTGGGCCTAAATTTTTGTGCTAATTTCACATTTGTCTATATTCACACTTCCTTCTTTGTTGCTGTCTTGCATGTGATGGAAAACTTCTAACATAAAACTACCAATCAAAATGAGTGTTGTATTTGGCCTTGCCTCAAAAGTGAGCACTGAAGGCTTTTACAGTCACCACATCAGGCTCAGTGAGTTGGCTAGACAAGATCCCGTTAATGGCCACTGCATATTTTACAGAGATGTGTCAAACTGGTTCCGTCAGTTTGCAGTGAACTGGAATGTTTGCACGGCCCACATGCAAACTCTCAACCACCATGTTGTTTGCAAAACCTGGTTCAAATCAAACCCAAACAAAAGGGATTGTAACAAACCAAAAGTGAACGAAGGGTGGTTTGCTATGGTTCACATGCAAACTGAACCACTCTATTGTTTGGGGAAAAAAAGTCTGAATCAAACTCAACCCAAAGCTAGTTTGATTCGATTCAATCCAAATCACTAAATTTCACCCTGTGCTCATCTCTAGCATTTTACAGCACCTTTGCAAAACCTTGGCAGCTACAATGATCATTTACAGTAAAAGGATCTGTAAAACATGTCTGCAGATGCAAAAGTGCCACAAATCAGCCGTACAAAGTTGTCACTGCTTTTGTGGCCTCCAAGGCAGCTCCAAAGCATCATGAAATGGACATTAAATGCCGTGAGGGCCTTTACAGATGCTTTGTGCCACTTCTGTGGTTGTCATGGCCCTTTGCACCCTCTCCCTCTGTGAAGTGCTGGCACAGGTGCAAAAGTGTCACAAAGTGGCAGTAAAGTGCCAGATGTTTTGTGGCACTTTTGCAGCTGTGGTGGCACTTCATAGTCATTTGTGGCACTTTTCTAGCTATACTGGTTTTTTACTGGCCAGATGGAGCTTTCAAAGCATACTCTCATCAGTGTGTGAGAGGAATAAGGCTACAATTCCACCAAAATGAAATCTGCTAGACAGAATTGTTGGGATTGTCTTTCCCCTCAGACCTGAATTTTAAAGACATGAACTTCTTTCACATCTGCATTCTTGCTAGTAAATTAATGCCTTTAATTCAGACTTCTGCTTTCCTAAAATGAATTTGCAACAGTAAGCCATAAAGGTTTAGAAAGAAGATCAAAGCAGAGAGTAGCCCAGGATAAACTATCATTAGAGACTAATGTGCCTGATGGTTCTAGTTATTCAGATGTAACCCTGAAGACCCTAGCCCTTTCTGATCTGACCTACATGTTAAAATTTATGACAAGGAACTGTCATTTCCACATCAAAAGTTGACAACCATAACATTTTCTGAATGAAATATTTTCTCACTGAATAATAAGAGATATCACTTCAAGAAAGAAAAGTATTTTTTGTTGTTGTTCAACAATATTTTATTATTAAAAAAATGGAAGAATGACAAAGGTTCATTCTTTAGAAAGAAGATCAAAGCAGATAATGCAAAACATACTACAAAGAAGTGGTTTAAATGCATTACACAATTACTGGTCCAACCTTCAGTGATTTGACCAAGGGCTTGCTCAAACTCCACTGCATTTTCAGGAATGTCCACCATGTTGGGTGCATAGACCTGCATGCTCAAGTTACTGGGCAACAGCTTGACAGTGAAGGACTAATTGTTAATTGCTCCAGCAACTGATCATACATTAATTATTCTGCAGCTGCAAGCAGAGTATCTAGTCACAGCTTGCCCAGGAGGAGGTTTCCAGAAGCATCAAATCAAAGGGAGGAAGCTATATTCAGTGTCAACCAAAAATGGAGTCAGTGTCAATGGGAAGAAGGCAGGAACACAGCTAGGAGACTGTATATCAACTTGAGGAACAGCACCAAATAGACAGCATGATGGGTCTTTATCCCATCACACAGCTGCTGCTTGCCAAGGCCTGCCCTTCAATATCTAGACATCTTAAAGTACTTTGTCTTTTTTTAGCCAGCCTCATATTTCCATCGTGCTCTTCCCTCTAGATGAATCTATGTTGTCTCTACCTTTCCTGAGGTGAGATTAGCACATTCTTGTCCTCTGAGCTGGGTTGATCAAGGCTGGGATCTGCTCAACAATGTCATCTGAAGCTGACCCACACTGTGAAGCAGGGAGGGCACTCAAAGGTTCAAGACTGCTAGGACCTGGCAGCAGTTGGCTATGCTTTCTCTATTTCCTAAACACTGCTTTCACTGTCTAAGTTAGAAGGAGGCACAACACTAACAGACGTCACCCTAGAATAGCTCGATGGTAAAAAAGGATTTGACAGTGGAAGAAATACCAAAGGCAACTTTGTCCCCCTACTCTGATGGCAAAAATAGATAATATTGAGAAACAGAATACTGTGGTATCACAGACGTTTTTCGTTGAGATTTTTCCCTGCAGATCAGTCTGTATCGTTTAACAATAAATAAATACGCTAGTTCTCAGAAACCAATCACAAGCCTAGACCGCTAAGCAACAGAATCCAAGGACTTTCCATGAGGACTTCTTTGTTCTTTGATTCATCTGTATTTATTTATGTGTACGTTCCTGCTGAATGCACTCCTCACTTCCTGGGGAACTGGGATAAATTTTTAAAATGTTCCTTCAGCTCCCATGCTGTGGGACAATGTCTTTATGGACAGGATGGCTTGCAAGGAGGAAGAGGAGAGCAATGTGTTGCTGTGCTTAGGCCATGATTGCATCATCACAGATGTTCCTGCAATATGGAGGTCAGGAGAGGACAACATGGTGTCTTAGAGCACCAAGGCTTCTCTCACGGACCTACCATTCTGAATGTGATGGATTGCCTTGAGCGTTTCTTCAGAAAAATGCTTTATTGGATCCCCACAAACAGAAACAAATTTTACAAACTGTTGCTTTTTAGGAATGAAAACAAAGCTTCAGATTAAGGTAGTATGATGAAAGTTCAGCTAATACATTGGACTATTTGCTCATATCTAGACAAAACTGTGTTTCTGTGAAGAAACCATCACAAAATGAGTGATTTGTGGAAGGTGCAACTGAGCAACAACTAGAGGTTGGGAGATTCTCAGATTCTTCCCACACTTAAATTTATTATGGGATAAATCACAGAATAAGGCCTTCCATCTGCATGTCAGCATGGACAATGGCAGGCTTCTCATCCCTCTCACGTTGGATGAAGCAGTGGCCTCTTTAAATAAGTCCACAAGCAGCCCAGCACTTCTATTCCTGACTATAGAGAATTTGCAGACAAGACACTACTGTAGGACAGAATATGATGAGAGACTCTTTTTGGTGGCACACCCAAGTTTTAATTCAGCTTCAGTCTACTTTCAGGGTGAGATAATGCATTGGCAAAATAACAAACTTTTGGCATTATCTAACTCAGAAAATCCACCTCTGAGTTAGATAAAATGGAAAGAAAATGACAGGCCACTTTTCTGATGTGTAGGTTCATTCTGAAAGTGGACTGAAGCTGGAGTAAAACTGAGGTGTGAACACAGCCCTAGATACTTATTCTGAGCTCCAGCAGTACAAATAGCATGAAGTCAAACAATGCTTTCATTGCCAGCATGATATGGCACCTGCTGCAGCCCATCCGGGTCCCCAAAAGCAGGAACATGGTGAGCAGAGGTGAGTCACAATTTTTGTTACACTGAACTTGCTAGGTGTTCCACTGAGCAAACTCATCTCCAATATAAGAGAGGCATGGCCATTTAAAATACTTTGGAAATCACTTGAAATGGTGCTTTGCACACCTTTATGAGCTTCTGTCATAAAATCCATGGAAGGAGGAGCAACAGGGCTTTAAGCTATCCAAGTCTACACCATATTAGATGAGATATGAAGCAAATAAGATGAGGTCATTTAATTTAAAAACCCCACATAAATGGAGCAGTGTGGATCTCAGCCAAAATGAAATAAAAGAAAACCCCAACTTCCACATTGCACCTTACAATTTTCAGAAGATAGATCACTAAAGTCTACTGCACCAAGCTCTTCCCAAATCTGTTGATGAACTTTGAAAATCTGTTGAGATTCTCAGGCTGCGAAGGACTGATATGCACCCCATTCTCACTCAAATATAGAAAGGATTATTTAGTCAGTTAAACGTGTGTTTTTAGATCAAAGACACATCATCTCTCTCCTTAAGTCCCAGACTGAGCAATGGAATGCTTGTTTAATTCCACTTTTAAGATGGGGATAAAGAACTATCATTTGAGTGATTGGCTTGAAATGAAAAACTTAATTTGTGTCCACTAATATGTGGACATTCAATAACTACTAGACAGAAGTAAGACATGATAGAAAGGTTAAGTGAAAAGGCTGGAAGGAAGCTAAACTATTTTAAATCTGAAAATCTTTAGCCCTCTTTCACAGGACACTAGCTCTGCAGACCAAAACCCTGAAAGTTCTCTATTTAATCCAGAGCAGGGGTTGTTTCCAGGGATATATCTACAATATAGATACCCAGGTCCTTTATCCTTCCAGCATGAATGCCTAGATCCAGATCTAAAGGCCTCTGATTCAGATCCTGGGCCTCCTGATCCACATGCTAACCTGGATCAAGAAGTCCCCACACCCATTAGGCCATCTCTGCACAAGATGAGGCCAGATCCAGATCAAGAGGCCCTTGATCTGGATTGCTGTAGACCTGATATACTAGGTCTACAAACTGGACCAAAGGCTGTATTCTGGATCACAGATGCGTGCAGATGCCAAGCCTCCATGATCCAGAATTACTGGAAGCTGTCATTAAGCAACATGCCATAGCATGCTGCTGAAAATCACCCCCACGCCCTGAGGCTAAGAACATTCACTCCAAGTCATCAGGGGGTGGGAGTGGGCTGCAAAACTGGCACAAGTTTTGCAGCCTCAGGGAGGCTTGAACCAGATTAGCACCATCAGTACAGATGGTACTGATCTGGCTTTTAACTCCCCTCCTGATCTGGATCTACTGCAATTGCTTGCAGAAAGGATCTCAGAAACAAAAGACATCTGTCCCCACTATCACCCTACAAAAGGAATGCATGACATCCGATACAACTAAAACTTAAAAATATATTTGTGCCTATAAGGCAGAAGGGCAGGAAAATATTCAGTCTCATGTGGTTTACTTCAACAAGCCATTCCATATCAACATCAGCCTGCTGAATGCAGCAAACATGGATCAGACCAATAACTGTGGATGCTTATTTTTATGCCAGCTGCTTGCCATGTATAGTTTTTTTTTCTCATTCTGACAATGCATATATTTCTTCTTTCACAGTATCCCTTGCTTTCTGATTCCAGGCCTTTGAAAAACTCCAGCAACACAATAACAAGTTTTAGTTGGAAAAGAAACATGCAGAGATTGAGCCAGGCTAATGTGAATAGATAGTCTGGCTATGCGTCTCCATGCTGAAAATAGTCTGAGGTGATCGTGAGGTTGCCTCGGGAGCATCTCCATGCAAAGCCCTAACACAGGCTACATGTGAGACAATACGTGTCAAACCCCCCCCCCCACCTCTTAGCAAGTGTTCTCATTCCAGAATAGGGGGCTAGCATGTATTTCCTGTGGTCATAGGGACACTCCCTCCCGGGTTATTTGGGGTGGAGCTTGGCGGCCGCAGTATTAGCAGGCAGGGTTTCGCCTCTGCTCCCTGTTCCTGCTGTGCGCGCTGCGATCAGCAGCTGCTTGGGGATTTCTTTAAATAAAGTGCCTTTCCGGCTACATTTATTATCCCCCCCCTTCCCTGATAGCAAGCTATGTGTGAGTAATTTTGAGCCGGTTGCGAGTGGGGGTGCCCGCTGTCATGCCCACTGTCACGTGGATGTGTGCACCTCCGCTAACTTGTAGCGGCCAAGGAAATGAATGATCTGCTTTTAGTTATGCTTTTAACTATATGTTATAACTGTTGGTTATGCTTTTAACTGTGGCGGCCAAGGAAAGGAATTAAGTGTGTTGTGCTCATGGAGGTTCAACTGAGACGTTTGCCTGTCATTGCTGCAGCTGTTTGCCTGTCATTGCTGCAGCGGGCA
>MTQE01001141.1:26521369-26547842 GCA_014337955.1 Aspidoscelis marmoratus | reverse complement strand
GAGAACCACTGTCTTAGAGGGAATCTTTGAGGACTGAACGAATGCACACGATGTGAATGAGGCTACCACTGCAATCAAAGGACCCATTAAAGCATCTTTTACACGCCATGCTATGGAACTGTTGCAGATGTTTCTCACTGCCTTTTCACAATACCTGGTCTGGACTGCTCCAGATGGAACCACTCCTACTGGAAGGGGTCCCAGCTGAAGTGGCCAAGCAGCTCCAGAACAAGGCCATCCATACTTGGAATCACATGTTCTGCAACAGATCCTGCACTGCCCCAAGCTGTTCTGAAGCTCACACAAGCTGTGAAGGCTCCAATAGCCAGGAACTAAAGTTGTTAGCGGCACACTTGGTATATTGCCAAAAAGGGTATTCAGCTACATCAGGTTATGGTAGAACTTTTAAAAAAGGTTGGGAGGGGTGGTCAGGAGCTAGGTGAGCGGATGTAAGTTCTCATCTTGGCTTAAAGACAGAGTTGCTAAAAGTCCCACCTAGCACAATTTGGCTTTCATGTAAATAGTGTGTGGCCATTTTAAATGCTTTATGAAACCCTTGAAGCAGCTTTTCCACACTCCCCTAAAATCAAAACTTCACCTGAAATACTTATTAGAATTTAGCTTCTTGGTATTTTTTTTTCATCATGAAAGCAATGCCTTGCCTAACGTTGTCTGTGTGCTGAACTGTACAGGTAGAAGATTTGTACAGGATCCAACATTGTTTAAACCTTCATGAATACCAAATGGATGAGCAGGGTAAAAATGTGGACTAAAAACAAAACCCTATGCAGCACCAACTGTGGCAATAAAAAGCATGTGAAAAGGGTATGCAAGACATGGTTCATCTGAAGGTATTAAGCTCCAGAGTGAGCATTTTCAAAATCAGTTGCCTAAATTAACACAAAACATGAAATATTAGGATTTGTATTTGCCCTAAACGGTTCCTGCCATTCAAATAATCACTTGGAGAAAGTCTAAACAAGAGGAAAGCAGAGTAAAAACATACAACAAGTTACAAAACGGTTAAGTTTTAAGCTTGGAAGGCCAGCCTACTCAAAGCTATGTGTAGGTTCATAGGATTTGTTTAAGCTCCATTGCTAAATGTGTTACTCTGTGAACATTTACCTGTCAGCTGGGCCACCTGGCCTTACATACGTCAGTACTAATGGCCTGGACTTGTGCCAATCTTCATGTGCTCCCCCTGTAACAGATTGCAGAAATATATGTCTGAACAGTCATACTAGACAGGAGAATTATGTATTGTACAAGATGACATTAAGCTTTCCTTGGCAAAGATGCTACAAAAGCACACATGAAATCTGGATACTTTTGTGTGTGCATTTGTAAGTATATTTGAAAATATCTAGGCATCTCTGCGGTTCCCATCTTTATTTTTAAATAACCCAGCAGTATGCTCCTCCATTTCCCAATGATTTAAACAGTAACAACATATGATAGAATTTGGGAATTAGTTTTACAAGAGTTAATTGTACATCAAAATTAATGTATGCAAGGACTTCCCCCTAAAAAAATCCTTTTTTACAGATACTCGGGCACCCCTAATAGTATATGCAGACAAAGCTTCCCTTACCTTTCCCCCTCCTGCAATTTTTCATAAATTACTCGAAGATCACTATGTTATGTTTATTAAGCCACCTACATTATGATTTTTAAGGCAGAAGCCCTTTCTTATGTTCGGTTTGGAGTTAGCTGTTATACAGTTGTTCTATTTGATGTTTGCAAATATATATTTTTATTTTGGAGCTAAAAATGAATTATATTATATGCTTTCAAGATTTCAATGTTTGTATATACATTTCATTAATAAAAATGGTTTCTTCTTAAAAAACAAACAAACCAATCCTGACCTCGTAGTACAAATCCAAAACTGTTGCCTTCTTTGTACAGGGTCACTTCAATAGTCTTTGGAATGATGCCAGCATTATTGTCAGGAGCTACAGAAAAGGGAAAAATAGCAAATTAACATAATTTTATTTGCATACTATTTCTTCTTCCAAAATATGGCAAATGCTATTTATGATTGTGTTTTGGGAATACTAACAGATAAGTATATAAAATATAAAAATCACACAATTCAACAATTTTAATTCACCTTTGAACAGTGGATCTATAAGCCAACATAACCACTACAATGTGCAAATCATGATCACAATACCAATATAGTTTAACTATTAAGGACAATAGAGAAGCAGATTTTTAATACGCTGGTGACCTAAGATAAATAAATGTAGACCCCCACATTTAAAGGAATCTAAAAAAATTACAGTAGTTAAACAGAAATCTTAAAGAAATGTGATAATTTTTTTTTCTTATTCTGCTATTGGGCTACATTTCAGTACTTCTGACAACAAAGTAAAACTCAATTCAGTGTCATATAGGCCACCAGCTACAAAAATTGAATATGGTTTTCTATTGTAAAATGTAACTTCACTTCTTCAATGCAATACAGGTATTTTCAGTAACATAATTTGGCCTCTGAGGCACATTAACCTCAGTTGGTTAACTGGACATCCCCTCCTCAATGGCCTGAATGCATTAGTAGATTGGCTCTCCCCTTGGCAGTGTCAAGGATTTTGATAATCTAGCTCTCCCTCACCTTCAGTGCCACTGAATTACATTGGTTGACTGGGTTTCATTTCTAGAGTGCCTTTGACTAAATCTTCATTTTCTGTGGGTGTCAATTACTTGCCTAATACAGCTTTAACATTATGTAGTGGTTTGTGTTATACAAATGATGACAGTAGTTCTGTCAGTACTGATGTGCCTGCCTTTGTTACATAATTAATATGACTGATTACTTCAACAACTAACGGAATGATCAGACAAACGGCTTGAAAGCTTATTAAAACTCTGATCAACAAAACCTGAAAACCCATTGCTCCAGTGCCTTCTTTGTGAGGATCCCAGAAGCAGCTGGCTGGTCACTAAGGGCCTATCCCCAAGCAATTTAAAGTCTGCTAAAAATCTTCTTTTGCCTCTGAGCGCCCCCATGCCAGGGGTTTTAATGAGCTTCCAGTGCTACAAAAGCAGGAAAACCCGAGACAAAATACGTGCCCTTTAAAGAAGAGTTTCATCGCTCTTTCTGGAAGTCACGGGTTTTCCTCACAACATTTACCTTGGGGACACTCCATGGCAAAAGGGGCAGGGATTGCTGCCTGCACACACAGCCATAAAACATTCACACATCTCCCAGAAATGCTGCAGCTTCCCTTCCTTTCCTTTATAAAGGTCAGAACTTTCAAAAAGCCAGAATTGCTCAGAATTGCAACATTGTTATCAGGTGTGAAGTGGGTGATCTGTGAAAGTGTTAAGAGTAAATGAGCGCACGACTGCGCAGTCGATGGCTGCAGCCAAGCCATTTTGAACAGAGAACAGAGTGAAAGTAAGTGCTGAGAGTGAGATCTGGCTATTTTTCCTTTGAACAAGAGAGGGGGCGGAGAGAAAAAGGTGCGGGGAAAGAAAACATGCTTCTGTGGGGATGGAAGGTGCGTTTTAAACGCGCGTTTTGCTGAGCCTCATGCAGATGCTTATTCCAGAAGTGCAGGGCACTTTTAAAGTCCACTTGAATACAGTGACAGTAGAGGGAGACTACAGAGGCAAATAAGTCTTTTAGGGATTCAGCCTAAGAAAAATATTCACAGGATTCATTTCTAGTCTTATGTGACCAATGAAACCAGAATGAAAATGCTACTTTAAATAAAATCAAACCTGCTGGACAAAAGCCATTATTGTGGACAATGGGCACAACTTTTCCATGGTAGACTTGGGTTGCCTCCAGATGGCAGCCAAATAGTATGCAATATAGCAGTATTCCAGAAGAAAGTACTTCCACTATAATTGCATTTGCCCAAATGGCTGGGCATCTGTGTGGGGCAAGTGAAAGGACTTACCTCTTCTGGACATCTGATCCTGCAAATGTTCCTGATACGATTGCTGCCTTACATGCATGCATTGCTACCACTGTGGCTCTCCTTTGGCAACACGCATGATCGGTAGCCATTCCAAAATGGCAGATTGCGGGTGCTGTTGTCCTGACGAGGTAAGTCCTTTCATTTTTTTAACGGGTTTGGAGTTGATTATCTCACAATAACAATATTGCAGGATACCACCCCAACATACCAGGGTTGTGTTGGGATTGCCATGGACATGTGAGGTAACACAAACAGAGCCCCAAGATAATCCTGGATAATCCTGAGCCCCAAGATAATCCCAAAGTAATCCCGGGATAAGCCTTGGCCTGTTACAAGGCACGTGTGTATCATCAACATAACTTCAAAGTTCATATTCAAATGCACCTTGCAACCAAATGATGTATTCCTCAGCAAAAATAACCTCTTCTGAATATTTTTCAGAGATTTTTTTTTAGAAATTTTCCACTGAAGACAGGTTACAATAGAACTCCTAATGTGTTCTTCAAGCATGTTACATGATAAGCATAAACTTATGGTTTAGTTCAAGATTCAAGACAAATACCTGCAGTTTTGTTTTATTGCTTAAATTGCAAATCATTCACGTAAAATATTTTTTTAAAAAAATTTATGACCAATATTTAGATAGTCAGCAGTAAATTTTCTAGCGTGCTTTTGCCCCATTTTTATGAACCGTGCATGAATAAAACTGTACTGTGCAAATTCTCAGTGGAGGACAACTAGATAATTCTTGGCTTGTTGCTGCATAGATGAAGAGTCTCCTGTTAGTCAAAGGCACAGGAGGGTATGGAATGAAATTGATGATACTATAGTATTTTTGGGTGAAGCTTTCTCTCATCTTCTGTATCTGAGGCAGGATCCACATGACACTTAATGGTGCCTTGAAGGTACCATAAAATGGCAGGATGCACGTTACCCTTTCCCTTGATGACACATTTAATGGGCAGAACAAGTGCAGCATCCACGTGATGCCACATTTATTCTGCCATTAAGTGCTCACAGAGTACAGTAATTCAGAGTGGAATGAAGAGCTCTCAGAACTCTTCATCCTCCTCTGTCCTGTCATCAAATACAGGAAATTCCTCCCTGGCATAGAGGATTCCCTACTTCTGACATCAATGAACAAATGCAAACGCAAGGCAGGATCCACCAGCATGGCTTTTCCTTGGATGGGAAGAGCTTCTGTTCATGGGTTCCAGGTTCATTGTCTTGTTATAGTGATGTCAAGCAATGGTGGAATAGGACGGTCCTGAAACTTTAAAGTTCTGTTGCCACACAGATGGAAGAACAATGGACCTAGAGGATTCAAAAGTGTGGTTCTGGAGGGTAATTTCATATATCTGCATGGAAAGTAAGTCATTTGCCCCTTGGAGCACAACTGGAGAGACAGCAAACAAAAAAGCACTTTCTATGAGGTACTAACCAGCTAGTGGTAGTTCATATTCTACCTCTAATACTACCCTTTCCCCCACGTTCTTCAACAGGCTTATGATTTCATCGTGCCGCAGTTTTGTTAGGTTAATCCCATTCACTGACTTGATATAGTCACCAACGTTGAGCTGATCACTCCTGCAATATACAAAACAAACAGATTTTAATTATATCTTTTCAGGGCATCCTCCATAATTTATGTTGTCTGATAAACCCAGGGATCAAGCAGCATAATGAAGAGTGTGAACCTCAATCACAAAGAAAGTAACACCAGATGTTAGTGTGTAACTGTGCATACACAAACGGCATTTTTATTTGAGAAAGGGAAATGTACAGGGGCTGAAAGAACAGGATTTGTAATATACACAGGTCATGGAGCTGTGTAAGATGATGAAGTCAAGAAGCATCAACTCAGGCCATTTTAAAGATATATTTTTACTTTAATCATGCCAAAAAACTCAGGCTGGAATGTCAAGGTCATTTCACCCTCACACATTTTGGCATGCTCCATATGCTATGATATATGGCATGCTAAAAGAGCTACTTTAAAAAAAACCTCAGGCCCACTTTCACCTTGCCATTCATTTCCCACTCTAATTGGAATTCCACTGTTTTTTTCTTTTTAAGAATGTGTTTGCCTCACCTTGCAGCCAGACCTCCTGGTCTCAGGTTGGAGACCCTTGGTTTGCCATCTTTATCTGTGCCACCAGAAATAGTTAATCCAAGGGTGCTTCCCTCTTTTTTAATCAGCTCCACAATGGTGACTCCTCGGAATTCCTCTAAAGATAACAGGAAGAAAAAAGTCAGTAAACACTGCATGCTTAAACTACCCAGCAGACCTGTTTTGAATTTATTCAGATATTTGTGTCCAGCTTTTTCAGCTATGACAAGGGTGGCATCCAAGGCCACACCAAACACTAGCAACACTAGCAACAATGCCATGAGGTTAGTGGACCTTTCACCTCTCTCAACATGCCTTTCTAGATTCCACTTTTAGAAAATCACAAAGCACTAAAACACTAGGCTATTGGAGGATTTTTTTAGCCACAGTTGGAAGTGGCCTAGCAAGTTATGGCCAAGAAGTGCAGAGAAATAATTCACCAGATCACTCTCAAAATTAAAGAAATTTCTGCATAATAAGGAAAGTAAGGAGGAGGAGGAGGAGCTCAGAAGAGAGCTGTGAATAGCCCAAAGTCACCCGGCTGGCTTCATGTAGGGGTGTGGAATCAAACCTGGTATTTCCAGATAAGAGGCTGGCTCCCTAACCACTAGACCAAACTCCCCCCTTTGCATTTCTCTTCAAATTAAAAACTAAACAAGGCCAATGAATGAGAGAAAACAGAAAAAAATGTTTTAAGATGAAAAAGGCTGTGGCAAGACTGGAAGCCCCTATCTTTCCTTCTTTCTTCAAGCCCACTTTGTAGGGTTCAGAGTGGCTTATAAACTATTCGTGTTTCTTCCTTTCATTTTCTGCTCAAACACATGAGTTGTGATATATTCTTCAACAGCTTGAGCATCTAGTTCTGGTGACTTGTAAAACATGGATGAAGTGTGATAAATATTTATAAAGGCATATAATGCAGTATTCATTGTCCTTGACACCTATATTAATGTCAGATTACCATTTAAGTGTTACCGTCTACAGCTTGGTCCAATTGCAGTTCATCTATTGACACTGCTAAATTATGTAAGTGCACTCCAAAGAAGGTAATAAAGAAAATAGGGAGCGGTAGATCCTCAGCTCCTTTAACCCTCTGGGTGTGCCAACTTGCACCATTTTTCATTTTAGAAAGAACAGTTAATATGATTCAGGTGAAACAAACATTGGTACAGCATCAGGATTTTAATTTCACAGACTTTCATGTTTGCCAAAGATCTTGGGCAACATTTGACTCAACTGCTTCCTAAGCAGAGGAAACCTAAGAATAATAAAGTAGGATGGATTAGGCAATATAGATAGGGAGTAGTATCATTTTAAGATTCCCTGAAAGACAGTTACCAACCTATGGTAGTCATGAAAAAATATAGTTGAGAATCTGTGGAATGCTGTCAGCAGTTATTTGGTGTAATTCTGGAAGATAATTCCAGAGACACTTGGGATAACAGGCCCCAATATAACTCTTGACTATGTTGACTACCTACCTACCTACCTGCCTGCCTGCCTGCCTGCCTGCCTGCCTACCTACCTACCTACCTACCTAACTAACTAACTAACTAACTAACTAACTATTTAAAATGTTTATATCCCACCCCATATCCTAGGATTTCTGGGCGGCTTACACTATAAAACCCACATACAGACAAATACATACCCCATATTTAATGGCAGTTAGCATAATTTTTCATGGTACCTTCACACTCCTACATCTGGGAATGCACTGACCATAATGTTCCTTTCCACTAACAATCCTGGGAAACCACCACCTCCTACATCCAAAGCCACCACAGTTAAATCTTTGAAAATAGCACCAGGCATCATTTTCCGTTTTAGGCCTTAATTTCTAAAGCTATAAATAAATAACTGGTATATAAAAAGAAAGTTTTCCATTCTGCTTTTCAGTAGCTTGCATTGTTGCTTATCACAGAACATTAGTAATATCCAACGCATAAGTAGAAATAGATTCCTTTCATTTGCACAGCACAGAAACTACAAAAGAAATATGTCTTTTGTGCCTACAATTTCCATGTGCTAATTTAAGAAGCATTAACTACAATATAAATAGAAATACATCTCACTGTTGTAGGGAAAACTGTCAGCAAGTGATCCCTATGTCTGCCCAGGTGTAATTTACAGATTTTTTTAAAAGACATCCCTTTACTATTTTTATTTGTCTTTACTAAACCAGGAATAATTAAGTAACTAAGTAAACAAATAAATACTGTAATATCAGTAAAAGACTGCTCTAATGACAGGTTTTTTAAAAAAAAAGAAAAGAAAAATGAAATATGTCACAGAAAAGACAACAGAGGCACATCGGTTTGCATAAATTTTGCATATGCAATGCTAATTTGTAAAAACCAATGGCCTTTCTGCACTTACTTTCCATTATTTGGAACTGTGAGACTGGTTATGGCAGTGATGAGTCAGATCTGATCTAGATTTGAGCATCTACGTGAGCTTTGGAGCTGGCCCTGACAGCCAGGAATGAAAGGTCTTGGCCTTGGAGCCCCCAGGGGACTCATTTAGTTAGTACAAGAAAGTGTGTTGCTGAAATGGGTTCCCCATGTCCCTAAGATGCTGGTAGTCCTCATTATCAAAGTCTACCAGTATTCTAAATCTAAAACAGGCCAGGAGGCAGTTTTGGCCCTCCTGATCCAGAATACACTCCATCTCATGAAGAGTGTGCCATCAGTACCTGGGGGTACTACTCCAGTCTACTGGCACCACCAGTTTGCAGACAAAAGAGGCCCAGAAGGGTCCAGATTAGAGGCAAGTGCAGAAAAGCCTGAAGGCAAATCTATAAACAATTACTATAGTTGAAGTAGAAATTTGATTTATTTTGACCACCAGAATGAGGACATTTGGAAGAAGTGGTATATCACTGTAAATATTTATTCATGAATGTTCAATTTTGAGTCCTCTACTTTTCTTCATTTGTAGAGATGTTTATTTTCAAGCTCTGCCTGAGATATAAAGAAGTAGAGATCTTCCAACAGAGGACTAGTCTGAAAGATGACATCTGGACTCCCTTTTAGGCCAGTTACATTGGTATTCATCATTAGCTTGGAGAACTTTTAAAGGAAGCACTAGCCCTGATGATTTCATGGTGCCTCTCAAAAAGAAGCTGTGTGCCTCAGAAGCCCAACTCCCAGGAGCCTGTGAGCAAGGAGAGCTATAGTTTTCCTGTTTTGTCAGTACCTTCCATATGCAACTGCTTGGACATGCTAACTTGAAGATAGTGTGGTCCAGCAGAGCATTTTTTACATTCATGTGTAGACTGGGATCATAAATATATTAGTAAGCAGTAAGGCCAACTGAATACAGGGCACTTTATTTTTGAGGAGGCTGCAAAAGCTTGTGGGAATGTATTCTGAAATGAATTTCAGAAATTGTTTTAAAATATTCAAACAAAAAAAGTAATGCTGGCTATTTTTTTTTCTAGTTTTCTTTCTAATCACTAGGATGGACAAGGCCCTAGAAGATGAAGATGCTGTGATCCTGAACACTGGGGGCTGGTGCTGCCTTTGCACATTTTAGAGAAATGTGCACCCAGGTATTTGGCCTGTGTGAACTACCCAAAAGTGTGTGTCGTCATTAGAGGGCATGCACATCCATCTGTTTCAGCCTCTGCACGTATGTGGTAGACAGAGCAATGATGATGGCTTCCTCCATAAGAACACCTAGCTTCTGGTCCAAATCATGGTATGGCTTGGATTGGAACAGTGTGATCTGCTCTGTGGCCATCAGCATCCCATCTCCTGTGCTGCCCTGGAGCTTGCACAAGCTATGGAGCTGGCCTCTGGTGACTCTGATGGCTAGGAATGAAACTTTCTCTCCTTGGAGCCCACGGGACCCATTACAGCAGCACATAGTAGGAACGTGCATGAATAACCAAAACATTCAAAATTCGATAGAATCGTTCAAATTTGGACATTCAAATTTGAATCAAATGTCTATAAATTTGAATTTAAACATTGAAACAAAGTTTAAATTTTCAATTGTATCCGTTCAAATTATTTGGACATTCATATGTGTGCGCGTGTATGCATCTTTCCCGCATCCACACGCATTTGTATGGGTCTGTACAGGATGAATATGGGATGCGTACAGGATGTGTACAGATGCGTACGGGCACATATGAATGTTGTTGACATTCGTATGCACAAATTTGAATAAAAAATTCAAATGGATAGTTTCAAATTTATTCAGTTTGAATCAAATGTGAATGCATTTGAATCTGAAAGATTTGAATCAAATCCCAAAAACTGCATTTGTGCACACCCCTCGTGCATAGTAGTCTGCAAAATGAAGGCATGAGCTCTCACAGCCCTATCTCCTACCTCACAGGGCGTCTGTAGTGGGGAGAAGAATGAGAAGCTTTGTTAGCCGCTCTGAGTCCCCTTAAAGGGTGAGAAAAGCAGGGTATAAAAGCCGACTCCTCCTTCTTCATCATCTTTCATCCAAACTGAACTACCCTAGTAAAGTAATAGTCCTCAAAGTTGAGGACTAAATACTAGAAGGAAAGGAAGAAACCTAATAGACTATATTCATTTTACCAGTTTCCTGGTAAATTAGTGATCTGAAACCAAACATTGATTAAAAATTCCAAGGTAAAACAATTGTACAAACAAAAATATTACACATCAAAACAAAATCTCACATTTGACACAGTATCTAAACTACAAGCAAAAGTTATTCTATGATATCATGTTCTTCATAAAATATATAACAGCTACATCACTTAAGCAGTTTCATGGCTGGTGCCAGATGCCAGCTGAGTATCCCACTAGAAAGTGATAGTCTATCACTCTGCCATTACTACTTGCTAGTTAAACAGCATGGGGGCTGGTGCTGCCTTTGCACATTTTAGAGAAATGTGCACCCAGGTATTTTGCCTGTGTGAACTACCCGGAAGTGTGTGTCGCCATTAGAGGGCATGCACATCCATCTGTTTTAGCCCCTGCACATATGTGGTAGACAGAGCAATGATGGTGGCTTCCTCCATAAGAACACAATAGGAGCCTTGCTGGATTAGGCCACAACCTGGTCACCACACCTCAAAAAGGATATTGTGGAACTAGAGAAGGTGCAGAAAAGGGCAACCAGAATGATTAAGGGTCTGGAACACCTCCCTTACGAAAACAGGCTGCAATATCTAGGCCTCTTCATTCTGGAGAGACGGCGTTTAAGAGGGGACCTGATTGAAGTATATAAAATTATGCATGGTATAGAAAAAGTGGATAGAGAAAATTTATTTTCTCTATCGCACAACACTAGAACCAGGGGGCAGTCTGTGAAGCTGGTGGGTAGGAGAGTCAGATCCGACAAGGGGAAGTATTTCTTCACCCAAAGGGTCATTGGTTTATAGAATGTGCTGCTGGAAGAGGTGGTGACAGCTACCAGTCTAGATCGCTTCAAGGTTGGGTTAGACAAATTTATGGATGACAGATGTATCAATGGCTACTAGAATGAATGCCTGGGTACATCTCTCAGGCTCGGGGGGGGGGGAGGGCGGAAGCAGGACGCTTCTAATGCCATTTGCTGGGATTCAAGAGCAGGAAAAGGTTTGTCCTTGTCTCTGTTTGAGATGCCCATGAGCATTTGGTGGGCCACTGTGTGTGACAGGATGCTGGACTAGACGGGCTGTGGCCTGATCCAGCAGGGCCTCTCTTATGTTCTTATGTTCTAACCTATCTAATCCAGCATCCTGCCTCACACACCGGCCTACCAACTGTTTATGGGCATCTCAAGCAGAACATAAAGCAGAATCTTCACCCTCTTTCAAATCTCTGCAAATGGACTTTAGAGGCATCCTACCTGTCTCTCCAACTTGGAGGCAGTGCTAGGCATTCATTCTAGAAGCCACTGATACACCTGTCCTCCATAATCCAGTCCCCTGGAAGGTAAGTAATAGCACTATTGCTGGAAAACCCATCATCATTATTGGGTTTTCCTGCAATAGGCTATCACACATTTCAGGGGGAATATAGCAGAGCTATAGTGGGATTGCCATAGGTATGTGGCACAATCCCACCACAGTGCAGCCATAATGCTACTATATTTCCCACATCTGGACAGGTCCATGTCTATTTCAAGAAGCATTGGAGCTTTATGGATATGAAACTTTGAATTATATGTGATTGTCTGTTCTTGAATTTGCTAATGGCAGTTTACCAGTGACATCATATCACTGTGTCCAATAGTGAACACATAAGTAAGCTGCGTTCAGAAGCCTCTGTGTTGGGAATGCAACTCTTACTTGTTAAAAAAAAAGGCAACTACACTTGGCAACCCAGCTGACATGTACAGCTTAGTCTGCAACTCCCAAGCTGACATAAAGGTAGTCCTGCATAAAGGAAGACCCACTAGTACAGTATTTGAATTGTCAATGCATAATTGTTGAAGCCAAGTTACTCCATGTAGGAATGGCCATAACTGGTAAAAGATGCTTCAGCCCTGGGTTTCTAAGGGCAATGCGGGTTCCAGGTTACACACTTACTTATTTAGGGGAAGCACTTAAGAACGTAAGGGGAGTCCAGCTAGATCAGGCCACAGGCCACCTAGTCCAGTATCCTGTCTCACGCAGTGGCCCACCAATTCCTTCAGGGCATCTCAAGCAGAAGACAAAGCAAAACCCTCACCTACTCTCGAATATCTGCAACTATCCATCTAAGCAGAGCAGGCACTCTCCCTAGTTTCCAGAAGCTGGAAATACCCAGAGAACCATATGATTATTTGCCCTCATATAACCCTTCACTGCATCTACACACTGACTTAGGACTGATACAGTTTTACAGAGAAACAGGGTTGGGAATAATCTACAAACTAACTTAAGACTTTTAAACAAACACACATACACACACACTATAAAAAAAAAACACCCAAATACAAAATTGCAGGAACCAGAAAGAAATGCATACAATCAACAGACTTTATTATATGTGTAACCTGGATCAAGCATGGATGTAATTTTTGGTAGTAATGCATATTTGCCTTTTTATTAAATATGTACTGTACTTGTTTTATTATTTTACATTAATTTCTCACACTTGCTTGAATGGAAGAACATTATTATAGTGGGCACATTCAGCAAAAACAACCAATTCCTGCAGCTAAACACATCACCAAAGCAACTGGGACTGATGTACATGGATAAGACAATATCTTCTGTTACCTGGTATACTTTGCCTTCTTGAGACCAAGGCTGAGTCCAATCCACCTGAATCTTTGCTCCCTTTAGAGTAAGGCCCATCATCTACAAAACAGTAATAATAATAAACAAACTAAGAACTTATGGATTATAAAATAAAAGTTACTTCACTACTGTTCCTAATATGCTCTGCAAACTTGCTTGCACAATACTTTGTAGCAGGAGAGACTAATGTGGTGCCTTCTGGATGGTAAAATGCTATACTTCCAACTACTGATTTCCATTGATCTGGCTAGCTGGAGAGATGGAATCTGAAGGCCAACAAGTTCTGTAGGGTCACACATCAGCCAGCCCTGTTTTATGATATCAGCATTAGTGCACATAATACCTTGGTCACAAGGATGGGAAAAGCAGATTCCTGCACTCAGGAATGGGTTAGATAGCTTTCAGTTTTCTTCCAACCCTTATTTCATTGTGCTTATGGCACTAAAAATTATGTCTTTTCTACACCCACTAGAACCTCTTCTGTTAATATGTGGACTAGCCCCTCGTGGTCTGCCTTCCTCGAAGTCACTAGCAGAGTCAAAGCCTCTTGTCCTGCATGTTCAAAGTCATACTTTACAAGGGAGTTGTAAGAGGTTAAAGTCCTGACACAGAATCTAGACAATTTAATTTTGCCTAAGAAAAATAATGCAGTCTCTTGGATGTGGAGGAAGCTTAAAAGAAAAGAGCAGTAACCACCCAATCTGATTTATGTTTCAAGAGATAACCCTTTAAGGGTGAAAGAACAAGATTCCCATATGTTTTAGACTCTGCTGCAGGGAATCATGGTCTCCAGAAATGGAATAATAGATCAGGATACGAACATAGCACTAAATCACCCTACTTGAATTCAATCACCTATTTCCTTACAGCCTTTTATTTCAAAAGTCACCTCTCCTTGCTGCAGCTTTAAGGAGGATGGATGGATAGAGGACAGGAATGGCATATGAAACAACACCATTTTAAAATCCAAACGGTACAATTAAAAATAATATCCACTTCCTATGTGCATTTTTTTCCAAGGAGATATGTATTCACTAGGAATAAGAACTCCCAAATCAATTTTTCTCCCATTTACTGACTGCATCAAATCACAGAATCTTCAAGACTGATAGAACAAAAATAGGTTTAAGGGAACCCAGGGGTGCCATTGTTCCGATGCATCTTACTGCAGCTCAGTATAGTGCCTTTAATTTATTGCACAGATGGAGTTACTCACAGTGCCCCAAATTACCTCCTGCTCAAAAGTACTTATCAAATGCCTGATCACTGAAACACCCACTGCACATTTCTGCCTCACTAGAAAAAAATGCAGAAAGCAGCTTATTTTGAACTTTGTTTATGAAACGTGTGGGCATTAAGAAATGGCCTTTTGATCTAAAGCTTCCAATTTGATAAGCAAATGTCTATAATCATAAAATAGGGTAGCAACAGCAACAGCATGAGGCAAAGATATGCATAATTAACAGCATTCCATTCTTGGAAAAGATATCACCGTTTCAAGCCTTGCATAGTTTCCTCATCGCAATCCAAAGAAATAAAACACAGCATGTTATACAGATAAATTGTTATTCATCACTGAACAAGAGCAATACTGGTAGCATTACCTTATGAGACAATAAACGGTCCTGAACAGCATCAGCAAAAGCCCTTTTGCCAAGGGTGTGACTGCACATAGAATTCTGAGAACATATATTTCCAAAAGAGTGGCTTATTTGTGAACATGGGGGAAAACCTGGCACAAGACATTTTTAAAAGTAGCTCCTTAAAGCCTCCTATTTTTGTAGTCCCTTGGCCACAAAGCCTAGCAGCAAGAGCTCAGTTCCCATTTGCTGCTGCCCACTGATTTTCCATGGATCTGATTGGTCATTGGTGGCAACATGCTGGGACTGGCTCAAGAACTTTGGAGCCATGGCACCCCATTCGACCTAGCGCCTTCATCTTGCCCTGAGAGTGATTCTTTGCCCTGAGAGTGATTCTATATATACAATGAACTAAACATTAGTAGGAAAAACAAAGGAATGTGGTGTTTAAATCAGTTGACTAAAAAGGTGTCTCCAATTAAATTTGGCAGCAGCTCTTTTTGACTAAAAACTGAAAAAAAATAAAAGCTGGAGTTGGGAAGCATCCTGTGGTGATCCAAAGAGGGGGAAAATGCCTTTAGCATGTGGTCTCCTTTGACAACGCATGCATATACCTACAAAGAAGAAAAATGTGTCTTGAGTAGTGGTTTGCATGAATACAACTTTTGGGATTCAATTCAAATTAAATATCCAAAAATTTGATTTGATTTGAATGTTTAAAGTTTGAATTTAACCAAATTTGATTCTAATTAAGCAATTCGAATGAAAAAGCATTTACGAATGTTAACAACAACAATAATAATGTTTATTTATATCACTCCTTCCACAACATTTGTAGATTCCCGTATGCATTTTCCACAGGTCTGTACACATCCGTATGCATCTGTACATGTCCGTATGCATCCCATAGTTATCCTGTATGCAACCTGTTTTCATCCCGTACATATCCAATGTGTATGGATGTGGGAAAGATCTTCAAGTACACATCAGGCATGAACCTGTACACATATGAATGTCTGAATAATTCAAACGAAATGATCCAAAATGTGAAATTCAAGTTAGATCTTTAAATTTGAATTTAAGGACATTCTATTCCAATTCAAATGTCGAAATTTGACATTTGAATATTCATGCACATCCCTAGTCTTGTGTGTCAGGTCCACAGTTCTTATGGAAATGTAAGTTTAATCAATTAAGTGACTAACTGGTTAAGACATGCATAATTAACTAAGGGTCCAGACCTGAATACGTGAAGAAGGGAGCAACTTGTGTATTAGGCAGATATCACTCTACCAATAGTCTGTCATTACCAGAATAGAAAAAACTGGGGGTGGGGGGTGGGAGAGAATTGAAAAGGAATTTGAATTAATTGGCACAAGCATTTTTGCTGGTATAAGTTCTTGCTGCTTTTTGAGACCTGAATATACTTAAAGTTGAATGGGTCAAGTGCCTCAGCTAAGCTGCCTCTTAACATATTCACCCTGGCATGGCCCTTCACAGAGGAAGAAAAACAAGATTTGGCTTTTCTACCCTGCTTTTATCACCCATTTAAGGGGATTCAAAGCAGCTGACAAAGCTTTTCTATTATTCTCCCCACAACAGAACGCCCTGTGAGGTAGGTGGGGCTGTGAGAGCTCAGAAGAGAGCTGTCACTAGCCCAAGGTCACCCAGCTGGCTTCATGGGGGAGGGCAGAATCGAACTTGGTATTCCCAGATAAGAGTCCAGCTCCCTAAGCACTACACCAAAGAGGATATTTAACTTTTCCTTCTGTAGCACTTCTGTTTGCCATGCTCTTGACTACAGTTTTGCTTGGTGGTTTGTCCTACTTAATACTACACCACAGGACTGCTTCTACATAGTGTGCATTATCCTGTGCTGTATGGGTTTGACCTTGGGCCACACTGAGCATTCTGGCCAAGATTGGCAATGAGGGCTATCTATATGGCAGATGTCCTGCTTGGCCAGCAACATCAGGGACTGGGGATGAAAGTTCTCAGCCTTCAAAGTTGTCAGATGGGGTTTTACTGTCCTGGCACTCAGGAGTTTCCCACTCGACTGGGCTCTAGAACCATGTTATCAATGAGGCCTGTTCCAATGCTGCATCCATGTGGGCATTCCCCCCCCCCCAGTAGATTGGTCCACAGTATAGATGAAATGTTCCCCAGGGACTACTGGCCCAGTCCAACAGCCCAGTGCAGATCCTGCCTAAGCATCTATCATTATTCCAAAATAATGTGATGGCTTTGCTAAGAAGTTTTCATTCAACTGTCACTTCAAGTTCTTTGTTGACAGTTCAGAGTACTGTTGCCTTTATAACCCCAAGGGCGCATCCCCATTATAAACTTAATCCAGTTTCCTTAAACCGAAATAATAGAACTGGATGCAAACGCGAATTTGCCTGTTCCCATTACTTTCAGCTTAATCACGTTCGATCCGGATTTTGAGGATCATACATGGGGTACGTGACTCAAGGGGGGACTCAAGTGGCTACTTTTTAAAAGTCGTTTTTCAGGGCTGCCCTGCCCTCTTTCTCCTGGCATGAATGCGCCACCCATAAGGGACCCCTTCAGGGAGCCTAGCTGGGTTCCTGGGTGGCTGCCGCTTGCCTGGAGGAAAAACGGCAGTGGACAGCCAGCGATTCTTTCCCCTCCTCTCCCCATTTCCCAGGGCACACAGCAGCAGCAGCAACTCAAGCTCCCTTCACAGCCACAGCCTTTAAAACAGAACCTCCAGCTGCTTTACTTTCTTTTCCCTTTCTAAAGGTCAGAACTTTCAAAGAGCTAGAATTGCACAAATTTGCAACATTGTTATAAGGTGTGAAGTGGGTAGATCACTACAGTGTAGCTTTAAGGAGTGGATTTTTATAGTGGCTGTTTTGGGAGGTGGATTTTTTTCAATGAAATCACTATCTTTGGAAGCAAGCTATTGGGGGAGAGAAACCCTAAACACAGATTCTCATCCCTTAACACCGTACAGTCCCCACAGTAAAAAATGTAAAAGGTTTCAAGCGCACAAACTGGAGTGAGACCTGTTGAAATGAGGATTAATATTTACAACACTCTGGGGCAATTTAACACGTGGAAAGCATGTTAAGCCAAACTGACGTGGGGTCTGCCAGGATTGAAAACGGTTTGAAACCGAAATAAGGTTGTAATGGGGATGCGGCCCAAGACAGATGGTGAGGTGGATTTTTGTATGTGTGTGTGAGAGAGGGGAGAAAGTGTTTTAATTCAAAATGGCATCACCTAATTGCAGGTCAACAGAAAAAGGCAGACAAAAATGTAAGTCGGTAACTGTGAGTTCCTAATCCATGAGCAAAGTCTAACTGTGCTGGGAAGACACAGAATCCAATTTCTCAGTTGTACAAATGGCCTAGACAAGCTATCAGCCATCTGCTTCTTGTTACAAAGATCTCAGCAGCCTCCTTCCAACCACCAAGGGAAAGTGCTAAAATTTTGTTTGACAATTTTGTCCTTTTGCCAAAATCAGTTGCACTTCCATATATATATATAAGTGAAATGACCTGAACCAGCATTTTTAAAAAAGCAAAATAGAAAAATTGTGTTCACCATTAGCCATTCAACAAGGGCATGGATCAAGAGAACCTTTTGACATTTCACTGACAGTTCAGACAGCAAACCATTAGCACCAAGATCCCCTTCCTCCTGCTCATCTTCCTAACAGAGGAGAGAATGCTAAAGTGTTTGTTTCTGCTCATTAAGCTAAATGTTTGAGCAGTCAAGAAAGGTGTCTGCTGAAGTGTGAATTGGAGTTAGCATTCATTCATTTCCCCGCTGTGTGCCTTTTCTTCATGTTTGGCTGACTTCCTGCTTTGTCAGTCAGATTTACTTTGTCAGATTTTTCCCTCAACTCCATCTTCAATTAAGAAATTCATACTGTGTGTTAATATCCTACCTTCCCTCTTAGCATGTCATCTTATGGTATTCACTGAAACAAATGTTGTTTACTATGTTCCCATGTGGGGAGAAGCAGAGGGTTCAGCCATCTGAATTTGAACTCCAATTGAGGTGTCAATAATCCAGTACCCACTGGGAGCAGATATATAGTGCAAGGGCCCATTTTTAATGGTTTGAGAAAGAACAAAGTCCTCAATTTCTGTTTGGTTTTAGCACATCCCTTTAATTTCTTTCTTTTTTCTGGTAACAGTATAAACAAACAAACAAACAAGCTTTGCAATAGAATGCATTCAGTATATAGTTCTTGTTTTGACAACTGCAACCAAAATTTGGGAAAGCAAAATCCTGAAGGATACTTGTACATGCTTAAATCACCAAATTAGGTAGTGTATAAAATTAAAATTGTATTTTATTTAGTAGTTCATGGATTTTATGTTCTAGTTTTGGATTTATGTATGTGTTGTAGCTTTTATAAGTTTTGTGACTGCATGTATTTCATGGTTGTCTTGTTTGGTTGGTTTTGTTCACTGCCAGGGGGAAATGGCACCTGATTTCCTAAGGGTGGGGTAAATTAAGGCAAGGTGAACCCTGTCATGTAAGCCTCGCAGTGGCTGAGTCAAGCAAGCCATGTCCTTGTGCCCACCCAGCTGCTTCTTGGCCCTGTGATCCATTCCAGCTGCATCATACTATGATACCCATAGCACCCCTCTGGGTCCAGTTTGAAGTGCAGCCTAGAGTGATCAAGCTGGGAAGGCTCCATACTGACCTAGCTGCTTCAGGATGCTGAGGGCAGTGCAGTATGGTATGGTGGTTCTTGAGATGGAGGAAGGAAAGATGATGTCACTGATGGTCCTCTCTATCTGTCCCACTGTTAAGTCTCCCTGTGTCTCTTTAGATTGCAAACCTGAGGGCAGGGACCTGTGTTTAAGGCAAACTGATAGCCTTTTGGCTTAAGGGCAGCAGGTGGGTGGGTGGATAATGAATTCCAGATGAACTATATGCTCTTTGAAAAAATACTTCTCTCTGTCTCTCCTGATTGATCCCAAATACAATTTCACTAAGGAGATCTATGGTTTTAGCATTTTTGAAAAGGGAGAAAAGGTGTGAGGGTATTTCCTGACAGCTAGAAAAGTGAAATTCTACTGACACTGCATTGTGATTGCCACACATTCAACTGGTCTTCCCAACACAATGCTGATCTATTAACAAGACCGTGAGAACACGTTGTGATGCTATTCCAGGAAAACTAGCAGTGGTGAAGGAAGGAAGGATGGATGGATCAGAGCAAGAGGCAATGTTGGGCTGCAATTTGCATTTTCCTTAGCCATCTGGAGGCAGCTTGAGAAGTTGTGTCAAAAGCATAAGCAGTGTTTCAGGTGAGGGTATACTATCAAATTGTGCAATTATAATACCGGCAGTTTTATTCAATAAGATTTCTTATTATCCTTCACATGTTACTGGCTTCTTTTACCCTTAACACATATTTGGTCAATACTTCAGCTGAACTATTCTGTGTCACCATTATACAAAAATCTCTTTCCTCATCAGTCATTCTGAGCCTAATTATCACTATACATATGGTCAGGATTTTTTTTTTTTTTGCACCAACGTCCATCCTTTTACACTTGTTCACACTAAATAAAATCTGCCATTTTGATTTCTAGCCCCAGTGCACAGGGATCTAGGTGGAGCCCTTCACAATCCCTTTTTGTTCTTACCACTTTGTGCATCTTTGTAATATAAATATGCTTAAAAGCACCAGTCCCAGAACAGAATCTTACATCCTCTACTTTGCTTTCTGTTCCCCAACCAGTTACTTTATAAGAAAAAAAACCCTTTAATTTCATGACTGCTTGGCTTGGAGGAGTCTTCACTGGGGGACTTTATGAAAAAAATGGGAGTCAGAGTAGACTAATGCACACAACATGCTAAAGGGCGAATCAGATATGACTTTCCCTTGAATTACTCATGCTGACCATCCATAAGTAAGATCTGTCCTCCTAAACATTTGGCAATTTTAAAGATTCCCACTGTCTTTCCCTAAACTAATATTGCACTGACAGGTCTATAATTCACCAGGCCTACCTTCAAGTTCTTTTTATATTGGCATACCCTGAAGTGTATCCTTTTGATTCTTAAGATGAGCATATTGACAAATTGTTCATCATTCTTAGGATGTATGTAGACTCATCTTTGAGCTTTTTAAATAATTTTCTGGTGGGTGCCATCTGCACTCCATAAGAACATAAGAAAAGCCCTGCTGGATTGGACCACAACCCATCTAGTTCATCATCCTGTCTCACACAGTGGCTCACCAATTGCTTCTGGGCATCTAAAGCAGAAGTCAAAGGCAAAACCTTTTCCTGCTCTTGACTCCCTGCAAATAGATTTTACAGGCATCCTGCCTGTCCCTCCAACTCAGATATGGTCCTAGGCATCAATTTGAGAAGCCATGGATACACCTGTCCTTAATTAATTTGACTAACCCTTTCTTAAAGCTATCCAGGCTAGATGCTCTCACTACCTCTTGTGGTAATAAATTCCATAGACCAATAATTCTCTGAGTGAGAAAATACTTGATCAATGATCTGTTGATTTAAATTGTCAATAAGGCCTACAATTTATCTTGTTACCACTATTTGCCTCAGTTCATCAGATTCCTTTCTTAAGAAAGTGAGCTCAGGCTCTGGAAATTGCCCATATTCTCAGCCAGAAAGGCTGATGAAAATAATTTACTCCTCTGAAATTCACTTCCCCTTTTAAGTATATTGAGCTCCTTCTTAGACCCAAGGAAACCTTTTCTCTTATTGTTACCCATTTTTACAGCTACCTCCAGATAGTGGTTGAATAACCTGCTAGTAAGTGATTGTGTGGGGTATTGGTTACCCACAATTATCCCTTGCTAGATAGACAGTGCTGTGGCTGGTGCTGTTTTTTTTATGCATTTTAAATTACACATACTTCTGGCCATCCAGGCATTGGAGTGTCAGATGTGCTTGCCTTCATTTCCATGCATGCGTTGAGGCCTGTTTTTGCTCTACGCATACATGCTGGACAGAGCTACAATGGCGGCCCCATTCAGAAGGTAAGTACTCTGCCTAAAAAGTGCTATTGCTAGAAAATTTGCAACCAGCAATAGGTTTTCAAGGTTTTTGCAGGGGTGGGAAGCCAGGCTACGGAGGGGTTGCTTATGTTTCCCCCACTGCAAACAGTACTGTTTTAACAGTTTTTGCATTGTTTTTATCATGTTGGTTTTTAAATGCTGTATTGGTTATTATTGTTTTGATATGTTGGATTTTAAAGGTTGTTACCCACCTGGAGACTCTCAGGTACAGGGTGGGATATAAATATAAAATAAATAAGTAAGACTTGCAATTCAGCTATAACCAATAAGCTCGGCTCTGCCATAATGCAACACTGCTTTTATTTTAATCTAATGAAAGCAAGAAAGATCTCTGAGGGTTATACTTTGGATTCCTAATGTCACATGGTAAGGGAGAGAGAAAGAACCTAACATTCTTACTGTTGAGCCTCTTAGTAAAGAAACCTTCTGTCATGTCTACGTATCAGACCAACAACGGGAAAGGAATAAGCTCATTTAGGGATGACATGGGTTTGGCATTTCCTCAGCTTACTACTAAAACATTACTTCTGAAGTTCAGTTTTGTTTTTTATATGCAGTCCAGAGTCTGATAAACAAGCATATCCATTAATCCACAGAAATGGGGAAGGAAAGTGGTAAAGGTGTTAACCTTTCTAAAAACTATCAAAATCCCACTAAAAGCAAGATTATTTATAATATTTCATGTTCCAGAATTGTATGTACTGTAATAGTTTGAAGAATTAATGAATAATGATAGTGAGACTCTGAAAAGAAAATGTTTCACATAATAGATATGTCCGTGTGTATCCATTTCCTTAAATACCAGTAGATGTTTATTCAAACTTTTAGGCATCTCTATGATTTGAGCCATTTAAATTTAAACACAGTAGCTTTATTAGTCCTCATCTCAGACTGCAGAGCATATGAAAAGAAAAATGTGAACTTATACAAGAAATTCCAAATGACAACAACAATAATAAAACCTTCCTCAGAATTTAAAACTACTAAAGATAACCTTGGAAGCTGCCCCATCCTGAGACAGATCATTAGTCTCCCTGGTGATGTTGGGACTGAATCAGAGACCATCCTCATGCACAGCCATTCATGTGTGAATGAGTAGCGTAATTTCCCCCCAAGCATGTATTTTCCAGTGGTTACCTAAGATTCAAATAACAAATATACATTCATCACTGGATCCAGAATACCTTTAAAACTGTATTTGTGTGACATACTTCTTGCAAGAATCTCATGGAAAGAACAGAAAAGTGAGGGCTCTCTTGATGAATGGGTATTTAACCTAGGTTGTTTCCTTACAGCATGGCCTATCTTGCACTGCACTAGCACATGCTAGATGGTCCAGCCCATAATGGACCAGACTAGCCCTAGCATGGACTAAGGCCCCTTTATGTGATGGCTGGCCTGTGCCAGCCTGGTGTTGGTGGTTGTTAGTTCAAAGGCTAGACCTGGCCCTCCAGCCAATGCCTAGACTCTGAAGGTTGGAAACATTTTGTTCCCTGCCTTCAGAGTTTCCAAGAGGGGCATTTTGTGGGGTGCATTCACATCTGAGCGGCCTTCTCTTGGTCTGGATCACACTGTGTTCTGTATGGTCAGAGTATACCAGTGGTGGGCAATGGTCATCTGCACTAATGTATGGACTGATCCGGGGTTGTAGAGGACAATGAGAGCTCCTAATACATAATGGAGGTAAGTGCAGAAGGGTCTCAACATATATTCCAGTCATAAAATTGGTCTGAAGCCAATGGTTCTATTAACCTCAGCATCTCCCATATTTCATCTGCAGCATCTTGGTACTTGTAACAAACTGCTTTTGCATGCACTTCTGGTAAGAGATAGGATGTTGGAAACTGTAAAAACATAAGTACATCCAAGGACACGAACAATATGAAAATACTTTATGCAATGTTCTAATGATAAGACTGGTTCTGTCAACACAGAAAAAGAAGTGTCTGCCTCATGAAGCCCGAGGAGTCCCATGTGTTTGACAATTTTTCTCTCCATTCTCTACATCTGGAGAACAGAGCTGAACATGCCATATGGCCTGCTTTGTACTCTTGAGCTGAACCATTGCCTCAGGTTTTAATGATGCTATTACAATACAATAATAAATAAAATAAAGTAATAAATCTTTCATCAGTTAAAACAGCAGGATTTAAGCTACAAAAACCAAGAGGACAGGAGTCCTAAGATAGCAAAATAATTAAAACTCAAAACAGTGAAACTCTTAACGTTATAGCAGCTGCTGCTAAATTGGTACATTTAAACAATGCCAAGGATCAGAGTCTCCCGAAGGCTGGAGTGGATAAATGTTTGGATGAATGGAAACAAAGAAAGAATAACAGATTTGTGTTTAAGGGAGGGAGGCTCCACAGATAAAACACCAAATCACCTGGATTAGAAAGACCTTATCCTGGCCTGATGGGTAAAATATAGCAGCACAAGAACAGTCTTGGTGTCAGATCATTGTCCATGTGCCTGCCTAGCAGCGTGGGGAATGCACAAAAGGGATTCTCAGCAGCACATAGTAGAATGTAATTATAGACTTTATTTACACATCTCTCCCCAAAAGATGCACTAAGGTGTCCATAAATGTGAATGGAGCCTTTTTCACTTCCTTCCTAGTTAAATAGGAAAATGATACAGTGTGATTCTAAAAGTGTGCTTTGTAATATATGTATATATAACTAGGTGACTGGTAGAACAGGAAATGTAAAACTTGAAGAACAGAACTTAATTCAGAATGAGTCAATACACAATAATCAGACTGGATTATTTACTGAATTGTGCCTTGAAATTAATAAGTGTTCTTGATTTCTGTGTTCTCTCCAACCAACCTGTCGGGGCCAAAAGGCTCTTGACTTGGCACAACTGACCAATAAATCATGTCAAGGAGGAATCATTATGTCAGATTTTATTATTTAGAAATGCATTTCAAAACATAGTAAAATCAAGGCTGGGACTCAAAGCGGCTGACAGAGCTTTCTATTCTTCAACCCACAGCGGACAACCTGTGAGATAGATGGCTGTGAGAGCTCAGAAAGACAGCTGTGACTAGTCCAAGGTCACACAGCTGGCTTTGTGGAAGAGTATGGAATCAAACCTGGTGACTACAAGAGAGGAGTCTGGGACTCTAACCACAAGACCATTCTGATACTGAAAACCTGCCGAAGAAGAAGAAGAAGAAGAAGAAGAAGAAGAAGAAGAAGAAGAAGAAGAAGAAGAAGAAGAAGAAGAAGAAGAAGAAGAAGAAGAAGAAGAAGAAGAAGAAGAAGAAGAAGAAGAAGAAGAGTTGGCTTTTCTACCCCGCTTTTCTCACCCATTTAAGGGGATTCAAAGCGGCTGACAAAGCTTTTCTATTCTTCTCCCCACGACAGAACACCCTGTGAGGTGAGTGGGGCTGTGAGAACTCAGAGGAGAGCTGTGACTAGCCCCAGGTCACCCAGCTGGCTTCATGGGGGAGGGCGGAATCGAACTGGGTATTCCCAGATAAGAGTCCGGCTCCCTAACCACTAGACCAAATTGGCTCACTGTTATCTCAGTTAAGCTGGGGAAATATACCTGCCTTTTGGATATGTTTCTGTCCCACTCCCTATACCTTTGAATATTTATTTCATTTTGAAATTTCTCCTTACAATAATATATATTTAAAATGAGTTAACTGTGTACAATAGCACAACATGCAAAAGTTCTATTATTTCCAGAAATGTTTAAAAAGCAAACATTGCTGAAAGGATGAGATCTTATATTAATATTTTTTAAAGCAAAATAACTCCAAAAGCTGAACAACAACAATCTAAGAGCACCTCCTAAAACTTCTGAACCAGACAGACAGGAACAATATCAACTGTTCACATATCTTCGCAGCAGTACTAATTATTATAATAATTCCAGGACTGCACTTTAAAGATTAAGAAAACCCTTGTTAACCTGCTACTTTTATTATTTTTTCTGCTTTAACCTTTTGAATTATTTTGAGTAGTTGTTGTTGCTGTTATCATCATCGTCATCATTATATGGCACAGGTATAAGCAGAAAGAACTGAACTAAATCAATTAGACCTTGCAAAGTATATTTGAAAACGACTGTGGAGTGGTATAATGAACAAACACTTGTACTCCAAGCAGTTACAAACACATCAATGTTATGGGTTCATTGGCACACTGCACTAGTATAATATACTTCGAAAGAGGATGAAGACATTTTTATTTCGCCAGGCACTGTTTGCACACAAATCGATCCATCAGTTGAACACACACACAGGGGTATTTTATCACTGCCAATTGCTACCAAACATGTTTGTGAAAGGTCTCCTTTTCTTGATGCCATCAAATTGAAGAGGGTATATAAGAGGCTTTTCACTAGTGTTTCTGAGACTGCAGGCATAACATTAAAAAAAAAAAATAGCTCAAAGGGGGCCTAGAGGTGGTAGCATGTGGAAGTCAGGGTGTGTCTTCATGCCGAAAATACTTCAAAGTTAAGCTTGTTTTGCCTCGGAGCATCCCCATGCACAGCTTTTACTCCGGGCTACATCAGGCACAAAGGAGGAAAATTCATGGCAGAACCCCTCCCCCTTTCAAACAGTACTACATCCAACTTAGGGGGAAACTGTGGATTATC
>MTQE01001141.1:26454464-26502032 GCA_014337955.1 Aspidoscelis marmoratus | reverse complement strand
TATTTCGGTTTAGGGAAACCGTTTTAAGCTTGTAATGGGAATGCGGCCTTTGAGATTCTTTTAAGGCACCGGAAAAAATGAATAAATAAATAAATTATGTATAGTAGGAGGCTAGGGGGAAAAAAGTAATGGATAACCAACATGAAATTCATTGTCCCAGTATGTTAACACCGTTTTCTTTTAAAGTAGTATTATAGGAAGTTCCAAATACATATCTTAATTCTATCACCTGTAAATATGTAAGGTTAAGACATCTTTTTCAGCAGTTGGGAAAGCTGAGCAGGGGTACTAGCATCCACACATAACAGGTGAAACGATGGCTGGGGTCCCGCCTTCACTTTAAACCTTCTCTAGCCCATCTCCAGCCCTGTAGCTCACACCTTCTCATTTCTATTCATTTTATTTGTGGACCTTACATTCAGATGAGTCCAAATGGAGGGTGGAAACTATAATCAGCTAGATCATTTCGAAGTCAGAAACACAGCAGTAATATATCAACTAAGATGGATGAAAAGTTGCAAAATGGGAACAACTTCACCCATCTCTGAAGGCACTTTTGCTGTACTGAGCACAGTGAGGACAGAATTTGTGGCTAGACATCTCTTTCTGAAGGAGGATGTCTCTGCCATAGTGGGAGAAGTGAGAAGAGGAGGAGGAGGAAATCAGAGAATATAAACATTATGAGGAACGCAATTACCAAAGTTTCAAAAAACAGCTTGATAAAATGAAGTTTTCTGGGGGGGGGGGAGGGAACCAAAGCCTACACATGGGAAAGAGAGAGATGATTTTAACAGGTGGCATTTTTCAAGGGAAAATCTGTTAAGGAGTAGGGGTTGTAAAAAGGCAACCAAAGAGAAAGGATGCAATAAATGTGAGTATCCGATTTCACAAAGCTAACATGACAATTCAGGGGTGTGATACATCAACTGGGAGAAGTGTAAGCAGCTGGCTTTAATCTACAAATATGCTTATTCTCAGGTATCTGTTGTACTTTCTGATATGTGAGTAGAAATAGTTTCTTGAAGGGACCTTCAGAAAGAGTGGACTATCAGAAAGAGATGCCTTATCAAAGCTACGCATGATGCTGATTAAGAGCTTTTCTGTACTGAAAGGCCATGATCTGAACCAGAGGGTCTGGACCAGCAAGGTCACTGGTTCTGGCCATAGTCAGGTATTGCCTGGAACAGCACCATCTACACAATTGTGTTGGTCCAGACCAGGCCCCGCACCAGCTCCAAAACTCACACAAGCTTCAGGGCAAGCCACCAAGGGCTACAAAGAGCTTGGAACTAAAGTGGTACACACTAGTGTGCCACTGAAATGAGTCTTCTGGTAGTTTGGAAAATATTGATGTATACTGGTGATCCAGATCAAAGGCCACTTGATTTGGACCAAGCTGTGTCCTGTGCAGATGGAGTAGACCAGAGGTGGGCTAGGCTTCCCATATCCTTCATTTTTCCAGTGATGGTGCGCACACAGTGGTACTGGTACCGGGACTGAAAAATGGTGGCATCCATCTACACCTTTGGTAAGTGTCCGGTTGTGTAGGGGAGGGTTCACATGCACTAACTGTCCACCAGTGCAGAGGCTTTGTGCACACATGGGCAAGTTCACCCTTTGCTTCCCACGGACAGGAAACAAAGTGTGAACTTCCTCCGTTTCTCCTTAGTATTGTTCAGAGAGAGAGAGCGCTTCTACTTATTGAAGATCTAAGGCTTGAATACCTGTTGTGAAGGGAAGGACAAATCCTTTTCATTTAGCTTGCAAGTTAAGTACCACATTAACTACAAGGTATGATTTTGACAAGGCAGATCACTTTCTGAGTCCATTTCAGGAACCACAAAAAAAAAAAAAAGCAAGGCAAATTAACAGCGATTTTAAAAATTGCATTTTAGCATTTCATAGTTCCCAGGTGTTGGGTTCCAATTTGCTGTTCAGCGATTTTCATTTCTTTCTTCCTAAAAGCCCACATCTGCCAAATACGTTGGCATCTACTGATGCTAGTTTTGTGAAGCAAGTTCTTTCAGGACGAAGCGAGTGAAGGGTGAGCTCATAATTGCAGATTTCTGTTTAAAGAAAAATATTGGGGGAAGATATTTTTATCTGCGTTTCCAGCTGAAAATGGCTCAGAAAAGATACTTTTTAAAAAAGCATCCATCTCCAACCATGTAATTACTAGAGGCCTGAATAATGTACCCACACACAAGCAGGAGGGAAAGAAATTCTATTCTTATTAATATAATAAAAAGGGAGTGGAGCTGGTGGGTTTGGATAAGGAAGTTCTTACATTCATACAGTTTTTTAGGAAGCAGCCATTACTCCAAATAAGCTAGTCTAAAGGTGTTTAGGCCCAGTTCAGATGTGGAGAATGTAATGCCACTATGGCACTCCTATGGCAGGGTTGTCACATGGTTCTGTGGCAACCCCACCATGCCTCCGCTATATCTCCCCTAAAAAGTGCAACAAAAATATCATTGGAAAACCTAGTGCTGGTGGCAGCTTTTCAAGCAATCACACTACCATTGCCACTCCATCCACTGCACATGGGTGAAGGCCAAAATAAACTCCTGGTGGCAATGCACACTTCCAGGTATTCTGCACCAGCCAAATACCCAGATGTGTGCATCACTAAAATGCAAAAAGAGGGAGCCAGCCATAGCGCTGCCTGACTAGCAAGTAATAATACCATAATACCAATGCACTACAAAAGATAGAACATTTTTTGCTTTGACCTGGAAACCAGGGGCTGTTTTGTGCTTGGCTGGTGGAGTGATCCAGACTGCTTGCTCGATCGCTTTGGCCATGCATGACCACTACTGCAGCTCACCCAGATTTCCATCAGCTTCCCTGGATCAATCCAGTTGTCAATGACCAAAAAACAGTCCACATGCTGACCATCAGTAGCTGGGTCTCTCCTGGAATCCAGACCTCTTACAGATGCTGAGAGTGGAGAAGAAGAAGAGTTGGCTTTTCTACCCTGCTTTTCTCACCCATTTAAGGAGACTCAAAGTGGCTGACAAAACTCCCTGTTTTTCACCCCACAACAGACACCCCTGTGAGGCAGTGGGGCTGTGAGACCTCAGAAAGAAAGCTGTGATTAGCCCAAGGTCACCCAGCTGGATTCATGGAGGAGTGTGGACACAAACTGGGAAACTACTAGATAAGAATCAGACACTCTAACCACAAGATCAAACTGGTTCATGGGTATGGGTTTGCATGATTGCACCTGCCCAGACATTTGCATCTTTCAGATCACCATGGAATGTCCAGTCTGACACCTGATGCCAGTTTGGACTTTGCCATGAGAATTCCAGCCAGTCATTTGCATTGCAAGTTGATGGACAGATATGGGGCTTATCCAGTGCACATAGTGCAAATGGTTCACCAGTGCACTTCAATCTGACCAGTCAGGCAACTGTGAATCCAGCCCAAGTTGCCTGTTACTGTATAGTAATCGTTGCCTATCTTTCTGGATGTTATGGGTCCATTTCCCCACCTTGACTTTTTAGTAAAGAAAGTCACACATACTTCAACATCACCAACAATGCAAACTGTTTTGAGAACAGCTAGAATTATGGCTTAATGTTCAGGTTAACCTCAGCTGTTGATGACTATATTGCCCTAGCATTCCTTGGTGGGAATCCCCTCTCCAGCAGTGTAGATTCTGAGTTTATTAGTAAGCTCTGCAAATTCAAGATTTTTTCTCTATACTCCCTTTCACCAACCTCTTTTGGTATGTAATGTACTCATTACATGTAAAATCCCATAGTCTGTTGTACCAATCATATATAGGCTTGTTCCTTTTTTTCTGAGCTGCTGTTAACACATATTTTATAAATCGCCCCCCAAAATTTGCTTTATTTCCTTCCTCCAAATAACAATAAAACACATTTGCACAATTCTAAATGCTGTGAAATACTATCCAGAGTTTAGTATCCCCCTTTTTTTTTCTTGGGATATTTTTTTGTGCCAGTAATTTAAAGGGTCTAATTCTCATAAGAATATAAGAGGATTAGAGCCCATCTAGTTCAGAATCCTTCCCACACAGTAACTCACCAATTGCCTATGAGTATCTACAGCAGAAGACAGGGGCAAAATCTTAACCTGCTTTCAGATCTTTTAGAGGCATCCTGCCTTTCTCCCCAGCCTGGAGGAAGTACCTAGGCATCCATTCTAGTAGCCATTGATACACCTGTCATCCATGAATTTGTCTAGCACTTTAGTAAAACTGTCTAGGCTGGTTGCTGTCACCACATCTTCTGGTAGCAAATTCCACAGATCGATGACACTTTGGGTGAGTCCGCATGCTCTAAATAATCCGAACGGATTCCGTGTCCGCCTCGAGAGCATCCTGCTTACAAGCCCCTAATTCGTGCTACATCTGAGTCAATACGTGTTAAAAAAAACCTACTTAACAAGTGTACTACATTCGAAATAAGGGGCTAACATGTATTGTCATGGGGGTCATGGGAATGCTCCTGAGTTACTTGGGGCAGAGCTTGGCGGCCGCAGTATTAGCAGGCGGGGTTTTCAACTGTGGTCCATGTTCCTGCCGTGTGTGTTGCGATCAGCAGCCACTTGGAGTTTTTTTCACACGAACTGAGGGAAGAAGTAGATGAGCTGTCATGTGAAGCAGATGGGCAGATGTGCGTACATTTGCTTGACAGCTCATCTGCTTCAGCACAAACTTGTTGCCTTCCCAGAAATGTGAATGGAGGTAACGTTACCGGCAGAGTGAGCAAGCGAGTGAGGTTATTTTCCCATTCATCCCCGCCTTGTCCATGGCCAGCAGGGGAGGAGGGGATGAAAGGGAAAATAACTTTGCTTGCTTGTTATGCTGGTGGGTGGATGAGGGAATACTGCAATGCTCCTCTCGCCGCCACCACCACTGCCACTGTTCCCGCTGTTCCATGGGGACGAGTAGTTGTGGTTTGGATCCGCGTTGCCCCAAACCACAAAGGGACGCTTTATTCCGCATTACAAGACGGATTTTTATCATGTGTGTCCAAATCACATCAGCTGGCTTGCATGCGGACGCGGCCTTTGTCTGATCTGACTTTCCTATCCATCAGCTCCAGAGAATGCCCCCAGGTGATAGTGTTGTGTGATAGAAAATATTTTCTCTATACAATGCATGATTGTATAGATTTCAATCAGGTCCCCTTTTACTCCTAAATAAGTAAGCATTTATTGTGAGCCAGTTTGGTCTAGTGATTAGGGAGCTGGACTCTTATCTGGAAATGCTGGGTTTGATTCCACACTCCTACATGAAGCCAGCTGGGTGACCTTGGGCTAGTCACAGCTCTCGTCGGTGTTCTCACAGCCCCACTTACCTCACAGGGTGCTCTGTTGTGGGGAGAAGAACAGAAAAGCTTTGTCAGCCATTTTGAGTTCACTTAAATGGGTGAGGAAAGTGGGGTAGAAAAGCCAACTCTTCTTCTTCTTCTTTTGATAAGATAGTGATTGAAAATGTTCGACAGTTTTGGAAGGAGTTTCATCATGTGATTTCCCCAAAAGTATTTTTTCTCAGTTGCCTTGTGTACGTGATACCTAAATATTTAATGCTTTTCTTTCTTATTCTTAGCCCTGACATTTGTTTGGTTTCCAACTGAGTTCTCAATGATATGCTTGAAAATAGAGTAACTTACTAAAATTATTTCCAAGAGTGGGCACAGAACTGGAAAAGGTCAGTTTATATTCTAATCCCAAATAAGGACAATTCCTTGCTATTCTGGGATACTGTTATGTTCTTTGGGGTGGGACTCTCCCAATGATTTTTTTTTGTAAAACAACAACAACCCCCGTTTCTGCTGTCCCCAGGCCATTTCTCTTTTTTAATGAACCCTACAGGTTCTTAGATTCCTCTCCCATCTGGAGATGAAAACTGTTTAGCATCTTGTTTGCTTGTTTCAGGGTCAGTTTCTGGGTGAAGTTGCTTTTGCATCACCTTCCTTTCTCCCTCCCTCCAAAGCTGTGTGAAGATGTCTTAGACATCAAGTCAACTGAAGAATATCAGTAGATTACCACAGCATTTAGGCAGATTGACAAGGGATCAGAATTGCATCCTTTTGCTCCTTTTGCCCAGCAACATGTATACGACCATTAGCTGTGTGCTGTCTTAGCCACAGCAGTCCCAGAACAGCACTTGAGAAGTTGCCAGAATGTTCTACCACTTGGCTTCCTGTTTGCAACAGCCGACCATGACGAAAAGTCTCCTAGACAGAAGCAGGTTTTAAGGTTATCCAGACAGGTAAATGGGGAAGTGGGAAATATTTGGAGGGGGAGGGACACAAGCCCAAAGTTTTCAGAGCCAAAAATGAGTCTAAATAGTCTTAAAATGAACATTTTGAAGACTCAGCGCTATAATGCCAAGGACCACACAAAGGAAATCTGTTTGTTTTCTGATTAGCTCGTTTCCATAAATACAACACTCAGGTATTTCCATATTCTAAGCTGTTTGCTTTTGAATGTGGCAGTTAAGCACATTTTAAGTCTCAGAGATAACACTCAGATTAGAAATATGCTTAAGTACTGCAGGAGGTACAGAATTATTCATGACTTTTTTCCTAGTGTAGATCTTATCAGACCGATAAGGGAAAATTTATTCCTTTTCATTTTACTAAGTATCAAAACAAGCAAACACAGCAGTAAATAGGAGCACTTTAATTATAACCAGTATTTCCGGATTCCCTCCAAAGCTAGAAAAAGCCACAATAGCACCTTTGAGAAAACTGCAAAAAGAAATTGAACTGTGTATTCCCCCCCCCCCAAACTGCAGGTTCTGGGAGTAGGGAGCAGCCCAGCTCCATTACTCATACTAAATATTCTCAGCAGAGTTAATGATGATGGCCCCTCTCTGTATAGAACAGTTAGACATTTAACTTTACAAAATTGCATGTAATAGTTGGAAAGAAATCTACTGAGAAGGGCCCTTGAATCCTCTTTAAGGAAAAGGGGTTGAGGAGAAGAGCAAAAAGGACAACAGCTGCCTCAAGTTGGTCTCTTTCCTGAGTGGGCCCTATAAGTAAATATAAATAAATGAAATCAAGTGCTCAAACTACTTCAGCTACCTTAACCCTAATTCTTGTAGCAACCAGCTGCTTTTAATGGTATTTTGTAAATCACATTGAGATTATTTTTTGAACGTGAAGCAGAATGGTAATATTTCAAACATAAACATAAATCTACTGTAACATAGGAGCAGCTAATACTTTTTGGGCCAAGGGACTATGGGAACTCTGTGCCATCTTGGACCTACCTACCCAGTCTCACAAGGTTATTAAGAAGACAGAATAGTCAGGAGACGAATAACATTTACTGCATGAGGAAGAAAGAAGGGATTTAAGTGCACCAGCATCAACCATTCAGATGTGCCTCTAAACAACTTGGGGCAAACCCCCACAGCAAGCTTATTTCGCTTTCCCTAAACCAAAATAATAGAACCGGATGCAAATGCGAATTTGCCTGTTCCCATTACTTTTAACTTAATCGCGTTGGATCCGGATTCTGAGGATCGTACGTGGCGTATATGACTCAAGGGGGGACTCAAGTGGCTACTTTTTTAAAAGCCGCTTTTTGGGGCTGCTCTGCCCTCTTCCTCCTGGCATGGACGTGCCACCCATAAGGCACCCCTTCATGGTGCCTAACTGGGTGGCTGGGTGGCTGCCGCTTGCCTGGATGGAGGAAAAATGGCAGCGGGCAGCCAGCAATTCTTTCCCCTCCACTCCACATTGCTCAGGGCACAAAGCAGCAGTGGCAACTAAAGCCCCTTTGCTTTAAACATTCTACTTTCCTCCCTTTCCCTTTCTAAAGTCAGAACTCCAAAGAGCTAGAATTGCGCAAAATTGCAACATTGTTATTCCAACCATCAAGGTGTGAAGTGGTTCCATCGCTAGAGTGTAGCGATCCCTGTTAGTTGGATTTTTACACTGAAGTCACTGTCTTTGGAAGCAGGCTATTGGGAGAGGGAAAGCCTAAACATGGATTCTCATCCCTTAAAACGGTACTGTCCACACAGTAAAAAATGTAAAACGTTTCAAGCGCACGATCCAGAGTGAGACCTGTTGAAATCAGGATTGAGATTCACCACACTTTGGGGTGGTTTAACATGGGGAAATTGTGTTAAGCCAAACTGCTGTGCAGACTCCAAGGATTGAAAGCGTTTTGAATCTGAGATAAGGTTGCCATGAAGACACGGCCTTGGTGTATCTGCCCAACACTCTTACATACATGCAACACCCATTAGCTGATGAGGGGAACGATCAGGCTTCTCTGTCTCATTATTTTGAGTGTCATGAAGACTGGGAGAGGATAGTTTGTGGCCCCATCAGGTGCTGGAGAGAAAGTATTCACTTTCTCTATCACAGGTCACATCTACAAAGACCTCAGGGAACAAAAAAGCAAGATGTTTCTGCAGTTTCCCTAGAATGGATCCAGAGAAAGGTCCAGAGGCCTCCCTTCCTCATGCTACCGCAGTTTAAGAGAGGTTCCAACCTTCTGCTAGTATTCTCTTTTCACATTGTGGAGACTGGACTAGATGGCCCCAAATGGCTGCCTAGCCTATTCTGGTATACTGGGGGACATTTCTTAAGCGGTCTATCAGCAGCTCAGCGACTACTAAACAGGATCGCAGAGTGCGCAAGTGTTACACATGCGTCCATTTTCTGGCTTCATGGGGGACCCATTTTGGCAGCACACCAAACTGCACTGCAAAAATGGTTCCACTAGGGGCTCTGAGGCTCCAAAAGCCATGCATAAGGGCTATCTGAACGTGGACAGCGGCTTTACTCTAGTACATCTCACCTCCTTCAGCCACTGGACCATTCCAATTTGACCCAGTCTTGTTGGGTTGGGCCAGTTAAGGTAAGTGTGGAAACCTTTCCCTGCTGGGGGTTGCCAGTATTAGCAACATGTTCTAGAAAAGAAGCAGTAAGTGTTGGTGAACTTTTCTTCTTATTTTTTTTCTCCCCTGAAGCTTTAGAGTGTGAATATTTTGTGGAAGCGAAACAATCAAGCCTTTTACAAGAAGATGCTATTGTTAAAGTTTAACGCATACGGTAGGTCACTGGAGACATGTTCTCTGTAGATTTCTTTTTACTGAAAATAGTAACTTACTGAGATTGTAGTAACCTACTCAACTGCAGGGGGGTTATTCAGCATTTCCCCTAAACAGTGTGAATTGCTGACACTCCAAACGGCACCTAGCCAGAACTATTGCTTCTGCTGCTGCTCTCAACCATACTCGAGGGTCTTACATTGTATCAAACATTACTGGCATGCATCTCTTGGAGATTTGCCTGAATGATGCTATTACCTTTGCCACAGTTGTCCTGCTGGCCTTTGGATAAAAATATTTACTTCTGTTTTGCTAGCATCTTACTTGGTACCTCTTTCTAGATACTTAACTTGCTATCAGCAGCTATTAATGACTTTGTGACTTTATAAGGACTTATTTGAGCTAGAGTGAGCAAGAACTGAAATCAGAAATTGAAGGCTTTCAATTTAATAATAAACAATAAAACATATCCATAAATTACATATGAAGTCACCATGGCCTTTTTTTTGGGAGGAGGGAAATTACAGGAAGACTTGGACTCATGTTTGCCGATTAAGCTCACTACCCCCGATGACATTTGACAATATCAAAATAGAATTAGAAGCTAGAATTTTGTACTGATGGCACATGGAATGTGCCATCTCACATTTGAGATCTGAGAATTTGTTTTCTCATGCAACAGACTGGAATCCCCTGCTGACACACTTCCCAATATTTCAGCCCTTCCACCTACATCTGTGATAGCTCAGGTAATTAAGAATACACACACACACACACACACACAAAAGCCTAGGAAAAATAAACACATAACCCCCCTATCTTTTCCCTCTGCTCCCTGTGTCTTGCCATGCACTTTCCCTCCCTCACTTCAGCCCATGGTTCACTAAGTAGTGGCAGGGGCTTCATGAACTGGGCCAGACTATACCTGAACCATGGAGACAGGAGAGGCCTGCTAGCCAGTTTGATCACTGCTGAGGGTACAGTACATTCAAAATGTACCAAAACCAGCTCATGGGCATCTCTGGTATACATGCCTGCCCAAAAGAAAACTGCTAAAAGTGTAGAGGCATGCTAAAACTCTTTGCACAATAATGTACATCGCTGCCCAGGCCACAAAATGGTCTATAATGGTGTAGTTATGCCATCCATAGAGCAGGTACATTCCCTGCATTGCACAGACCCCTCAGGAGAAAGGGAACAGTGCTGAAGAAAGCCAGGACTGTCAGGTAAGCACTTTACAGTCTGTGGGCCCTTCTGCTCTTCACTGAAGCATGAGCAGCAATTCTGCAGATTCCTACTACATACCATCCTTTTCTTTTTCATGTCCTTAGGTTGTGCATGAGTCGGTGCTGCTCAAATGAACAAAAGTTTTGGCAAGTGTCCATGATATCACCCTCATCACTTTGTCAACACTAGCACATATATTTTTTCTCCGTTCATTCATTTAATGGTATATGTATATCCTATTCTTCCTCCAAAAGTCCCAGGATGAATCACAACATTAAAAAGATAAAAACCATAGAACTATAAATCACATATTAAAATGTAACCCCACCCTTCCGCCCTGCTGTGACAACTCTCATTTAATACAGGTTTTTTCATGCCACAAAATTTTATTGCTAAAGACATTTGATAAGTAAAAAATAATTGACCTATATCACCATCTGGATATAGCCTCTATCTTCAAACTCAGTAGGAGGTATCTTGATTTAACTCTTGGTCTATTGATGTCATCATCCATTGAAAACAACTGCCATAGAAACTAAATAGAGTGATTGTCTACAGCAGGGTTTCCCAAACTATGGGTCACGACCCACTAGTGGGTCATGAGCGAATATTGAGTGGGCCCTGCCTGTAGAAGGACACACCAACCGACCGAGCCTTTATTCATATTGGTAACAGTTAAATTTCCTAGAGGTGGGTCCCGAGTTGGTAAAGCTGGGTCGTAGCCCAGACAACTTTGGGAACCACTGGTCTACAGAATATCTCTTGCAGGGTACATGACTTGCACTGGAACCTCAGTTCAGGACCAAGGCCAGCCATATTCAAAGAATGCTAGAGCAGCCGGAGGGACCATTTAGGCCATACAAACCAAATCAAAATATCTGAAGGGGTAAATGATAATCCTCTGTTTGGATGCATCCCTCCCTAGTTAATTAGTTCCACTGCTGGACCTCCCTTATGTTCAGGAAGAATGTGTGTGTATGTTTGAAACATTCTCATAATGAAGCATGCAGGACAGAGCATGGTAATTTCTTGTGCCAGTCCAGTTGATGAGTTACCACCAGAGTTTGAGCTAAAGCATTTTTTTAAGGGGGCAGATGGTGTTTTGCTGCTGCAGAATAGGCTACATGGGCTACAAAAGAGGCTTCTAGTCCTTCCACACTGCCTTTCACCCACTGTTCTTAAGGTACCTTGAGAAGTGATCTAAAACCTGTTATTTTTCCAGGATTGTATTGGGAATGTGAGATGTAACTGTGGCATTTCTGATATAGTCTCAGCTTAGTGATGTGGTAGCCCATAATACTGCTATTATGCTGGGTTGGGTTTACCATAATAACAATGGTTACTGAGGTGTCTGCCTGCCCATTTCATTATAATTCCACTTGGGAAACCAGACATGTGTATAAAAGCAACAAAAGGAAGTGGGCAGACACTTGGCTTGCTTCCACATAATCTCCATGTGAGATTATGACACAGGGTGGCAGATATAGAGATAAGGTGGGGACTGCTGTTCACATCTGGTGAGGGGCAGCAAGAAGCAATTGTGGGATTATTATTATCTTTAGATCCACCATACACTGGCAGCTTTCTTTCCTTCCATAGCTAAAGGAAGATCTAAGCCATAGCACATTCTTGAAACACAGCATTTAAAAGGGAGCCTATTAAAGCATGTAAAATAATTCATAGTGTGGAACAAGTGGGTAGTGGAAAATTCTCTGACTTACAACACTAGAACCAGGGCTCACTCTATGAAGCTCACAGGAAGAAGAATTAAGACAGGCAAGGGACGTATTTTTTCACCCAGAGGGTCATCAGTCTATAGAATTTCCTGCCCGAAGAGGTGGCAACAGCAACCTGCCTGGATGGCTTTAAGAAAGGGTTTGGCAAACTCACGGATGACTTGTATCAATGGCTACTAGAATGGATACTGTCTACAGCTTGGATGCCTCTACAGGCCATGTGCAAAGAGTGGAGAGCAGGTGAAGGTTTTGCCTTCAACTTCTGCTTGGGATTCCCAGAAGCAATTGGTGGACCCCTGTGTGAGATTGGATGATAGACTAGATGGGCTGTAGAGTGATCCAATTGGGCTTATCTTGTGTTATTAGAATCCTAAACAGCCTCGGACAGAAGAAAATCAACATTTTAATAGTCATAGATGCAGATTAATCTTGCCACTATCCCAAAATGTTTGTATACTGAACAGAAACATCCTCAAGACGATTGTTGACATTTATTGGTAATTTTCAAGAAATGGACAGATTTGTATTTTGAAAGTATTTTGCAAGGCAGGCTATCCATATTTGTGTGTCCACATTAACAAATATGTATGGAAATAGGAGGAAGGAGAGGAACAGAGAGGAGGAGGAAGAGAAGGGAAGAGATAAGATGTTCAGAGAGATATCCATGAAGATTCATGTAGGATTGTCACCAATTATATGTGAATGTAGGTACTGGTAAAAATCAAGAAACCTTAGAATTAATTTCCTTTACATTTTACTTGTGGCTGAGTTTAGTAATTCTAAACTGTTCACGCACACACTAATCTCAGTCTCAATTACTGAGGGTTTTTTTTTTTAAAGACAGCTGACTCCACCATCAATATTTGTTACCAAAGCCATCCTTCTCCCTGCTCCCTTGATCATTCACAACCAAAAATGTGCAAGGAATGATGTTATAAAACTGGATAACTTGCCCAAATCACCATTGATTGCCTCATGGAAGGCAGATGAACTTGGCTTATGTGTTGAAACTGGATCTATTTTTGTATCTAAAACACAACCCATAGGGCAAAACTGAAAACGCCGTATGCAGGGCTACTTTGTACTGAATGAAGGAGCAAATGCCATTAAGCAAAACTAGGAAACATATAAAAAAAACCCCTGTCCTTCCATAACTAATAATCAGCCAACAAATGTATTAAGACATACACATTCATGGAACAGGAGTCACTTCAGATGCAGGAAGCGTTCTCAGCTGGCATGTATATCTATCATATAGACACAGATGCACACCCCATACCTACCTACCTACCTACCTACCTACCTACCTAGGCATACAGAAGAGGAATTATCCACAATAGTGGATGAACTAGAATCTGGTCCATGAAAGTGGAATATTTAAGAGGACACAGGTCCAAACTACCATGGTTACACCGAGGGAAGTTGTTCACTAGGATAATCCCATTTCTCAGATTGCCCAACTTTTTAGACATTTAGACAAAGAATCAGGTTAAGCAGTAGGAAAACACACTTCATACCACTTTTAAAAACCAGGTTGCAAAACCAAAGGGCTATAGTAGCATTCAATTAAGCATAATCAAATTTTCTCAGTCACTCTCTCCAGTTTCTTCTGAAATCTTGTCAAACTGAAAAAAAGGTGGGGGGGGAATGAAAAATGAAATCTTTTTTAAAAAAATTCTACAAACAGAAGAAAGATAGAAGCAAAATCAGCCCTTTTAATAAAGCCACCAACAGGCGCAAAACACAGCTGTGCATTAAGATACACTTAAAAAAGATTCAAGATTCACATAGCCAAGTCCCACATGGAGCACCAAAGGCAGGATTGGTGCATTTGTGCTTATTCTGATCCAAGCCTTTTTGTTTTTCAATTGCATGGGAGCCCTTAATACATTCCATGGGTGGGCATGAGCACCAGGAACACCCCTGCGTTTCGGAGTTCACAGTCCATCTATATTTAGCATGCTCTTTCGCTACTGCCACAAACTGTTCTCCGTCCTTTCAGTGAAGACGCTGCTTCATGGTAAGAGCAGAAATACAAGCTGCACACACAAAGCACACACATAATTCACATAAAGCAAGTGGGAGTGGGGAAGGACTTTCTGCAAAGGGTCAGAGTATAGAAGCTCATAGTTTCCCAGGTTACAAAGTCAAATTAATGACATGCAAGAGAACACACACACACACAGCTGTCTAAGACAAAAACCATGGGGAGCCGCAGGGTGGGAGAAATATATGAAGTACATTTTAACAGACTTGGGTGAAAGGCGTGCATTGTGCCGGTAAGAAATCAAGTTTTGAAAGATCAAGTTTCCTCGAAATATCCGGACCAGCAACAACCACGGATCAGAATAAGTGGAAGAAATGGGAGGTGAAGATCAGCGTCTCACTCACCAAAATCGGACTGCAAATCCTTTTTCAGCCCGCAAAGCATGTCTGCTGTGGTCTATCAAAGCCTTCAACTCGGTTGCAAGAGGCGCTCCTCTCTGTGCCTGGGCTGGCACCGGAATCACATTACAGTAGCCTCGCTGGTCTCAGGCCATCTCCCACCGGAGCGAGCAGGGTGACACGCTGCCTCCATTTAAAGGGAACCAAGTCGGATCGACTCCCCTCCAACGGCACCCGCTCTTCAAAGCAAACTTACTCAAGGATCCTCAAGATCCAGAAGGCAAAACTGCAGGGGAGAGGGGTGGGGGAGGGAACCTTGTGGTGCTCTTAAAAAAAAAAATTCGATCAATTCTTACAAGAAAGAAAAGGAAGGGAAATCCGGCACCCGATCTGTCAACCTGGTTTGCCGGGTGATGGAAAAGGAGGAGAGTTCTTAGATGCAGGTATTCGAAAGAGGCATCCAGCGCTAGCACGAAGCAGCAGCAGCAGCAGCAGCAGCAGCAGGAGGGAGCGATGTAAGGCTGGCTCGGTGCCCTGCGGAACAGACGCAGAACGGGCAGTTCAAGGCTACATCAGGGTCCTAACTTGGACCACGCTGGGAAAGAGCGGCCATCATCCCACATGGGTGGGCGGGCGGGTGGTGCGCTGGCTTTCCGAGAGAGCCCTTTGTTGTTCTCGCCCAGGAAACTGAGATCAATCCCCAGAAGGCTGGAATAGAAATTTCCCTGGCACTGCCCTCTCCAATCCAAGGAGCCCTCCTCGCTCAGCGCGGCAGCGCAAGTTGGAAGGCGGCAGCGATGGCTTCGAGGTGGAAAAGCTCCCAAGTTGCGGGCAGCGGCGCTCCCAGAGCGCGCCAGAAGGGAAGAGAGAGACTGCAAGGGCTGCGGTATTGCTTTGCTCAGCCCCCTTCCCTCTCCCCCCGCCCCCTTGTCAACTGACTGTACGGCCTCCGGCACCTTTCAAGGCAATGTCAAGCTGCCGCTGTCGAAGCATGGCGCGCCCTGCTCGGAACGCGCCGCCGGGACGCAGGGGCGGGAAGCGGAGGCTCCATTAGAGCGCTGCTCGCTCGCTCGCTCGCTCGTCTGAATGCGACTCGACCCTTCGGCGTTGGTCAGCACGCCTCGGACGCTGTACACACTGGTCTCTGCAGGAAGAGTCAAATGTCCCACAGTTTCACTGCAAAAGCACCAAAACATGGCATAATGAGAGAAAGAAAGAAAGAAAGAAAGAAAGAAAGAAAGAAAGAAAGAAAGAAAGAAAGAAAGAAAGAAAGAAAGAAAGAAAGAAAGAAAGAAACTCTGCTGGACAATAGCAGTCCTCAAAATGAATGAATGAATGAATGAATGAATGAATGAATGAAAACTGTTGGACAATAGCAGTCCTCAAAATGAATGAATGAATGAGTGAAAGAAAGAAAGAAAGAAAGAAAGAAAGAAAGAAAGAAAGAAAGAAAGAAAGAAAGAAAGAAAGAAAGAAAGAAAGAAAGAAAGAAAGAAAGAAAGAAAGAAAGAAACTGCTGGATAATAGCAGTCCTCAAAATGAATGAATGAATGAGTGAGTGAATGAATGAAAGAAAGAAACTCTGCTGGACAATAGCAGTCCTCAAAATGAATGAATGAATGAATGAGTGAATGAAAGAAAGGAAACTGCTGGACAATAGCAGTCCTCAAAATGAAAGAAAGAAAGAAAGAAAGAAAGAAAGAAAGAAAGAAAGAAAGAAAGAAAGAAAGAAAGAAAGAAAGAAAGAAAGAAAGAAAGAAAGAAAGAAAGAAAGAAAGAACCCAGGGTGCAAGAGGTGCTGGCGCTGCTGGGCACTCTGTCACAGCAACCATCTGCCCTGAGTTTGCCCAGCCATTGCATGAGAGTCAGCAGCGAGTATAGGAAGCAGCAGCGCCTCCCTTGAGGGTGGCACTGTTCTTAATTTGCAGGGAGAAGAGCTCTAGCCTGTAGCACTCTCTCTGCGTCGCACCCGAGATCCTGCCTCAGTGAGCAAACGTCTAAAGCAAAAGTGGCCTGCAGTGCCTGTCTATGTTACTGTGCTGCCACTTTACATTTGGCCCTGCAGCAGCCTCCAAAAAATGCAGCTGTGGTGTCATTAAAGCTAAAAAAAAGAGCCGCTTTTACAGAATCTGCCACAATGTTTGGTTATGACAGAAATAGGCCTGCTGAACTGGACCTGTGGCCCTTCTGTCCTCACAGCAGCAACCATTTGCGTATAGGGGTCCACAAGGAGGGCTTAAGTACACATGTTGTCTGCTCACTAGTCTCCTTTCGACTGGCCTTCAGAGGTATATTACTTCCCGCCTATGTCTCCCTTAATCACACAGCTGTCACAGCCAGTCACCTGTCGTGGCCCTATCTTCCGTGAATTTGTCCACGTCTCATTTGAAGCAAATTACGTCAGTGACCAAAACCACAACTTGTGGTGGTGAATTCCAGTGTGTGGAGGGAGAAATCATTTTGCTTGTCCTGACTCTTCCAAGGTTCGGTTCGGGGTGCCTCCAGAAAGGAAGAAGAAATTGCAGAGGCAATTCTGGGGCAATCCCAGGCTCTTACCTTGCCTGTCATTGATTTGCAGGGTTACTGCTCTGGAAAAAGTACCCTGGTGGAAGCGAGTGCCCACCCACTTTCCTCTCTTTCTATTTTGCACACTTTCTGCATATAGGTCCTTTAGCAACGGCAGCAATTCTGTAATGAAGCAGCAGACAAGCTAAGCTATCCAGTATCATAGAAAACCCGGCATCTGACCTGAATTTTCCATAATACCCATATAGTGTATTTTCAATTGAGTAAACTGGGTTTGCCATGAGTAAAAAGTGTGTCAGTCCCAGTACAAAGGCGCAGTTTTTAAATTGTGTCTGAAGGCACTCGCAGTTTCATTAGGTGACCTCTCATGCTGAAGCAGAGAAAAAGCAGCAACCCCCTTATCCACTCTGTTTACACTGTGCATACTTTTGCACAGTATACTTCTATCACATCCCCTCTCACTCTCCTCCATTTCTAAACTAAAAATACCCAATCATTTCCATGGCTTTCCTGTCAGTGCTGTAGCCTGCCAGCCGTTGCACTGCAGCCCTGTTAGTTTAAATGCTGCATATAGACGTGGCCTGCGTTTCCTAAACAAATGCTTCAGTTGAATATAGCAGGCATTCATGCACCCCTGCAAGGATGTTTAGCCTTTGCAATGGTGTCACATATGAAAAGATAGATAAATCAGCCTGTTCATTACAAAATGGGCTCTTTTGTCTGATGTATCAGCCTTGTTCTCTTCCCTCTGTCAGGTAGGGCCTGCTGCTTCACTCTCTGCATCCTGCTCCACCAAACCTCTAATCTCTGGCATCGTGACCTGAAGGTCTCCAGGCTGAAGACCAGAGTCCTGAACCACAGAAAAAGCCCTTGTACTGTCCAAATGTTCTGTCACATTGGAAACGGTGCCTCTGTCAGCCTTGAGCAATCTTTCATCACTTATATTGGGCATATTCGATCCAAAATGAATGCTTTTTAACATCTATTGGTTGCAAGGGACCAAAGAGATCCAAAATTGGAGGCCTGTTATTAAACAGTGGAGGACAATGTTTTAGCATTTAAATTCCTTTCATCTTCCACTATTCTCCTCCTGACTTAAACATCTCAGTTCTGTATCAAAGATCATAGAGCTCTGGAGCACTTAAAGTAAATAGTGATAAACTTGGCAGTCATCTCTTAACGTTCATATACACAATCATACCTCTATTTCTAGTCTCTGACAGCATAGTTTCACTATCACATGATTCAATAATCGTGACCTGTCTTGATTTACGTGGCCCACCTTGATTCTCTAAAGTGTGGTTTCCTACCCAAGCCCGCACTGGCTTGCATTAGTTTGACCAATCTGGTTAAGAATTTACATTGGCTTGAAATGAAGTTAATTAGATCCCTGGTGCAGTTTCCTGATGCAACTCTGGGTCAGAGGACAACCTTTAACAGTTTGTTCTACACTAAGGACATTGTGTATTTCTTCTGCTTTCTTTGCATGGTTTTATGGAACCCTGGCTACTTTTGAGTGGAGTGTGTGGAGGACTGAATGGTTTAGAGAAGTGTGAATCATCAGTGTGTATATATGTGTCTAATCTGTTTATTAATAATTGATGTATGTAGAGTGTTCTGTAGTTGATGACTGAGTGAGTGGGTTCCTGAGTGAGTGCAGAGTGCTGGTGTGTGCTTTTTCATTAACACAGGTCAGCATTTCAGTTTATGGAAAACCTTTGGCTAGGTCTGTATATATGTTACTGCAGGTATATTGGCTGGCATCTGTGTGTTTCAGCATTGTGGTCTGTGAAAAACCCTTTTCAATATGTGTGTGTGTATGAGAGAGGATTTGCACCCTACATAGGCCCTGTGGGGTTTAATATTGCAGTATTTGAAAAATCCTTGCCTGAATGGGATTAGCATCTTGCGTGGCATCTGTGTATTCAGCATAAATACTCTTATCTGGATGTGGATGCACACTGCTGCACACATCCTATGTGTTTACAACATTGTCTCCATGGTACAACCATCGGGGCTGGCTGTGCCATGCTCCTTTGGATGTAGGTTCCTTTCCTCCATTGATATGCATTAATAAGACCCATTTAAGTAAATGTAAACTGCAGGTGAGCAGATCAACTCGATGTAAGTCAGTGAAGGGTTTTGCTGCCCAGATTGACATTGAAATCAATTGTTCAATTTACACGGTTTTTGTTTACACATTGTTTTTACAGAATGGAACCACAAAACAAATCTAAGACTGTTATTTCTTCCTCCGCTGTGAAAAGGTTGTGCTTTTAAATAACACTGAATCTAGTTATAGTATACTAAAATGCTGAGTTGCATATTAACTGCGTGAAAGTGCAGCGTGCCGAAAGCAAAATGGGAATAAAGTAGAAGATGGTAGATGAAGAGACTTTGGAGCAGGTGCTTTCTTACATGAATAGAGAAAAGCTATAAGCTTCATCTTAGAAATGCTAGCAACAAGTGGAAACCTGCTGTTGAGTAACAAAACAGAAGAAGAAGAGTTGGCTTTTCTATCCCACTTTTTTCAGCCATTTAAGGACACTCAAAGTGGCTGGCAAAGCTTTCTGTTCTTCTCCCCACAACAGAACACCCTGCGAGGCAGGTGGGGCTGTGAGAGCTCAGAAGAGCACTGTGACTCACCCAAGGTCACCTATCTGGCTTCATGGAGGAGGACAGAATCAAACCTGGTATTCCCAGAGTCCAGCCCCTAACCACTAGGCCAAACTGGCTCACACCTTGCCCTGCTCACAGTCTCTCAGCAACTGGCCCTTAGAGTAACTGAGGAAGACACAATTGTCAGAGCTCATAGACAGAAATAGCCTCATCTTTCATGGACTGGTCTAAATCCTTTCAAGGGTCTTCCAGGCTGGTGGCCAATTCCACAACTTGGGGTGGGGAATTCCAAACTATATGCTTGTCCATCTGGAAAAATCTACTTGCCCACTGACTAAAAAGCTCCTGCCATTTCAACCTTTTTTTTGTCATTGCAACTGTCTTTCTTTCAACCTTTCCCACTTTTTAGCACAGATACAGATAAGCTAGTGTTTAATTTGCAAATAAAGGAGCACCACAGATATTCCCATGTTAATGTAGAAATCATGGTTATCAAAACTATGGACAACTGGAACACCGATTCCCTGTTTTGTCCTAGCTCACTGGGAATGAAAAACAGCCAGCCTGCAAGTCACACCGGTCAACAATTAATGAACATTATTGATATCATGGGGATACTTAATGTTACTTGAAATCTTTGCAATCGAGTGGTAAGGAATTTGTCCATCCTCAAGCAAAAGCGACAATGGTACACAACCACAGCTAATGGCAATGAAATGATAATTTTGCTGGCCTAACACATTTTTGCATATGCCTTTATGAAGAGCTAAATAATCCAATGAAATTATGAACTAAGAATAACCAACAATAATGACATTAAACATAAAATAAAATTATTATTTACAAAGGATTCCACAAAGTAATGCATATAGTCAAGGTGAGGTCGAATTCCAGCACCAGAAGACAGTAATTTAAAAGCAGTAATACAAAACAGCTGTATAGAATAGTACACAGTCAGATGCAGTTAAAGATGCATGCATAATTAACAGTGTGACAGAAAAATGTCTAAATCTTCATTAGGATGATTTAAGCAATTTAGCACCTGTGGCCATGTACTGCTATTGCTTCCAGTTTGAGTTGGTTGCCTCTCGTGTTTAGATTCTAGAATTCGGCCATCTTTGCCACCAAACTCACCACATCATACAAGGTATGCAAATGTTTCTTTTTTGAATTGCCTGCACTCTTTTTGTTTGTATATCACACTAATAGCCCACACAAGGTGATCACTTTCCACTTATAAATATGTGTCACATAGAGAATCCTTCAAATGGTGGAATTCCCGAGCCCTAATGGATAGAGAATAAAATAAAAGGAGACAGCTGAGACTACCAGTAAAAACTGACCATGGCATTAATTAATTAATTAATTAATTAATGGTGTTTCTATACCACTTCCCATTAAAAATTTCAAAGTGCCTTACAGAGCATTAAAAGGAAGAGTAAAAACAGTGAAACAAAACAAAACCCAACAACAGCCATTTAAACACGTTCAAACCTGAGTGAGCCAAGGGAGAAACAAACTTTTGCTCAGGGAATGCCTGCTTTGAAAAGATAAGACTTTAATAGATGATTTTAAGTTGTAAGTATAGGTGCCTCACAAACAGAAGAGGGAAGGTTTATGTACGGTATCACTTCCACCTCATTACAAAGTCATTTGTTTTGAGTTCAGTGGCCTTCAGCATAAAATGAAAAACAGCAAAATCAAAAAACCAAAGTATATACTGGGTAATTTGTTATTAAGGGGAAAGCACTAGAGTTATCTTTGATGCAATTAGTAGCAGAGCTGAATTTGCAATTAGAATTCCGTCCCACACTGCATAGCATTCTCCAAGAATCACTATTGTGTGAGCCTTTTAAATGCTAATTAAGAAAAATACTATATTTGAAAACTCCTAATTTGGAATGGATGCACCATAGTGCTTCAAAATGGTGATGCATCATCTCAGTTCATTTCTCCTGTCTCCACTGCTCATGCAATTGTATTGTGATGGAGTTACCACCATTAAATTTCCAAGGCTGTGATCAGACATGTCTTATAAAGGTTGCTCAGTTTAATAAAGTTGTACTGTCCCTTAGGTGGTTAATAAAAGTCCTTCCATACCAAGCAAAGATAGGTCAGCTATCCTGCCCTAAGTCCCCTCCCCAGCAACTGTTTCTAGGCTGTGATTGATGCTCAGGCAACCATTCCTGCATTTGCTCTTGTCTCCTCTGATTTCAGTCCCACACACCACATTGTAGGCAAAACTGACAAGAGAAAATACTGAAGGAGGAGGCAATGGTAATTTGCCACAGTGCAGAGATATGTGATTGTTTCCATTTGCCAAAATAAAACATTTCCTTCCTGTTCTCCCACCCTGCTCGTGTACTTTCTCCCTCTTGGAAGTGAAATATTTCAATTCCTCAGGCTAGGAAGATACCTGAAGAGGGGGGAGAGAGGGAGAACGTCTTAATTTTTGCAAACAAAGAAGAACACTGCTGCCTAATCCACTTACCTGGAACAGAAGTAACCACACTCTTCAGCTTGGGTGTGGTGCCAGCAAGGAGGGCTGGTTGTAGACAAAGGCCACCTTCAGTGTTAGAAAAAAAATCACTTTTCAGGGGAAGTGACCTTTCCCAGACTAGGAGCTCAGAGTAGGGGCATGGACATGTGAGATAAAAATCTGTGTTGTAACACGCAATAAAGCGTCCCCATATGGTTTAGCGCAACACAGATTTTAATCGCACGAGCCTGTTTCCATGCAGGGACGGGTTTTAAACAGAGCCACAGAGCCGTGAAGGGTTTAAAATCCCTTCCTGCTCTTTGCAGCCCTTCTACCACCTGTCAGTTGCCCAGCTGTGTGACACAGTTGCCCAGCTGTCAGCTGGGCAACTATGGCACCCAGCCGGGCAACTGACAGGTGGTAGAGAGGCTGAAAAGAGGAGGGGAAAGGTTTTTAAACAGATGCAAGAGCCCTTTGCGGCTCCGTGGCTCTGTTTAAAAACTGTCCCTCTGGAGCGTCCGCATGGCCCCTGGGCAATACGTGTTAACCCCCTATTTTGCATGGAAAACACTTGCAAAGTGGGTTTTTTTAAACACTTATTGATTCCCATGTGCCACGTATTAGGGCTGTGCATGCGGACACTCCCGAGGCGGACATGGAAGCCTTCCGGACTACTTTGAGCATGCGGATGGGCCCAAAGTCAGTGTCTGATCACACCCCAAGTCCCTTTTGGGACTATATCTCTCTGAACAGTACATAAGATTATAGTTTGTAACAAACCAGAAACTGTATGCTAAAAGTACATCCTTACAAAGCTGGGCTGATAAAGAACAAATTAGCAGGGGTAAGCTCATTTAGTTTGGCCCCGTTCCCATTACAAGCTTAAAACAGTTTTCCAAAACCGAAATAAAAGAACTGAATGCAAACACGAATTTACCTGATCCCATTACTTTCAACTTTAATCGTGTTCGATCCAGATTCTGAAAGCGCTTGAAAACTTCATTTGGGAAAGCATATCTTTTTCTTGCTGCCCATTGCCAGTCATGGTGCCCATCCCCTCTCTCTGATTGGGGTTCCTCCTGCCACAAAATTTTTGATGTGACAAAGGCGGGGAGTTCCTAGAGAGCTATTGGGGAGGGAAACCCTAAACATGCATTCTCATTCCACTAAAACGGTACCGTTTCCACAGTGAGAAACGCAAACTGTTTAAAATGCAAGAACAGGAGAGAGACCTCTTGAAATGAGTGTTTTATTTACAACGCTTTGGGGTGATTTAACACGCGGAAAGTGTGTTAAGCCAACCTGACGTGGGCACTGTGAGGATCAAAACCATTTCCAAACCATTTTAAGTTTGTAATGGGAACAGGCTGCAAGAATGTTATAGGCACAGCCCTCTTTCTAAACATATTTAGAAAACTGTAACTTGCACACAAAACAAAATAGTTTTCTCCCTTTTCAAGCTACCTATCCATTATAAAGTATAAATTCTTCTGAAGAAGTTGTATGAATCCGTGAAGGGATTTGCATTTGAAACATATTCAATTACCTTGTTAAAGAGTTTTATTAATAACCATATTTTTGTAATGTACAATAATCTCATGTGAGGATTACTTTAGGGCTTCAGAATGTGTTCCATGAACAAAGACACCAGTACCATACTTGAGATAAATTAATCTCAGCTACAAGCAAATATTATTTTCAAGCATCTATAGTGACAAACAACCAGAATCCTATTCTATAAAGGGCATTCAGTGTTTTGAAGGGCCTCTGTAAAGGGCTGCCCTGTTAGAATTTGGTCAGCTGATTGACCCAGAAGTACTAGTGCTATCATAGGTTCAGCTTGTGTCAACAGAAGATGTAATACACGGAAAATATACTATCCAATATTAATGTACATGGAGCACATTTTCCCCCTTTGATATGATTCATGCAAAGCCCCTTCCTGTGAATGTAGAGGGCTTTGCCTCCATGTGTGAAGGGAACTCCAAACCCTCCCTTTGGGTCCCACCTCACCCCCACTTACCTCTAAGGAGGGCAACCAACCCACCTCCTTAGAAGCCCAACTAGGCCTCCTAGAGGTTAACATATAGCTGAACATTTGTAAACTGTGGGAAATCTTGTGAGATTTTCCAGGAATCATGGGAAATCTTGAGGAATTCTCTACAATTCCTGGGGAATCCCATGAGATGTCCCATGATTCCTGAACAGGGGTGGCTTCCTTAGCTGTGTGCACACATCTGGGAGGCCTAGTTGAGCCTCTGAGGAGGCTGCAGTGGTGGTGGGAACCACTGCCAGATTCAAAAGTAAGGGTGTGTGTGGCTGTGGGGAACATGAGCTGGGGGAAGATCTGGCCACACTGAAGCTTCTATGAAGGCCAGACACATTTGCTACACGTGCAAATGGGGGCCTACAGATGTAGGGCCCTTTCAATTCACACATGAATCGTCAAAGCTTCAAATTTGAATGAAGATTTGAAGTTGACAAATGGTTTTTTGCTCATCCCTATCCAATATTTATTATCCAATCAAAAATTTATTAATTTTGCAGACCTTTTACATAGCCCTCTTTAGAATAAATATCATAAACAGGAAAGTTTCCTGATACTTCATCCGTGAAATACAAGTGCAAAAGTATTCAATTAATGTTGGTTTTTTATCTATTCTACAGTAAATGACTATCAAATTCTGTCGAACTGTTCTATAATATGAATGTCATAAGAAGAAAATCAGAGAAATCTGGCTCACAGCCCAAGTTTATAGGTTCATTATAAAATACACGCATGGGAGCAAACATTTTCTTCTGGCCAGACTCTGTAAAAACACAGAACCACAGAGCTTCTCAAGGTACGGTTTCCTTCCATAAAGATGAGATTCCTTTCAGCATTCTTAGACCTAATTCATCATCAATAATTGGCACTGCAAGATAAATGGACCTTTCCAACTAGCAATTATAGCCTTTACTTCAGAGATACAAGCTCCAGGACAGAAAAAAAGGAAGAATATTTTTGTTGAGTTTTTGTCTATAGCCCTCCTCATTAACATGCTGTCTTCCTCAGAATTGGAATCCAATGAGTATTACCATATGCGTTTGGCTACACAATATTTCAATAAACAGCCACATCCATCTTTGGTCTACTGAAGCAACAACAACATTAGCCATGCCAGTAGCTAGCAGACTTTACAAAGCAGCCAGCCAGGAACATAATGGGAGGGAAAGGAAATGTTACTCTCCGCTTGATACCAGGCTTCTTTGACGTTCCAGGATATGCATTTTACATATAAGATTGGAATGCATGCCAAGATAACAAGCTGATATACAAGAACTGTTTTAGAGCAAGTCGGAGGTTTGATTCTTCTTTTTTTTCTCAAAGCACCACAATCTTTGAAATAATTAACAGATAGGACTCACTGGAGTCTTAAACACAACAGGTGTTGTCATAATCATCACTAAAAGTCTTGAGAAATATTCTTGGTGGATGACCAGAATGAGAACGATAAAATATTACTGTGTTGTAGCTTTTTGGCTTTTCTGGCCCTGAAGGAGACTCTTCACTTAATTTGGATGAATTTAAGTCTTCAGAATATTCCACACAAAAGAGCTATTTGTGAAAAGTGTTTCTCATTGTGTCAAGTAACTTTTTGCACTTACTTAATACATGAACAAGTGGATTGCTGGAATGCTTCATTTACATGTGTGATAAGCTGCAGTGTTCCTAAAGTGTTCCAAACACTCCCCGCTTGTTCCTCCCTGCTGGGGATAGGCTAAAAGCAGTCCCCAAGCATGTCTGCAGCAGCAGGAATGATCCAGGAGTAGGGATGTGCATGAATATTCATCACATTAAAAATTCATCTGAATTCAGACATTTGAATTCGAATTGAATGTTGGTACATCTGAAGACTGACATTCAAATACGAATAAAATGCTTTGATATACTAATGCGAAGCTTCCTTAAATTCGTGAACCTGGAGAGGTGGGAAAGTGGCTGCCCCAGTCACATCTACAACAGATCCAGTGTGGATTCAAAGCAGATTCAGAGTGGATTAAAAGTGGATTGAGAGCAGATTTGATGCATTGAGAGTGGATATGTAATGGATTCATAGGGGATACATAGGGATTCATACACAATCAGTAGCGGGGACACTTGTATCAAACATTCATATTGAATTTGAATCCTACCACATTCAAAGGCAATCTATTTGAACATTTTCATTTGATTTGATATGAATCAAACATGAAATAAACATTCATACACATCCCTATCCAGGAGTGGCATTTCCACACTGTCCCCAATGTGATGCTAGGTTCTGGACTTTGCATTGCTTAGCCCTGCTCTTGCACACTGGATGCAACATAAGAGTGACTTGCGCATCGCCCAATTGCAGATGTGATGGGTAGGATTTCCAGTGGAAGAAGATATCACCAGGATTGGAACATGATGTATGCCATCCATATTATTTGCACTGATGGACAAGAAATGGGATGTTCCAGCACTTAGAATGTGAACAGCCCCAACCACCTGTGCAGTTAACAAGTCTGGGATTGTCTTCTTATTCCAGTAAGATAAGGGTGAACTTAACATGTGAAGATCTCAGTTTGCAGCCAGCATTAACACTGAGATAAGACTCACTTGTAAGGCTCTTGTCTTCCCTTGATTTATTCAAAACGAAGAACTGGATAGGGTTTAATTACTCATTCAAGAGTAATTCTATGCCAGAGTTTGAAAAGATTTATCTTTTTTCAAGGTAAGTATGGAAACATTCTAGGGTTCCATCAAGGCTCTCAGAGCTACAGCTGGTAGGTCCTCTGGCTGTGGCAACAGTGGGGATGGGTGGGTGGGGGTTGTAGCTTATTTACTGAGTGTCCATTTTATATTCTATTTCAATGAATGGAGAGGTTTCTCTGCCCCCCCCTTCCTCTCTCATTGCTAGGATGAGGGAAAGCAAATTGGGAAATTCATCAGTGCCTCTCCAAGTCACCTGCAAGAGCAAAAGACACAATTGTAGCAATGCTAGAAAGCATTTTTCATCCTTTTACAAACACATGCCTTTGTAAATTGCTGGAAATGATTTCTCCACGCTAATAGGTAATCTGGTATAAATGTGAAACAAACTGTCTTGGGCAAAATAATACCTGTCCAAGTCTTTAAAGAAAATGAACCCCTTAATCGAATAGTTTATTCCAATTTCAAATATTCCCCTGGCACCAGATTCTTTTCTGTGACACTGTGCCAAGCCAAATGGAAAACTAAGTGAGCAGGTCATCACTCTTAATAGGTGTCACATAGTCTCTTTTCAATGAGTAACAGTGTAACAATGCATTAACGAGAAATGAAACACCATGTTAACACTAATTTGCATAGCATTAAACCATGATGCTTTGCTTCCCTGTTCTCCTTTGAAACTCTCCTGACCTGCATACGAATCAAGATAAAATTTAATTGCTGGAGTATTCAACAGAAGCCTTGCATTTCTGCCTAATAAGACTTCATTTTTACGCTAGTGCATCAGGCACCTTTTCTCCAAGGTGCTATATATGAGCTACTTCAAATGCAAACATCTTTTCCTAGGGCTTAATTTTAATAAAGCACTGCAACAAGATGCATTCTAAATACCTACTGCCACATTTTGCAAAAGGGCTGTGTGGGAAGGAATGTATGCCTTACAATAAAAGCTAGCAATAACCCGGTCAAAAGGCGGCAGCATTATTCAAATACAAGCAGCAGAGAGAGCTTTCATGACACATCAGCTTACAGTGCAGAGCAAACATTCATTTCTCTAGAACAGCGATGGTGAATCTTTTGAGCTCAGTGTGTCAAAATTCGCAAGAAAACCTAGCTTAAGTCGGGTGCTGTGTCACATCTAGAAATATCCATAATTTTGTGATATTTGTAGCTCTAGTAAAAAAAAGTTATATTTTTGATATATGTATTTTATTAAAAACAAAAACAAATAATTCTTTACATTAGTGACTTTTGTTGCTGAATCTTCAGTTGAAAGTTGGTATTTGGTACACTTCAAGAACAAGCAAGCACTACACGCCCAGGTGCCAGGGTGACCATGTGTGTCACCCAAAAGGGCTTGGCGTGTCACCTGTGACACGTGTGTCATAGGTTGGCCATCACCGCTCTAGAAAGACTGCAAGAATCAGGCAGAAGAAAACATGGCTGGAACTTACGAAATGCTACCAAAATTGTGGATGAAGCTTAGCAGCACGGCCAGGTGTGCTATACAGGAAAGTTTGAACAATGAACTCAGACACAATAGTTCTTCAGTCATAACCCAACCTTTCTGGCACTTTCCCACTCCCAAGTGCAGAATCTATTCAATTTGAGAAGAGGAAGGAAAGCTACCTTAGTCTGCAAAAGAGCAGCTCATTGTACTGAAGAATGTGCAATGGTCAGTTTTAGGGACATGCAGAAATGAAAAATTAATGTTCAGTTCACAATCAAATTGAACCTCCAGAAATTCATTTTGTCATTAAATCATTCAAGTGTCTGAATGTTCACATTTGCAGCTGGACGCTTTTGTGGCTTTTTTTCTATTGAAAAAGCTTATTTTCTTCAGTAAAATACTACAAAAGTGTGAAAATTCAATAAAAATTTTGTACTCAAGGGCCAGGAATATTGTCCATTTCGTTCAAATGTCCATATGTTCATTTTGATGTAAAAATTTGCAAATTTGCAAATTCGGTTGAATTTGCAAATATGAATTTTTCCAGATTCTTAGTCAATTTCTTCTGCTTCCAAGGTCTAACAAAATAAATTCCAGGCTCTCCAGAAAAGAAGGGCGTAGCATTGGTTAAGAGGCAGGAGAGGCATCATCCACCTCCAAGAAGCCTTCATTCTTATTATCCATCCCTGCCCCATTTTCATTTTTTAAACTTTTATTTGATTTGAAAAATACTGAGGGAGAAGTAAAAATAAGTGCCTGGAATATGAAAAGAACAGGCAAAGATCTCCCCACTGAATGGCCACGATGAGCATCAGGGTGGGTGCATACAATTCAGATTTATCCTGTGTGCTTTCCTGCGAGCCCAGGGACCCATTTACTTCTATGAGGGAAGAGGCTAAACAGACATGAGCATGGAAGAGAAGCAGGTGGAAAACGTTTCTTTGAAAACACAGGATAACCACACAGTCCAGTCCAGGACAAAACTGACAATCTAAGTTTTGCTATGAAGTACAGTACATTAGATATTCCTTTGCCCGCTCCTGGCAAAAACAAAAACAAAATAAATACTTTCTTTATTCGTAGGACATGCTATTTTTATCTGACCTCAGGTTGAAATATTCAGATAGAAGACATGTTCAAAGAATTCACTCTGATATCAAATTCCTTGATTCATATGTGAAACAGGATGCAGTTTTCTTTGGATTTGCTTCTCTCTTGATTTTCTGATGTTGACTGCAGCCATCCCTCCCCCAGACAAGCATTTGAAATAGGCTTACAAATGTTCCTTTGGTGAAATGTAGGGTTTTCAGGAGCTGATTTTTAAGGGAAAGTCAATGCAAAAATCAGAAAGCAGTGGCCTCATGAACAAGTGAAAAAAGAGAGCAAAACAAACCTTAGTGCCAGTGGTTGCCTCTGAGTCTTCTCCTCAGGTTTGCAGTGTAAACAAAATTGGGACTCGTCTCTAAGAAGGACAATACATATTTGGTAAAGAAAGCAACACCTCATTTATAGTAGTTCTGGGGCTGTTATACTGTGTTCCAGGTTTCTTCTTCTGAGAACCTAAACTTTCAGATATAGCTGCAATATCCATCTTCAGAGGTCTTTGCTCTCTTGACTCAGCCACCTATTGATCTAAACTATGGACAATGAGTGATAGTTTTAGATGTGCTTTGCACTGGTAAATCGATAAATTGCAGAATAAATTAAAGTGATGTCTGGAGGAAGCCAATATCAGTAGCTCAGTTATACCATGTTCTAGGGTAGGCGATTTTAGAGGCCAGGGAGAACAGGTGAGGCTAACTGTGGAAATAACTGCAACAATTAAATCCTGTTCAGAGAACCACCACTCTTTTATTACCCACCTCTTACAGGTGCAAGAGTTGTATCCTTCTTTCCGTATCCCATCCTACTGTTACCTAATGGTCTCAGCCTTATTTCCCGAAATATTTGTGAAGATAAAAAGGTGAGAAGAACCTTGGAAGTTTGGAAGTAAATTAAGAAAACATTCATTTCAACTTTTGTGAATCTCTCTCTCTCTCACACACACACAGATTATCCAGTTAAGCAAACTTCCCTTCTGTTTTTCAATCCTCCCTTTGAATATACTGAAGCCCTGATCTTCACTTCTACTCTTCAAAATAATCCACAGAATTTTCCTGCCCGAGATGCTTACCCTAATGGAAAGTAGCAATGCTCAGAGGCTCCTAGAAGACAAGAGCCTATGTTGCCTCAGGGAAAGTCTTAAGATCAGGGTTAAGTCTGACTCACCACCCTGAAAACTGGAAAAAAAATCTTGGGAAGGTTTGGAAGATGCCCCAGGAAAGCCAGAAACTGTCAAGTATTCAGACAGAGTCAGGAACTAAAACTCACAATGGGCAGAAACATTTCGTTTCTTTGGAATGTACCCTTAAGATACTGACTTGCCAGGTGCAAGCTTGATATGGGCGTAAAGCTTCTTGGTGATGTATTTTGTATTCTGTTTGGCTACGTGTGTAGACCATTAGAACTGCTCTCTGTAAATATCCCTCTCTACCTTGTATTCTTTGGGTGAATCCCCACAGCAAGCTTATTTTGCTTTCCCTAAACCAAAATAATAGAACCGGATGCAAATGCGAATTTGCCTGTTCCTATTACTTTTAACTTAATTGCGTTGGATCCGGATTCTGAGGATCGTACGTGGGGTACAGGACTCAAGGGGGGACTCAAGTGGCTACTTTTTAAAAGCCCCTTTTCGGGGCTGCCCTGCCCTCTTCCTCCTGGCATGGATGCGCCACCCATAAGGGACCCCTTCACCGAGCGTAACTGGGTGGCTGGGTGGCTGCCGCTTCCATGGATGGAGGAAAAAATGGCAATGGGCAGCCAGCCAGTGATTCTTTCCCCTCCTCTCCCCATTGCTCAGGACACACAGCAGCACCGGCAACTAAAGTCCCTTTGCTTTAAACATTCACATTCAGCTGCTTTCCTCCCTTCCTTTCCCTTTCTAAAGTCAGAACTTTTAGAATTGTGCAAAATTGCTACACTGTTATCAGGTTGAAGTGGTTCCATTGCTACAGTGTAGTGCTGCTGTTAAGGGTGGATTTTTAACACTGAAATCACTGTCTTTGGAAGCAAGCTATTGGGAGAGGGAAACCCTAAACATGGATTCTCATCCCTTAAAAACGGTACTGTCCACACAGTAAAAAATGTAAAATGTTTCAAGCGCACGATCCGGAGTGAGACCTGTTGAAATCAGGAGTGAGATTCACCACGCTTTGGGGTGGTTTAACATGGGGAAAGTGTATTAAGCCAAACTGCCATGCGGCCTTTGAGGATTGAAAACGTTTTGAATTCGAGATAAGGTTGCCGTGAAGACACGGCCTTTCTGTCCTCTACATCCCATAAAACTGATTAAAGAAAAAGCGTTCCTGCTTCTTGGAAAGAAAACTGTGTTTGGATGTTTCTTTGCTGCAACCTGACAGAAGAGGTGAACTACATGCCCTGTTCCAGTTCCTTTCCTGCTGTCTAACCCCTTGGGAGAAACAATATATAATCCTCAGTCAGGTCGTCTCTCCTCCAACCTGTTTAATCAGGTCCACGGGTAATGTAGACCAGGAATCTTCTGATCTGGCTTATGCTCTGTCTGGAGGCAGAATCTCACTAGATCACACCAGCGTGTGGACAAAAGAGGTCCAGAAGAGTATAAAGCCATCCATTCCACATCAAAGGTTTAAGTGCAGAAAAGCCTAAGTTCCAAAGTTTGTCAGATTTTCTGTGTGCTCTTTATTCACCTATGCCTAGACTGATTTCAAGTTACATAAATAGGTGATTCAGAGTAATCTGTGATCACCCCCCCCCAAGCTTTAAATTTCCAGTACTAATTCACATCAGGTGGTAACAAAAACAAGAACCTCCACTGTCTGAAGACAATAACAAGGACTATTTGGTTCTGCCCAGTGATAAAACATTAACATTTAAATCTCTTAGCCTACATCAATGTGGCCTGCCATAATCTACATCAGCATAGGGATGTCAGATCCCTATTCTGGGATATAATTCAAAATAAGCCCCAGTGCAGAAAGGGCCTATAGACTCAAACTATTGAGCATTTTCATTAGTCTGCAGCAGCTGAATGGGTTGCAAAGCAAGTTCTTAGGGAGTTAAGCTGGTGGAGACTCCACCTCAAATAGAAAATCTGACTGGAGATTACAAGAGCAATTTCAAGAGAAATTTCACTTGAGAATAGTGTTTGCTTGCAGTGAGGCTAACTTGTGGAAAATGACAAATAGATGAATTTAATCTGAAAAATGTCAGCGAATGATATGAAAAGCTTTTCAGAAGAATGTTTCTGCCATTAAGTCAACACACATATTTCATTATTATATTGCTATTTTACTTGGGGGAGAAGACAGTAAGAGGCACAAGAGAAAGCATTACTTGTGATAGCTAAATGTATGCAAAACTCCTTCAGAAAGGTCCATTTTTATTGTGTTCTTTCAGGTGGACAGGGCCTGGTGCTTCTCTGCAGTCCCTTCCACTCCAAAGGCTGCAGAGAAGGGATGAAGCATCAATAGGTGGACATGCTTCATATTGTACTGTAGATTCTTTACGCTCCCTCCTTCCACTTTGCAGATCCAGGTGAGTGATGTGCCCAGTAAATGTGGGTTATCCCTCACTAAGAGCTATGTTTGCTGTGTCCTTTTGCTCACCCTTATTGGCAATTAACTCCCATCACAAAAAGCCTTTGAATACGTTTATCCCAATCTAGAGACACTGAATGAAATACTTATCTCACTCTTGAATGAAATATTTTGCTCACTCTTTTTGCCTTCTCTAAACTGAGTTCACAGTTTCAAGAAATGAGTTTCAGAGTGTCTCTTCATTTTCATGCCTGGAGTTAAATGCAGTGGAATGTCCAGGAGGGGACCCATTTCAGTCAGCTTTCTATAGTTATGACAGTCAGGAGGTAGACATATGCAACCGGAGCTGTGTTCAGACGTCACAAAAGGAGCACCTCACTGGATTTTTTGGGGGGAGGAGTCCATTTTTTCACATTGCACAGTTTTAAAATATGCACCTAAAAACCCTCCTACCTCCCTCACTGCTTTTCTTCCTTACTCTTCATCATGGCATCACCCTTTGCCCCTTCCATGCTCAGCTTCCTTGCTTCCATTTGTTGCTTCCATACCATTTTTGCAGAGCTCTGATTGGACAGCACTTGTAGGAAGCTGGGACTGGCTTAGGAGTCTCATAGCCTAAAATCACCCCTTTTGTATCTGCAAAAGGGACGCACCATGCATGAACAGAGACCTCGGGAGGAAGTAAAGTTTTTTATTGTATATTTGACCTGAGGATCTCAAATTCATTTTAGGGGCAGCCTTAATTTCCCATGTGAACATACCCCAAAACACAGAAAACAAGTACAAAACACTGGTCAATTATAGGTGTGCAAGTGGCAGTTTTGAAACATTCAAGGTGGGGTGCAGTATTTAGGTACAGCTGTGTGTCGGCCCCCCAAAGACAGGGTAGAAGCCCTTGAATCTTTCCATCCTTTCACAGGCCCGGGAACCAGGGGCCTGTCTTTGCTCCAAAAAGGAAAATTTTTACTTCAGTTCCCCAGTTCCTTGCTTTTCTTCCTTAAAATGGAAAGTTAACCTATGCAACATTCTTAATATATAATTTTAAAAACAGCAATGAATAAAGATAAAATAATTTGCATTGGTTGCTGCTGGATGGAACACAAAGAAACACCAAAACTTATTTGGCTTCAAATGACTATAATAATGCAAGGGCACTTTAAAATGAAAGCAATACATTCAACCAAGAAATTGTAAGGAGCCAAATTTGGACATTTTAGGCTATTATCTTTTCAGCTGAAATATTTTAATTGAAAACTACTAATCTTCCAGCAGGTTGCTGAAGGTTTTACAAGCCAAATGTTTCCAGTTTCCTCTTGTATTAATGCTGCAGCCCCTTCAAGGTGGAATTCAGAGCTTCTGCTGCCTCTGCTTGCACTTTTTTTCATCTGCAAACACTCCAGTGATTGTATAAAGACAACGGTGAACCCTTTTTTTATGCATAAAGTGGGAATAATTTCTCCAGAGACTTTAAGAACTTCCTGACTTTTCAAATAAGGTTTGCTTACCCTCACTGGACACTATAAACATGTTTTCTTTTCTAGGAAATAAAACAATTCAAATGCCACGTTTTTACAAAGATAAAAATGGGGAACACAGACAATGCCCTATCATGACACTAGTTAGGAAAATAATCACAAAATTTGGCTGACAATATATTTAGGTCTGCAAAATGATTATTAATAGAGATTGCAAAAGATACCTATGACAATGGGATATGTATTTGTGTGTATGTTTTAAATCTAAATATGGTGACATCACAACTTTGGGTATGGGGTGAGATAGAAATGTAAATAATAAATAAATAAATAAATAACTTGGTTTGATTTTTCATTACACTCTTCAAATGGGGTGGGTGGGTGGTAACTTTGCTTCAACTTTAACCAAGCAAGGATTATGGGATATTTCTGTCCAAGGGTTGATTACTGAAACAAATATTATCTGTTCCCCTTGTATTTTAATCTCAATGTTAACAATATACACAAGATGATCTTCTACATTAAGACAATTTCCACACTTCTGTTACTGGAGCAGTTCTACTAGACCAGACCATATTGACCCATTTCTAGTTCAGTTAGTGCTGGAACACCACACCCCTATCCACAATCACACAATGCACGTGTTGCTTCTACACTGCATCCAGTCTGTAAGGGTTGAACATTCCAGGGTCTGGAGCATTGCCATTTGACCCTGGAGGCAGTTCTACAAGGCTCCAGACTGCAGAGAACCACACTACCCAGCCACTTTCCCCTCAGATTCCCCTGCTCTGAGAGAATTCTGGATGCTCACTAGTCTGTTTCAGAGCAGGTTCCCGGGCTCACACATGGGTTCAGAGCAGTAACTTTGGTGTAGCTGCAGTCACACAGCCCCAGTGTCCTTGATTCATGGCACCAGAAATGGTGCAGAAGCACTGCTCCTGGAGTGTTCCTGATGCTGCAGGTACACTTGTGGACAAGAGACATGCACGAATAAAATTTTAATGTTTGTTTCACCATCAAAGCAAACATCAATTTGTTTGTTTTGCCACCAAATTGTTTAACTAAATAAATAGTTTGCATTTAATTTCATACTTTTTCAAAAAAAAAAACCCACCCCTTTTTCCATTAAAAAAATCCTTTTCAGGGGCCAGAACACAGCTAAACATAAATGGTTGATCAAACTGTGTTTGCAAGTGGAAATCTGGTTCGATTCAATCAATTTTTTTATATGCAAACAACCACATGTTCATTTTGATGTGAATATCTGCAAATGTGAACTATTTGATTGAATTTTCCACTTCTCTGTTGTGGACAGATTTTAACCATCCCACAGTTGGATCAGAATGGGACTGCTTAAGATGTTTCTGGAACACTTTAGCTGACCACACATGAGGAAGAAAGAGTCTGGCGATCCCGCTTGCTTTGGTATACTAGATAAGTACAATAAGGCCCTAAAAATCTAAAGCTTCCTCCAGACAGCACTTGCTTATTCTGCATTATATGGGTAATCCAGAATAAAGCACATCCAGACACATATTATTCCAGATTATCTCTGCTTTATTCCAGATTATATCTGCATATAATTTTTGCCAGAAGCTGGGCTAGTGCAAAGTTCACTTGCAATTAAATGTATCTAGAAAGACCTGGAGGTGAAATGAAGAACAAAGGAGGACATTTGAATCAGCTAGGATAAAGAGTCTGAATCAGTCTTAAAATATTCACTGATAATTACCAGCATTTGTGCAAGGAAATGCCGACTACAAAACATGACTTGACATGGTTCTGTTTCCCTTAAAAAGTTTCAGCAGGCAAAGTCATAACATCAGGTCGACAGATTTTCACTGGAAATCTTGAATAGGATCTAACCTTTTATTGCTGATGAAAAAAATCTAATCATTTTCATTTAACATCTTTCCCAAAATGACTCTACCATGCTCTGTACTAGTGCAATGTGAGACATCTACTCATTTGATAGCATGAAATAATTTTTCACTTATTAATTTTGTTAAAGTCCTTCAAAGCAATGTTCACATAGTGATTGATTTGGCCAAAGAGTGTCCCAATATTTAGGTATAAAGATTCTGTTTTTTAAAAGTGTGAACACAATAGTAATCATTGACTGGGGAAGCACCAGCTAAGTTTGAAATGGATGCGGCATCCCAAAGTAGAGACACCGATCCATCCACCATCTTCACCTCTCTGGAACATTTCCCCATGGAAGTAGAAGTGTGAATAGTCCCAGATTAATATTTACTAATCCGTCTACACCTTTGAAAATGTGAGGACATCTAAGGAGCCTCTCCTAGAGAAGTATCCTTACCCTAGGTTAAGAAACCCATGTCTATGTAATGTATGCCATTTAACTGATGTGCTGAACATACAGTCAATAAACACAAATAAGGTTTAGGGGCCCAGAACTTTTAGATTCATTCATTAGTAGTCCTGGCTGTAATTAGTTGCCCTTGCTTACTAATGAGTAGAACTGGAAACTGGAAATTTATCCACTTTCTGCTCTTGTCATTGCTTCCATTATAGGACTATTTTGCAGGTAGGCCCTCAACACAGAACAGCACATTTGCATATGACGTCATTATGCATGATGGTAACATGTGAGAATGTGTTCTACTGTGACACCAACTCTATGATGGCAGCAATGAGAAGACAGGAAAGCAATTAACTCATTTGGTTTGTAGATCTTCTGGTGATAAGTGAACACAACCAATTACAGCCAGAACTGTTCATGAATGAACCTATCAGTATTGGGTCTCTATAAACGTGTTTGAGTTTATCAAACACACATTCAGCACATTTTATTGAGAAGGAATAAAAAAGATTATTCCTTCCAATTCTATGGAAGTTTTCTTGCTAGATTATTTTCATGAACCCCATAATTGAAAAAGGTCTGAAGAACTAGCATGGGTCAAATTTAAGATTATGTCCACAACTACTCCTTCAGTTAGTTTCACAGGAAGCAAGTTTTAAAATATTAGAAAAAGACCTGTTAGAGAATGAAGAGGGCAATTAAAAAATTAAATCAAAATCAACTATAGACAGCTATAAAATTCAGTGCTCCTACACCTATAGCTATTGGAAAGATTTAAAATGGATAAAAGCTAATAAAGTATAATACAAAATAGAATTTGAAATTCACTGTATATGTGTATGTATATATGTTTGCATGTGTGTATATTTGTGTGTGTATATATATTTTACATATTTTATGTATATATTACGTAGTTTTGTATTTTCTCCTTAATTTATTGCTGTATTTGTGTCTTTGATTGAGATATTCATTTTTTATTGTTCTCATTTTGTAATACATGAATATTATTCAGTTGTAATATGTGGATGCTGTATTAGAGAGGATTGCTAAATATTCATACCATTCAATATTATATCCAACAGCAAAACAGAGGAAGACCAGCCTCGGGTAAAACACGCTGGATGTCAAAATTCTCTCTGTATTTGTAGCTCTTCAAGCTCTGAGATGAGACGGAGCCATTTCTTCTAGTCTGCCTAATAGATGAGGGGCCTCCTAATCCAACTTTGACTAGATAGTTCCATCCCAACAGAGCATATATAGGCAATCCTCCCTTCCTGGGCTAGATAATGGTAGGTGTAGAAATAGCCATCCTTACTGATGGGTCCAAAATTCAACAGAAGTTGGCAGAATGTTGTGAACTTCATGTTTAAATTTTTAGAAGCCGAGAGAGCTGTAGGATGCAGATAAAAACAAAGTGCTAGATGGTCAAGTGGTTTTGACAGACAGGCCCAACCATGTGCCATAGGTCTTCTACCCCATTCACCTGTTGCACTGGCTAAACACAAGTGTGTGATGCCCTGCACTTACCAGGAAAATCTGCCATTTTCTGCTAAAGCCAGTGTTTGTCGAAACATCTGCTAAACTGGAACAAGGAAGCATGCTTCTTTCCTCCATTCCATAGCTTATGCTCTGCCAAAGTGGGTCCTTTGTAGGCCAGGAATTTTCATTCCAGGTGATTGGAGCCTCCAGAGCCAGCTCCAATAATGCCACAAGCTTCAGAACCAGTGCCAGAACTAGGCCAGAGCAGCCACCCCCCAAAATTTGAGCCTTGCAGCAGGGTTCACAATTTGTGCAAGCTGCAAAGCAGCATAGGGTCTGTCCCAAAACAGGTCACCTCCTCCAGCAGGGCCCACTAAATGTGGGAATGCCCTAGCTGTCTGTCCAGCTGACTTAATAATGAAAAGGAATATTACATCCATGGATTTAGAAACAGAGAAGAAAGCATATCATCCAGTAAGTAAGAAGACAAGTAAGAGAAAATATTTGGATTTTGATATGGAAGCATGTGGAAAGGGTAAAATGGCTTCAGCTGAAACCTTGACTTCTCATGCACACACAGGACCTCTGGCAAGGCTAGTTAGATAAGGGCTAGGGGGAAGGAGGGAGCAGAGTGTTCCCAAAATAACTTTTATGAAAGCAGCAGGATTTATGGGTGGTCATTTGAACATGAACACACACAGTGAGAATGAGAGCTGTTCCAGCAGAATGCTTGGGGCTTTTCTTTTTGCAAACAGGCATCCAATGCTGTGTGAGAACATAAGACCTCGGCTATAACAGAGCTGCAGTTCATCTTGTCCATACTGTGTTCTCACAGTGCCAGATGCTTATGAGAGACCAAAAGCGGAACAAGAGCATTCACCTGCCTTTCCCGTAATATATGGCTGGCGACATAGCTTCTTGCTGTCTGCTGCTGTGCTAAAATTACTGTGTGTGCATATTGTAGAGGATATCTGGAAAAAAAAACTTCCACACTTGCATTCCCCAGGCCAGCAAAGAACTTGAAAATGCACATTATATTTAGGATTGATCAATCTTGCATACCTCAATATTTTGCATGTGCTCAGAGGAAACAACTGGGGATAGTATGGTATCTTTATCCGCATTTTATTCCCCACTTTGTCTCTACTCTTCCTTAAGCAGGATAAGATATGGTGGGACTGAGAGCCTTGAGAGTCTTAAGGTGAGACTTGCAGCTTGGGGACTGGAGATGCTGCTGGCCATCTTGCATGGAAGAAGAAGCTGTTGTCCTTTTCTTAGATTATGGGGAAAAAAGAGTTACAATTGCATTTTTTTGTGTGCTTCACATTGGGTATTTGTGTGTTAGTTATGAATTCCTGAAACAAGAGAAACCAGCAGGAGTTCCAGAGTTAGGCGGTTTTTGCACTTACCTTCTGAAATCCAGATTTAGAAGATCCAGATCTTTGAGATGGGGTCCTACCGTGAATCTGGTCCTGAAAGATCTGCATCTTGGCGAGGACCCCATGCATATGCATGGGCCCTCTAGCACCTAAAGGGAATGGGTGCTAAACAGGGTGTTGTGCAGAGCACTACATTTAGCCAGAGAACTTTGGCTGACAGAGGGTGTGTCGGACAGTCACGGCTTTGTAGCTGCTTATGCAGCAACTACGAAGCCTGTGCTTGACTCCATAGACAGCTAAGTTGTCCGTGCAGGCCTCCGTAGCTGTCAGGGGTGGGGCGGAACTGGAGTCACCCCACTGCAAACGGCAACCGCTGAGCCCGCCTCTGGACCCCATCGGCCCGGTAAGTCATGCAAACGCACGTCCTCTGATCCAGTCTTCATGGCTGATGACCAGATTGTAGACACCATTAAAGGTGTCTACAGTAAATCCACATTTAAGGGCCCAAAGGACCCACTAAATCTGGATTTCACCAGCACTCGTGGGGACAGCGTCTTCAGGATGGGGTCCTAATGGGGCCCTAAAGGGGTCTTGTGTGGTGGATCAGTACCAATCGAGTACCAATCGGGTTCCTGAATGGTACCTAATGGGGTCTTTGTCCCTAGTGCAATAACAGCCTTAGACCTCCTTCATCAGTTCCCATAAGTCCTGCACTTACTGTAGAACTGGATTAGATGACAGCATAATCTCTTCAGGCTTGGTGTGGACTAGAGAGGCATCATGCCCTGCAAATACACTCTGCCTGCACCAGACTATAATCCTAATCAGGAAGTTCCTGATCTAGATTACTGGTGGGCCTGATTAAACTGGTTCAGTGATATATTAGCAGCTGAAAATCCAGATCATTAAGGAGTGAAGAAAGTGCATATGCCTGTGTTCCAATTTACTGAGGGACCCATTCAGCAATGCAACAAGGTGAACCACCAAAATGGGTCCTTGGGAGCTCCAAGGCAAGGAATGTTTAGACAAGCTTTGGAACTGGAACATAGACTAGATTAGAACAGCCATTGCCGTACATGTGGCATTTTTTCCATTCCAAACATTGCTCTGATCCAGACTAGAGGGTATCACTGGATCTCAAACCGCTTAGCAGAATCAAGGTAGGTAAGTGCAGAGGAGCAAAGCTTCTTGGAAAGTGCGCCAACTTGACAGAATGTTGAGCTACTCTCACAGGAAATTACCATTTTCCAGAAGATATGTACACCACGTCAAAACACTGACATACAATCACACATATGCCTGCTGGCAAGAACTGTTATGTTTATTAGTCTTAATGTAAAGTGCTCAAGATTCCTTTTGAACAAATAAAGTGAAACTATGCCATAGATTTGTATAAAATATTGTGATATTGAAAAGACAACTACCAATCTTGTCTCTTATTAATGATGACATGGAATTCAGTGTGTCCCTCATGCAAAAGGAAGGAAGGAAAAGAAAGAAAAACTGACTTGATATTTGGTTACTCTGGACTATAGTAACCAATTTGGATCTCTTTAAATGCCTTCTCACTAACCTATCATTATGAAGAATTTATAACAAGGAAGGCCAAAAACTTAAAAGAAATGGAGAGATTTCCTTTACAGAATCTCTCCGTTTAGCACGACATTTTCTTTGTTACAGTCGCTAATGTTACCTTTGAAATCTCTTTTCAAAAATGTTCCTAGAACATATGTTAAACTAAGTGGCCTGTAATTTCATTAATCCATCCTGCATTCATTTAAGGAAGTAACAAAATGTTTGATGCCATATTGAGTGCTTTTCAATTTTCTGATACGGAACAGTTTTTCGGTGATGAAACTGTACATTGTCAACTTAGATATAAGTGTGCTTGGTGTATTCCGTAGCTCTTCTAGCAGAATTGATCTACAGCTATCTCACCCACCCATATATTTTCTAGAGTTATGCCATGCTTGATCAGACACATGTTGTTGTTCATTTTGTTGTGTCCGACCTCATCTACCATAGCACACCACACTGTCTTCCAGAGTCTGCCCAAGTACATCTTTGTTGCTTCCATAACATTATCTATCCATCTTGTCCTCTCGTGTAGATGGTTTCACTTTGATCCACTTTGGTCTTATCTGGGAATACCGTGTTCGATTCTGCCCTCCCCATGAATCCAGCTGGGTGACCTTGGGCTAGTCACAGCTCTCTTCTGAGTTCTCACAGCCCCACCCACCTCACAGGGTGTTCTGTTGTGGGGAGAAGAATAAAAGCTTTGTAAGCCACTTTGAGTCCCCTTAAATATGGGTGAGAAAAGCAGGGTAGAAAACCCAACTCTTCTTCTTCTACCTCCCTTCTCCTTGTGCCTTCAATCTTTCCCAGCATTAGGCTCTTTTCTAATGAGTTCGCTCTTCCCATTAAGTGGTCAAGGTATTTGAGTTTCTGCTTTAGTATTAGTCCTTCCAGTGAGCAATCAAGATGGATTTCTTTTAGCACTGACTGATTTGGTCTTCTTGTAGTACAAAGAACTCTCAAAAGTCCTCTCTAGCACCACAATTCAAAAGGGTTTACTTTTTGGCAAGCACCTTCCTTTATGGTCCAAAGCTCACAGCCATAATTGTGATCCAAATAGGAATCAAGTGAAAAAGGATTACTGCGTGTTTGGGGGATGCCACTCACACTTGTTGGCAAGTACTACTGGAAAGCTTCCTTTACACAAGACCATCCTAGGCTAGAAGTCTCAGTTGGCCCAAGGTCACCCAGTAAGTTTGCATGGCCAAGAGGAAATCTGAGCAGCTGTCTTCCAGATTGCATTCCAGCACTTGCTAATGCGACACTTAAAATAAAAACAAAACCCAATGCATGAGCAGCACCTAAGCGGAACCTAAGTCTGAAGGGCTGTATCTGATCACAGGGTTCAATTTCAGGAAGAAAAGGAGGGCTACTGCTGGTTTATAACAACCAAGGGCTCCAAAATATGCAAATTTTTATTTTCTTCCTGACCAGCTAGCTTTTAGCTTTGAAGCAATATCTGAAATCCTTTACCCATGCCTTCCAGTTAGGTTTCCATAGCAACCCAATGCAGATGTAATCCAAGCATTTACACAGCACAGCTGACTTATGCCAGCCTATCTGAAGAACCAAAGCAATGATACTTCCAGTTTCTTCTCTGAAAAAAGAAGTATCTGCTGTCTCACCACTTAGCCTCCTGCTTCTTCCCCACCACAAATATCTTTAAAGTTTCATGAACAGCTTCAGTAGATTCAAAAATCGACTCAGCCAGGCAGAATAGCCTTAGATCAGCTTTTAAGAGCTATAATCACTATTCAATCCTCCAGGTTACTTGTCTTTTGGAAGAATGATATATCTATGCTGTCTGACAACCATTTGCTTTGTTTTTTAAAAAAGTCTTTCCCAGGTCTTTAAAAAAAAAGACCTGGAAAAGAGCAGTTAATTAGTTACTATAGTATCTAAATAGAACATATTAACAAAAAAAAAAAATTTCCAAAGAGGCACAGAAGCATTTTGCACGCTTCTCTTTGAAAGCCCTTTGATGAGGCAACCAAAAGTTGTCGTTTTTCATCTGTTCAGTCCAACTGGGATGTAAAAGTTCCATGCTTTCAAGGTGTCCTTGGGTTGTTGCAGTGTGCCAGGGACCATCCAAGGGACGTTTCCTCTGACATGGAAACTGAGGGCGGGATTTCCTGCTCTTCACCCAGCACACTCACCTGGGACCCTTCCACTGCACCAATCTGCCTATCCTGACCAGAGACTGCCCTTTACATAACATCTGGGAGCAGTCTGAGGAATAAAGCAACATTCTTCCTGATGCCACAAGATAATTGGTCACATTATCCCAAAATTGTCTCTGCACTAAAGATGTGCAAGAATGAAAGTCACATGATGAGTTCAAATCAGACTAAACACCTGTTTGTTCAGCTTGATGGTGAGCCGTTTAATTGAAGATATGGTTGCTTGCATTTTGAACTTATTTGAAAACAAACAAAAAACCCCACTTTCTATTGAAGAAGTACTTTCCCAGCACAAAAATACAGTAAACACAAACTGTTTGATCAAATCATTTCTGTACATGTGCAGGGGACCAGTCCAGTTTGGCTGGTTTTCTGGATACTTGAACAACTACATGTTTAGTTTGATGTAATAGCCTCAAACACAAACTATGATGAAATTTATGAACATGAATAAAACTTCACACATCCTTACTCTGCACTGCTATTGAGGAATATTAATTTACATTTGGACTTAATCTCGAAAAGAAAAGAAAAACTGCTAACATACAAGCAAAATAAAAACAACACAATGTGCACATATTTATTTCTGGCTAGCTGGAATCCCAACATCACTCAGCAGGTTGTTCTTTTCAATAACGACAAAATTTCCCCCCTATATGCCTATTCGGCATTCTCCACAGGTTATTTGAAACATTTTAAGATGAAGGGTAAGATATAAATGAGTTAAATGTATCACTTACTATTTAAAAATTAATATTCTGCCTCTTTATGCTATGTGTTCACTCTTGATTAATAGCAATTTTAAATCAATTATAAAGAGCAGCGACAAATCTAAAATGTACATGATATGGATGTTTTTAAAAAAGCAATCTTCTTTGTTTCTTCACTGTTGCTCTTCTCAAGGACAAGATTTTGCAGCATGGTGACTGCTGTTAAGCAAGAAAGTTATGCGGAATTTCCCTTGCAATCTATGCAAAATCTCACAAAAAGCTCTTTTGAGCTATATCACTAAGGAAGATGTACATGAGGGCTTCCTTGCAGTTCCCAACATCTGGGTAAACTGGTATAACTGGTCCAAGAAGTGTAATAGGAACCTTCCTTCCACATGCCAGTGTGCCAGTATACCGGACTACAAGTGTACTAGGAGTCTTCCTTTCACATACTGGTGTGGTCTGCAGCTGCATCCAGATGTTATTTATTCCGCTAGATTTAGATATTCTGGAATAAAGCAGATATTCTGGAATATCCATACTTTACTACAGAATTTCCAAATATAGTGGAATAAGTAACTTATTTCTGGATCCAGCCTAACAGAGCCCCTAAGCAAATGCAGAATCATTCTTTTGAATGCAATAAACTCTAAAACTCTAACCTGAGACATAGGGTTGGTTTTTTTTTTTTTTTTACTACCTCAAGGGAATACTATCATTGACACCTTTGCTATGAACCTTCTTCATCTTTTGCTCATAACGCTCACACCTTTTCATTTCTATCAGTTTTATTTGTATGACTCTCCATCCTCCATTTGGGCTTCCCAGGGTGGAAAGCTCACAGATAAAATGGATCGAAAAGAAAAGGTGTGAGCAGTTGGACCTAAAGATGGACTGAAGAAGATTTAAAGTGAAGGTGTGGCCACAGCCCTAGCAACTGGAACCGCATGGGAAACCAGCACTGGTTGTTACTTTACCATCTTTGCTTCTGCATATTGCTGCCTGCTTTCTGTTTCTTGATAGCAGGGATCAGGAGATGTGTTGGCATATTTTATTAAGTCTGTCCTACCGATTAACACCCCCAAGGATGCTGAAAACCACGTATTTCCTCAGGGAAAAGGTATAACATACTGAAGCCCAGCAATTTGTTAGCCTATCCCTCCGCTGTGCTTTCCTCCCCAAGGGCAAAAGCTTAATTTGAGCTTAAACAGACCAGGCTCCTATATTATCCTTCCTTCGGCTTCAAAGAGAGACACTGGACGCTCCAGGGGGGGGGGAATCTGACAGCTCATGGGGCTTTCCCTTCCTTGCGCCCCCATTATGCATTTCAGCTTCACAAAGGATTCCCTCTGCAGGAGAGCTGAGCACTAAAGCAGGTTAAATTTTAGGCTGCAAAAGCTAGAGGGGGGTTAAGAAAAAGCGAGCGTGGGGGGAAATTTAGCAGACAGCTGATTAACAGACTTGCATTTATGACAGTTTAATAATAGAGCTGTCACAATAGGAGAGATTTACTAATTGCAGACTCTTTTCCTTTCAGGTCCCCGTCACATTACCATTTTAATCCCCAAGCAACTCTTTCTAAACACCTCCTTAAAGAAAAATATAATAATATGTGTGTGAGAGAATACCTACTGTTCTTATTCAGCTAAATATAATTTCCAGTACAGAATGTATGTAAAGCCATGAAGTTACAGTGAAATAGGCTTTCCCCCGTCTTTTAACAGATGGGGAGGCAAAATTCCTCCAGAACAGAATACCTATTGAAAGTGTGGTTAAACCTTTTGTTTTTCAGGCTTAAATTCCAAGGCAGCCACAAGAGTCTAGGGCCGCATCCCCATTAAAAGCTTAATCCAGTTTCCCTAAATCAAAATAACAGAACCGGATGCAAACGCGAATTTGTCTGATCCCATTACTTTCAGCCGGAATCGCGTTCAATCCGGATTCTGAGGACATACGTGACTCAAGGGGGGACTCCAGCGGCTACTTTTTAAAAACTGCTTTTCGGGGCTGCCCTGTCCTCTTCCTCTTTGCGTGAATGCACCACCCATAACGGACCCCTTCACGGAGCCTAGCTGGGTGGCTGGATGGCTGCTGCTTGCCTGGATGGAGGGAAAATGGCAGCGAGCAGCCAGCAATTCTTTCCCCTCCTCTCCTCATTGCTCAGGGCACGCAGCAGCAGCAACAAACATTCACACATCACCCCAAACCGGCAGCTGCTTTCCTTTCTTTTGCCTTTTTTAAAGATCAGCACTATTTAAGCTCAATGGCAAGATCGTTATCAGGTGTGAAGTGGTTCCATCGCTACAGTGTAGCTTTAAGCGGTGGATTTTACAGCTTCCTTTGGAAGCAAGCTATTGGGGGAGGGAAACTCTCATCCCTTAACACGGAAGGGTTCCCACAGTAAAAAATGTAAAACGTTTCAACCGCACGAACCGGAGTGAGACCTGTTGAAATGAGGATTAACATTTACAACGCTTTGGGGCGATTTAACCCAAACTGTTAAGCCAAACTGACGTGGGGTCTGCCAGGATTGAAAACGTTTTGAATTCGAAATAAGCTTGCTGTGGGTATTCGCCCTAGGGAAGCATTTCAGGTGAAATTTGCCAGAAAGATTCCCTTTCCGCCATGGATGACATCTTAGCTTTTGACATAAGTTGCGCTTCACATGGCATTCAGATCTTTCTTTCCCTATTTTGCAGGATGGGAAACTCTCATTAATTGTTTGAAACATTCCAATACTGCTTCCCATTAAAATCTAATCTTAAAGTAGCTCTCAAGATATTGTTTAAAATAGATAAAGCCATCTTAAGATAAAAATGTCACGGATGAAGCTATAAAGCGCACTTCCACAGCAAAGTAAACCAAGTCACACTCTACTGTTGATGACTGTTTCCTGGCAACTATATGGAAACAACTGCTACTACCTTTAGTTTGGATTTATGCCACCTTCTTAGAGTAGATGATGGAAGGCCATGAAAGGTGGCCACTCAATGGTAGAGAAACATAGAAAGCAAAGGGCCACAGATTCTACACCAATGTATCTCCAGTAGCTTATATATCACATTCCTTTCATATCTTTGTTGCGGTAATTGACCAGGCCCTCAAGCTAGCCCATGGTTATGAGGACAGCAAAGCTTCTGGTTTCCAGTTTTTTACTCCATGCTACCACCCATTTCAGGATAGTCTCATATCCAAGTACCAACCGGTGTGACCCTGTATAGCATCACAGTTCAGAAGAGACTAATTGGGGGCAGTCTGAATGTCAAACTATACCTCCTATTAAATATATAATTCAATTTCAAAAAATTTAGCTAGTCTAGGGGAGAAGGTCTTGAGCCCTACCTATAAAGGATCAACTTTGCTATTATGGGAAATCCAGCAATGATACTGGGTTTCCCATAATAGTGATTCTTACTTTCACATCTGTGGCCCTTCTGTAATGAGCTCACATGAAGATCAACTTCAGCAATGAGAAAGTTAAAAGAAGAAAAACTTGAGGGGAGGATTGGTTATCTCAGCGGCTGTGCAAAGGTCTGGCCAACTACTTCATTCAGTGCACATAACTCTAGGCTTTAGAAAGGCTCCTGACAGGTCACTGGGAGATCAGACACAGTTGGTAAGAAATCCCCCCCCC
>MTQE01001141.1:26438771-26451286 GCA_014337955.1 Aspidoscelis marmoratus | reverse complement strand
GCTGAAATCAAGAAATACTATGTCTACTGCATTTCCTTGATCAACCCAGACTGTCCATTATGGAAGAATGTGTACTATATCTTACTCCACTTGTGAAGTTCATCATACAAAAAGAGTGTCTCCTTTTGATTGTCTCAACCAAATGAGTAAGCTATTTAAAATGAACCCTAGGGCAGTAGACCAATACGGTTGCCAATGTCCATTGAAGTCAGTCCAAAGGATTTATTGTTTCTCATGTTTGCATGTTTTATTTGGATGGATTGGTTTCTAGCAACCAATTTACCATACATATGCTTGCCTTGTGGATGACAGATGTATCAATGGCTACTAGAACGAATGCCTAGGTGCATTTTTCAGGCTGGGGGGGGGAATGGGGCGCTTCTAAGGCCATTTGCTGGGATTCTAGAGCAGGAATAGGTTTGTCCTTGTCTCTGCTTAGGATGCCCATGAGCATTTGGCGGGCCACTGTGTGTGACAGGATGCTGGACTAGATGGGCTGTGGCCTGAACCAGCAGGGGTTCTCTTATGTTTTTATGTTCTTGTAGTAATATCATTGCTAGAGGGTTGGGGTAAGACTTAGGAACCCCCAAAGCTGAATCTCACTGTGACATGGAAATATTCCAGATGGCTTGCAGGTTGTTATGAGAATAAAATGGAAGAGAAAATACTATACACCACCTTGAGTTCCTCAGAAAAAAGTTGGGTCATGTATGTCACTAATAACTGAGATTCAAAAACAAAAATACTAAAGCAGTTGCTTCTTTCTACCTCTACTACAACAGTTCCAACTCTGACCGGTGACATATCTGGAGCTCATCTACCTGAAGAAGAGATAGTGAAGGCCACCACAGGAGGATGTGAAAAAGCCAGAACTTCACCCCACGTCACCTCCTGCTGCTTGGTTGTCCACCCCACCATGTCCTTCAGATTACAGGATTCCTATAAAGGGCATTTGTGGGCAATTAAGAGCAGGTGAAGATTTTTCTTTGTCTTCTTCTTGAAAATGCCCAGAAGCAATTGGTGGGCCACTGTACAAGACAAGATTCTAGACTAGATGGGGTTGTTGGCCCGATCTGTGTTCTGGACCTGGCACAGAAGCACCAATGCCTGGACCAGAACAAACTACACTAGCTTGTTCCAGGATACCAGGCAAGTGATCTTCTAATTGTAATGGAGAATTTCAGTGCTGCATTTAGACTTGTGAATTCTCTTCAGGCTACATCTACCCTGTACTTGCTTCTTAGGCTCTTTGAGTGATTTTGCCAGGATGGATCATAGGTGCATGCCGACCTCTAATCTTTCACAGCTTAGGTAATCTTGTTATTCATTCATTCACTTAAACACATACCCTATCTGGCCATCTTTAACCATTTTTTGTATTGTTTTTATCTTTTTTTTTAAATGCTGTATTGGTTTTTGCTGTTTTGATATGTTCATTTTGAAGGTTGTTAGCCGCACGGAGAACCTCGGGTATAGGGCGGGATATACATAAATAAATAAATATCTTGTGGCATTTGTTTTGCTACTGCCATATGGCTCATGACAATTTGCTTCTGAGAGAGTGCCTTACTGGGATTGTTTCTTCGTATGTATGTATGTAAAATATACTTTTATCCCCCCACCGTGACCTGGCCCTAGAGTGAGTTACAACAAAAAGGTAAAAAAACATATAAAATATTGTGAAGACATATAACCTTGTAACATCCCACCCAAGCAAGGCAATCATTTTATTAGCAGGACACCCATTAATCTTGTTTCCAGTTTGGGGACATTTATCAAGGTTCAGTTGTCAGCCCTTTCTTGGTGACCTTATTCACTGATATTCAGTTGTATTTTCCAGTTCCTTTTCTCCTTCCTCCACAACTTGCCCTCTTCTCATGTATCTCATGGGTTTTCTTCTTATCTTCGAGCCTAAGGTTGTATCCGGATGTTGGTTACTTATATCCATGCTTTATTCTGGAATATCCAAATATAGCAGAATAAATTACTGATGTCTGGATACCGTGTAATATAGCTAAAATTTAGTTTTATTTTTCTCCCCAATCTTATTCAGTTCCATTGAACCATTTTGTATTGCTAGAAGGGGGTTAACTCTCTTAGGTCTACTACTAAGTTTTGGTGGACTTTCTAGAACTTTCTTCACTTTTTAAATCTCAGTTCTGCCATAGATAAGGCCTGTAATTTTCTGTTTCTTAATTTAATATTCATTATTTCCTTTGTTGACCTAGTTCATCCCCTATTCTTTTTTTCTTTGATTTTTATCTTGGTTGGATTATTGCATTTCTATGCTTGCAAGCCAGTCCTTACATTACACATCTTATTTCAGTTCTCAAACTACACATCTCAGGGTGAATCCCCACAGGAAGCTTATTTCGCTTTCCCTAAACCGAAATAATAGAACCGGATGCAAACGCAAATTTGCCTGTTCCCATTACTTTTAACTTAATCGTGTTCGGTCTGGATTCTGAGGATTGTACGTGGCGTACGTGACTCAAGGGGGGACTCAAGTGGCTACTTTTTAAAAGCCGCTTTGCAGGGCTGCCCTGCCATCTTCCTTCTGGCATGGATGTGCCACCCATAACAGACCCCTTCACAGAGCCTAGCTGGGTGGCTGCCGCTTCCCTGGATGGATGAAAAACAGGCACCAGCAGCCAGCGATTCTTTCCCCTCCTCTCCCGATTTCCCAGGGCACACAGCAGCAGCAGCAGCAGCAACTCAAACCCCCTTCACAGCCACAGCCTTTAAAACAGAACCTCCAGGGCTTTCCTTTCCTTTCCCTTTTTTAAAGGTCAGAACTTTCAAAGAGCTAGAATTGTACAAAACTGCAACATTATTATTAAGGTGTGAAGTGGCTAGATTGCTACAGTGTAGCTTTAAGGACTGGATTTTTATAGTGGCTGTTTTGAGGGTGGATTTTTTCAATGAAATCACTATCTTTGAAAGCAAGCTATTGGGGGAGGGAAACACTAAACACGGATTCTCACCCCTTAACACGGTACGGTCCCCACAGTAAAAAATGTAAAACATTTCAAGCACACAATCTGGAGTGAGACCTGTTGAAATCAGGATTGAGATTCACCACGCTTTGGGGTGGTTTAACATGGAGAAAGTGTGTTAAGCCAAACTGCCGTGCGGACTCCAAGGATTGAAAACGTTTTGAATCTGAGATAAGGTTGCCGTGAAGACATGGCCTAATTTTACAGGTTGGAAAAGGAACAATATAAATCTTGGCTTTCTGAGGGGTACAATTGTTGCTGTAGAATTTTGTTGCTCCTTTAAGTTTGCCTTTTCTTCTGCATAATTCAACTATTTTGTTAAGTCTTCTGCGATTTTTTTTAGGGAGGCTGTTGTGTCTCGATTCATTCAGTTTCCTCCATTTCCTAGAAGAAGCTTTTAATCTGCTTGTATTTGGAATTTAAAATCAGTACTTATATATATGCTTTTATTCTTAGACTGTTTTGTGCCATTCTGTTCTTAAAAAAACAACTGCACAATGTCCATTTCCACTCATTAAATGAAATAATTGGAGCTGATTATTTTAATCCAGTGCCTTAAGCCTATTCACCAGCAGCCAACTCTTTCTCACACACATGAACACACAAACACCAAATGTCAGTGCTGAGGGGTAATTCAGAGAGCCTATGAAACCAAAGCATAGCTTCTGCAAGGGTAAATCATGCCTAACAAACTTGTTAGAATTCTTTGACGGTTAATAAACATGTGGATGTAGGTGACCCAATTGGCATTGTATATTTGGACATTCAGAAGGCTTTTGACAAAGTCCTTCATCAAAAGCTCATACACTCATAAGTCATGGAATATGTGGACAAGTTCTGTCCTGGGGCCAATTCGCACTTTGGCCCTTAGTTCATGATTACACAACATTTGGGCAGGTGCATCTGCACTTGCAGGAGCTGCTTACAGCCTACAAGCACACCTGCCTGCCCAGATGCTACCTAATCATGAACTAGCTGTGTTGTATGAAATTGTGCAACACAAGCCTCCTAACCTTTACCCCACATGATTGGAACCTACCTAGAAGCGTCCAGCTGGCAACCATCTGCACTTCTGCTGGTTGAGGAGGTCATCTACGGCCCTGTACAAGCACACTGGGACCTCAGACGACTCCCTGATGCAACTGTGACTGTGCAAAGTGTCACCATTGCAATGCAGGGCACCACACTCAAGATGGTGGTGTCCTGTGGAGAATTGGCCCAGTGACTGAACACAGGTGAGTGATCAATCACATGGGAGTTGGGCTGTTATTGACCAGGGCTCAAAAGCATGAGTGCTAGTAAACATTAGTTCATCACACACCTTTCCTGTCCACGGGATGGGAAGGGAAGTGCAAAATTGGTAACTGGCTAAAGGACAGGAAACAGAGCCCCCTTCTGCACTGGGCCTTGTTCCAGGTTATATTCTGGAATAGGGACCTGTTATCTGCATGCTGTCACAGACTACAGCAGGCCCTAGGTTGACTGTACCAGTCAACTCTCCTAACCCCTTATGCTGAAAGGAAACTCAATGCCAGCTCAGTCTTCAATGAAACAACACTGATGCGTGATTTACTCTTGGAAAAGGAGGACAATCTGGTTTGCATGGCTGAAGAATAGTATACCTTTCTCAGTTGTGAACCACACAGAACTAAACATGATAGTAAAACTGAAAAAAGGAAGAGGATTGTTGCAATTTTTCAAGTAAACACTTTTATTTGAAAGGGCTCTCCAAGGAAGTGTCCAACCTAGAGTGTCTGCATTTGGTGTTGGATCAGTGAGATAACTACAGCTCCCCCTTTCCTCTCTTCTTCTCTTTGTTCTTGGTGATCTATCTGCCCTCCTGCTCAAAACTCTTTGATCTAACATGGTAGAAGCTATTTTGAGAATCCAGCATTGCTTCTCACTGTACCAGACATGCTGGGGTTCATCCCCCCCCCAATTTAGATTCACTTACTAGGACAACTAGTGAGGTCTATGCAGCATTGAATCATGAAGAACTTCAGGAGCTTGTTGCATGTCTACACTCCTTTTGCTCTATCTATCTATCTATCTATCCATCTATCCATCTATCCATTCATCCATCCATCCATCCATCCATCTTCATCATCATCAACCTACCTATCATCTATCTTGCATGTTTGGTGAACTCCCAGATGCTTCTAGTGAGTTAATGCCACATGGACTTCTCCAGACAGGCAGGCAAGTGAAACTATGCCAGGAACCACAGCTGGGTTTCCCAAAATAGCCTTAATGGTCCTGAAACTATTATTGCATTGGAAAGACTATGCTGATGTGTGGCAATCCAAGTGCAGTGCTGGTATGATTCAACATTTTTGCTTGTGTCTGGAAGCAGCTAGAGACTGCCAATGACAAGATATTGGAATCACTTAAGATGGCTGCAGCGTCTTTTATATTTTGTTTTTATTGCTACAACTTGCCTGGATATGTGTGGGTAAGATCTGGACACAAATGCAAAAAAGGAATTAATAGGAGGATAGATTCCGCCTTCTCTCCCCCACCCCCATTCTTCTTTCACACTCTCTCTGGAGATTCAAGATAATCCCTGAGAAAAAGTGAAGGACTAATTATGGTGACCCATGCCTGGAGACTAATAGATACAGATAGTTTCTAGATGGCTCTAGGGGACTTTCCTGTTGATATATCCTGCACGTAAGCCAACATCTGGCATAGAAACATGACCCAGGCAAGACACAATATTACTCACAAGAGCCATGTTGCTTCTTGCAGAATCTTTTATCTCCATGTTAGGCCCCAGAGTTAAGAATCAAGAAGGAAATAGAAAAAGAACTTAGGTGCAGGTAGAGGGAACTGCCTGATAATTACAATCCAACACAGATAGATGCACATTTTTGTGGTTATGTGACAAAAATCACATGGAAAATTATTTCTAGTTGTACTATACCCACACTGTACTGATCAGTGGAGTTTTCCAAATGGTCTTGTGTTCTTTTAACCAAGAGGACCTAAAGATAAAAATTCGTTTTGATCTAGAAGCAGGCTGAATATGCTTGACCAGTTGTAGATCGAACCTCAAACAGTTCACAAACCGTTCAAATGTTTTTTTTTTGAAAACACACTGAAATCCATTTTATAAAGCCTTTATAGGAACATGTGGGGGCTGACTTCAAACATTTCAGTGCAACCTGGCTCAAAGACCACTGGATTGATTTGACCCAAACCAGGATGTAGTTTTTTCCCAAGTGGGTCAAACTGTTCAGTTTTGTTGTCCAAAGATAAACTGAGCTTTCAGAAATGCACTTTGAGGCTAACATTGTAGGTGTGTTCTCCAAAATCTTGATTCTACGATTAAAACAAAATTTGTAGAAGCCTCTGGAATATCTGGCATTGATGGATGCCTTTCATTCGGCTTCTAAGCCCATTCTCTGAGTACTTACTCACTGACCCCCATTTGTGAAATTCTTTTCCCAGAGGAACTTGCCTGGTACTGTCTTTAAATTCCCTCATATTGATCTAATAATCAATACCCAGGTCTTCCCTCCTAAAGGAGAAATGGGTGTCATTTCCCCATATGAGTTGGTAGTTCAAAGGTAGTTTTACTGTAATTCATTGTGCTTTAATGGGTTGTACAATATTCCTGTAAGTTGCTCTTTTTAAAGAAAAGTTCCTTGATATTAATACTATTATAATATATTGTCATACCATTTATGTGCACAAAGCCCACTAAGGAAAAATTAATTAGCCCATTTTCCTTCTCTCAGGTTTTATCCAATGGGAAGGACTAATAAAGTTCATTCGCAACACGAGCTGTCAGCCACCATGTTTATTCTGATAGAAGCATTTGCAATTAAGACATATGACAACTCTGCCCTCTTGTGACCATCAAGGTATAAACCAAAGATTAAAGGAGGACACTTAAGTTAAAAGGGGGAAATCATGGAAGTAAAGAATCCCTGCTCTAGCACAGCAAATATGCACTGGACAATCTGGTCATTAGATGGTCATGAGCAACTAGCTGCAACATATGTCACTCAGCTGCTTCAGGTTCACAAATACAGCTGAAGGATAAAAGATTTATCAAGAGAGTAACCCAAGCCCTTAACAGCTTATATTTAAAAACAGTTTTACCCAATAAAGAGTAAAGAACTTAAGTTCTATGGATTCCAAAATACCTTGAAGCTTCAGGGGGTTTCTGGGGTAGAATGGGACCTTCACACAGAAGGCAAGAGGCCTCAGCAGATGCCCCTCCGACAAAGAAGAGATACAGGCATATAGTACAATAATATGCAAGCTCATCAGCAAGCCAGTTACTCTAAAAGGTCTCCCTTTGCTTCCTTGGCTGCTGGTGGCAACAAGCTGAGCATATTTAATGGCACCTCTGCTTTCTTTTCAACTCCATCAAGCATCTCCACTGTATTGCCTCAGCTGCAAAAGGCCTGCCATGTTCTTCTGGAGGTCCTTAGATGGCCCTCAAGCCATTGTTATTCAGTCCCAATCTATAAAAATAACCCCATTTCTCTTAAAAGTTTAACACTATACTTCCAAGTACTAATGCACAAGGTGACGCTTTAAGTTACAGAACTAGACACCATTTACCTCACTGATAATATAATGCCATTAAATGCGCAAGCTACTCACACTGACAGCAACATCCAAAAGAAAATGCCTAGGATATGTGGATGCAATCCATAGTCATGGTGGTCAACTTTGAGGGCCTTTTTGCACTTACTTCTCACAGTCCGGAATAACAGGGCAGAAACAGAGGGATCCATTCCAAGCTCATGCAATCTTTATAGCCAGCCTGCTCGAACTCTAATGGCTCTGAAGTCCCCTGGGGATCCATTTCAGCAGTGCAATATCGTGCACTGCTGAAACAGTTCTCTCTGTAAACTGAAATATGGAAGCATGCTTCTTCGGAATGCCTCTGCATTCTAGATTAGGTCCCATTAGTACTCTGGTTGACCTATACATCAAGGTCTATTACTGAACCAGATATGAGGCCTCCCCATATTCCACACCTACATGGGGAAGAGAGACCTTAGTGCACTTGCTGGTGTGGAAGACCTTATTAATTTATTTGCATTTTTGTCTTGCCCTATTCCTTGAGGTTTCAGGATGAGTCCCAAACAATGAAACATATTAAACATATAAACATACCAAACAACAAAAAGGAGACAGTCCTCCCTGATTCCCTGATGCAAGAGGATTCTGCACTTTTTCAAAGTGTGGTTCAAATACTTTAATGTTAGCAATGTCCAGGTCAAGAGAGAACTATTAAATACCATTCATTCCCCTACTCATTTCCTTTTGAAGAAACTGGTGCTTCTGGAAGCAAAATATAATTTCTTCCACCTTTCAAAATAAATTAAGATAGATTTTTCACTTTATTCCAAAAGAATCCACCTGTCCTTTACATGCACACACATTCATGCATGTATGTTTCTGGTTAAATTGCCTACCAAAACGAGTGATTAATTGTTCTTTTTTTTTCTATTGCAGTACTCCATCGACCACTAGGGAGCAGTACATACCTTCAATAAAAATTGGCCTACAGAGTCCCTATTAAAATGGTTAATGCTATGATACTGGGGATTAGATTTATTCTAGGTTTTAAACCCACACACAGGCACACATAGATATCACTAAGCTTTGATAAAGAAAAGGAACTCTGGGCATATGTGAAAGAAAGAAAGAAAGAAAGAAAGAAAGAAAGAAAGAAAGAAAGAAAGAAAGAAAGAAAGAAAGAAAGAAAGAAAGAAAGAAAGAAAAGAGTTCAAATAGGTCACTAAGGTCAAGAAAGAAAACAAAACGAAAAGAAAAACAGAGGCATCCAAACATATGCTCAGTCTGCATTAGGGATGTGAACAAATGTTTTAATAAAACTGAATGCCAGGAAATTTGCATTTGTTCTAATAGAGCCCCTTCAAATGTGGTAGCATTCAAATTTGATATGAATGTTCTTTGAATGCTATTTGAATACAATTTGAATCCCTACTGCCAGCCACGCCTACGAATCCACTCTGAACATGTGAAATCTGCTCTGAACCCACTTCAAATCTACTCTTGAATCTCCAGGTTCACGAATGTAAAACAAAGCTCCGTACAAATGTATAGAAGCATTCGATTCACATTCGAATCTCAATCTTTGAATGTACCAACATTTGATTTGAATTCCAGTGTCATTAGTCTGCATACTATTCATGAAGAAAGGTCAATTGTTCAAATTTCTTGTTTGAGAGTTAAACATAAAATGTAGTAAATGTAAAATGCTTAGATTATAAGGGCATCAGTCACTGGCCAGCTTCATAAGAAAGACACTAGGTTTAAACACACACAGACACAGAGTTGTGTATAGTACAATCTGGGAGCTTGTAGTGACTTAAAAAATTTAAGTGCCATCCCCAAACCTTGGTGAATGAGTAGTTCACACAGAAATATATCTGAGAAGCAGCTGTTTTAAGCCTGTTTCATATGCAAAATAAATCAAGGAAGATGATTTTGTGGTACTTAGCTGCGGTAGTAGTGATGCATTATGCTTAAAAAAAAGAGAGACTGGAACACAGATTTCATTACAGAATATTAAATAAGCTGCAGTGAGGAAGCGAGTCTGAAAATAACAAAACATAAAAGTACCTGATAGTGTCTGGATTGCACTCTAGGTAGACTGCACAGTGCCATTATGGCACCTTGAATGCACACTGATGGCACAGTGTTTACTCAACACTACACCCTCATTGTGCATTCAACACAGAGGAAGAGGGTAGTGTCTGTACAGATGCCTCACTCCTCTTCCCTTATGCCATTTTAAGTGCCATCATGGCAATCTACTGGCAGAGTTGCTTGAAGGGCTTTGGGCCACTTCTTCTCTAGCTCAGAGCCTGCAATTTACTGGTTCCCTCAGTGGTGTTTGTGTTTTCAAAAATACACCCACCCACCCCCGCCTTCCCATTTGAACCCTTACTTTGAGTTGGAGGCTGGGAAAGCCCTTCTCCGTTCCTGTCAAATTGAGGCAAGGGCATCCCCAGCTGCCATCAGACAGGCAGAGGGAGCCTGCTTTCCTCACAGGATCTACTGCAACCTTTGAGTCTGGAATCTCAAAATCATAAAAGACCTGCTGGTGGTGTGGAACAAACCTCCTTTGCCTTCTCAGATGGTGGCTGGGGAGAATCCTTGCTGCAATTTGGAGGAGGAGAAAGAGTTGGCTCTTCTACCCCACTTTTCTCACCCATTTAAGGGGACTCAAAGTGGCTGACAAAGCTTTTCTATTCTTCTCCCCACAACAGAACACCCTGTGAGGTAGGTGGGGCTCTGAGAGCTCAGAAGAGAGCTGTGACCAGCCCAAGGTCATCCAGCTGGCTTCATGGGGGAGGGTAGAATGAAACCAGGTATTCCCAGATAAGAGTCCAGCTCCCTAACCATTAGACCAAATGCACACTTGCATTACTTGTCCTAAAGAGAAGCAATCACGTTCCTCTGATGCTTTGCTTAAAGCATCCTCCCCTTCCTGTCCAGATTCCACCTTAATCTGCTTCTTGTCACAGGCTTTGTATCAGTATAGTAAAAGACATACGACTTACTATTAAAAATGAACTTGGGAAAAATAAGCCGTAGCCATTCCTTGTTATTTGTGCAATTTCTTTAATCTGTACCTTTCGCCAACCATGATTCATTGTCTACCAACTTCTTTTATGCTCAGAACATAATTCTAGGCGTTACCCTCTTACGTGGCTTGCCTAAAAGCAGTTGTATAGTGTTTAATGCTAACAATTCAGGAACTCCCAAGTAAAGAAAAAACTACTTCTGATATTTTTTCAACCTATAAAAAAATGTTTGCTATAACCAATACAGAATCCATTATTATAAAGCTGAACCTTGAGAGAAATTATGGTACCGTATTTTCCGGCGTATAAGACGACTGGGCGTATAAGACGACCCCCAACTTTCCAGTTAAAATATAGAGTTTGGGATATACTCGCCATATAAGAAACAACACCTGGCGTATAAGACGACCCCCAACTTTTGAGAAAATATTCCTGGGTTAAAAAGTAGTCTTATACGCCAGAAAATACAGTAATTCTTTTTACAGTGCAGGTCACCCTTTGCAAGGTCTTTAGGATTGTGAAGTCCACCCAAATATGCTTCTGTATCATTCTACAGCCATCTTGGGGACAGAAGGGTAATGCTTTCTTAAAATAGCAGTGGTATCTTCTAGATTTTAAGCAACAAATGTATCTTAAATGATATCAAAGTGTGTGTTTCAACTGGTGTTTTAGTCCTGCTTGAATTCAGCTTGAGCCCAAGCATCCCAACACTTTTGAAGGGATTCCCCGTTTCTGTGACCTAACCGTCCCAAAATTCAGGGAATCCCTGTTTGGATTAAAACATAACTTGCTGCTGAATCCTGGAATAATCTGAATATTTATCAGAGGGAATGCAGCAGTACTTTGGGGTGTTCCCGCCTGAAAGGGGGGAGGGGGAAGGAGCTGGCAAGAGATCAAAGTGTTTAATTTGATTCTGCTTGAGTGAATAAAGATCGTGGCTATCCTTGCTGCAGCACCGCCTCCTACCAGTATGCCGATCTCTTCCACTGCCACCCGCTGTTTGCCTTGTCCCCCATTCCTCCTGTCCTGTCTGTCCTTGCCTTCCCCCATTCCTCCTGTCATGTCTGGTGCCTCTACCTTGCCCTCTCCGCTCCTCCTACCTTTGCCTTGCCTCCCCCCCATTCTTCCTGCCATCGTCTCCCACCATGGAGAGTGACACCACCGTTTCCCTGCTGCCCTCTCCTCCTCTGCACCATGAATGGCAGCGGCAGCAGCCACAACCAGCTCCTAGAGATCATGGAGCATGGCCAAGCATGTCCCTGTTTCACTGTTCTGATCTGCTGATGTAGTGGATAACAGGAGGGACGTGCTTTGCCATGCTCCAGGATGTCCAGGAGCAGGGTTATATTGGGGGGGGGAAGGGTTTGGGACACCCACCCCATGAAGCCAGGGTGTCGAATAGCTGGCTGCATGAGGAGGGGTTCCTGCTGAGGGGAGGAGAGAGGGGAGGGCATTTCTTCCCTGCCAGCCCAAATGACAGTTGGGATGGCAGGAAGGAGCCCTCAGTGCTAGTTAAAAAAAAAAAAATCCAGATTAAAACCTGGACTTATTTTTTACCAGTCAGAATTAGCCCAAAGATACACAGAATTTGCACTTTTGTGTTCTGCTGGAATTTGACCCACAAGACTTGACTTTATATCGCTCATATGGCACAAGTGCAGTTTGAAGCAGAAATTCCCTGGAAGAAAACCCATATCTAGTCCCTGCATATTTCTCTCATTCTCAACTCCTTGCATATTCATCACAGGTTTTAAATCTTGACAGCCTTGTTATCACCTCATTCACTCATCCAAGAAAGGAGAGCTTCTCCATCATCCTGGCAGATGAGGACATCATTCCTACTCCAGAAAGGCCAAAAGCTACCTTCTCCCTGGCCCTGGTCACACCTTTAGTTTAGCACTACCTCAGGTTGTCTTCAGGTCATGTTACATTATTTTTA
>MTQE01001141.1:26421452-26438761 GCA_014337955.1 Aspidoscelis marmoratus | reverse complement strand
ACCGTGCTGTGGTGTGTGGAGTTTGTGAGGCACCTCCCCTGCTCTCCTCAGTTTATGTGTATGATTCCTCTAGCATTTTTCTGCCAATTTATTATGTTTCTTAAAAATTAATTGCACGGAGAAGAAAAGCACATAAAATAGGAAGGGGGCATGGAGGTGAGGGAGCGGGCATAAAAAACAACCACAAACATATACCCTCACCTCCCTTGAGTGACAGAATGGCATCCAATAAGAAAGGAGATAGATTTGATGAAGCAAAAGGGGTGGAGAGCCAAGGGTTCCATGGAGGAGGCTCAGGTTAATTGCGGAGACAGGTGTGAGCGATGCAGCCCAGAGTAAGGATGGCCTGAGGATGTGATCTTCATTCCTCCCTTTTAAATAACCACTGAGTTCCTTTAAATGTAAAATAAAATAGCTACATAAATTAGTACTGTCTCAAGCCTGTCAAACCCAATAAATGCTGATTCATGTAGCTTTCTGTGTAATTGATTTTGCCAGGAAAAAGAAGGAAATTAAGACAGCTAGTCACCAAAGATTTAAGCGAAGGGGATTTTTGTATCCTTTATTCAGCCCAGAAAGTCTTCCTTTCTCTTGTTCTCTCTGCCCCAACCATTCAATCCCTAGGATTACTTTAGAACTAGGGCCCGAGTCAGAGCACACTGCATATAAGAAGAACGACCATCTTCAGTACTTGGTGGCCAGATGCCAGAATGCATTTTGATTTTTTTCTAAGGGCTTTCCTGCCTTGAATAGGACTGTCTTGCAACTGGAATGGAGGGCAGCCAGCAGGAAAAGGCCTGACCTTGCCACCACCAATACCCACCCCTGCTGACAACCCCCCACTGCTGCTACCATGCCATGCTGAGCCTTTGTGGATCCCCTTTGCCAAGATCCCCTACAGTGTTGTGGTGGTAGGGTCTCCCCCATTACTTTTATCCCCTCACCACCAGATAAAAGGGATCCACAAATTTGTTGTGGTGGTACCAGCATGGTATCTGTGGCTAGTCTGTTCCAGGTCAAAAATGTTTTATTTGTGTGTAACTGTGACCTAGCAGCATCATGCACTTTTAGAATCATAGGGCAATTCTGCACTAGTCTGAATTTAAGAAAATGCTAGAGTCTTATACACTTCCTTAAAAAAAATTTTTTTTTTCTGGTGCAGGCCATGTTTGACCTGGCCTCCACTGGCATTGTGTAGTTGTGCCCATTATGAAATATCTGCAAGTCAGAGAAAATGCAGGAAACCCCAGACTTTCCCCTTGCTCAGTTTTGTAGCACTCTCTCTTTTAAAGTTAGTGTTCCTGGGCTGTTTGGAGTGTCCTCAGATTAAGGGGAAATAATTTACTTTCAGGGATTTAGGAAAACACACACATCTGCAGAGCTTTGGAGTATCATCAAGCTCACACAGCTTTCTCCAGTAATTAAGATACAGGTGATGCAACCTAGATTTTGTTGCTCTTATTCTCATAGAACAAAGACATAGGACATTTCTATATTTGCAATGTTTGGAGCGTTTTAACTGGGACAACTCCTACAGGACCAGTTCCTAGCTAGAATGATCCCACTATCCCAGAAAAAGGCTGTCTACACTAGAAGTCCCCCACAACCCTCACTAATGTTCCTGGCCTCTGAGTCCTTGGGAAATTCATTTTGGCAGCACAATTTTGTCCACTGCTGAAATCAGGTCCCCTGCTGAACTGGCTCATGGAGGTGTGCACTCTTCCACACATCTCCCTCTGCAGGTCTTACTTGCAAGGAAAGAGCACTAGAGCTGTTTAAACAGGTCCTCTGCTGTTCTGTGTTGGAGACCATTTTGGACCTCCTAGGGTGTTTTTCCACTGTCACTAAAAGTACCCATTAAGTACCCATTAATGGGTACTTAATGAGTACTTCTAGTGACAGTGGAAAAAGACCCCTAGACTGGCCTTTGCTACATCCAGTGCAGACACGGTGTACTAGCAGGCAGTGGGTCGTATCTGGACTGCACCAGAGTGTGGAAGGAGGGGCTTGTTGCCATGATTTGCCATTCTACAGATAAGTGCAGAAATGGCCACAGTTACTTGCTCATGCCATTTCTTTATCTGTCCCATTTCCCTGGTCATGGATAAACTTCTACTAGATCACTATATCCTGGATCCATTTCTGTAACTCTCCTGCATTCTCACATCATCCGTGCTGTACATTGGACAAGGCTGTAGACTTGTCTCCATAGCGGCACATGTGGGCAGGGAATCAGGGTACAGCAGAACAAATCATAACACCCTGGCAACTTACTGTTAATCTGTGTAACCAACATTAAGTGAACTCATATCAGCATGAGGCTTTCTACATCCTAATTATACCAAACATATGCCACTTGCAGCTGTCAGGACACAAGAGCATAAGCATGCTGTTGGATCCAAAATTGGATGTAAAGACAGGAATATATTTAAACTTCATTGACCAATTCGGGTTTAATAGAACTATTACTAAGCCTATTAACAAGGTTTTAAAAATGTTTTAATTATGGCTTTACAGACACATGAATAATTTCTTGTTGGAATTGGGACTACAAGTTAAAGACTCACTAGCAGGGAATAGTCACACTGGACTGGTCTATTCAAAGCCTATGACTTCCAGTAGAATGCTGCATCTGCATGGGATGCAGCATTGGAGCAGGCCCCAAGAAGAAAACAGACTTAGAGCCCAATCCAATATGAGGTCGCTTTGAAGGGGTCCCCTGTCACTCCTCAGTGGTAGACCAACCCAGCACTCATGTCTGAAGTTGGGCCAGCCTGAACTGTCACAATGCAGATGGCTCTTGGCATGCATCACTGGCCATCCCCCAATTTTAAGCTAGATTGTTCAACCCAGATCTAGATCAGACCTGCATGGTATGTGATACTGCATGCTGTGTTGAAATTACCTTAGATTTCTTTAGGATTCCACTTTCTCATTAAGGATATGGAGGAAATGTTTACAAAATGTTTACAAAATTTACTACTTATAATCATTTCTTCTCTCAACACTCCAGCCAACTCCCATTTCAGACTTTTTTGTGGAAACTGTGTTTGTAACTTTTATTATCTTTCCAATTCATGAGTTCCACTTTCTATTTCATTTCTCTTCAGGCTGTATAAATCTTTCATTTTCTAGTTATTCCAACCATGCTATACATCTTTCCCATATTTCTTTGTGTTGCTTTCAGTCTTCGTACATCTGATTTTTTTAGGCTCATGTCTCTAATCCATTTGGACCAGAATTTGAAAACACCAAAATTCCCATCAAGAAGCTTTTAAAAAATGTTCAATTTCTAACATTTTCACAATTCAAAAGCAATTATTAAGATATAAAAACCCTGAACTGGGTATTGTATTTTTACATTTCTAGATTACCTTTCCTCCAGGGAGATCATGGGAGCAGAATTTATTCTTATAGCAACTGGTTTAATAACCTTTCTAGAATAAATTCTAACCATTCTTGTGCCAAAACCCAACTATATTATTTTGCACCTATCTGATGCCATTCCTTGTGAGAGATACAAGTTTTCTTTGCTGGGAGCCAGGTATAAAAGTGAAATTATCTCTGATAAGTTAACAGTCAAGACTGGGATATATTGATGACTTTGTAATACTTGAAATCAGATGTTCACTGTATAATTTGTTTTATATCCATAGATTTGTTATTGTTTTGTACTCACTGAAATAAAATTTGTTTTTCCACAGTTATTCTAGTTTATGATCAATCTTCTTAGTACTTCATCTGCCCTGTAAGGTCAAGCTCGGGATCCACCAATTAGCTTTTTCAACTGCTACAGGTGGAGATCCACTGGAAAGGATCCCCTGTACCCCCTTTACTGTTGCAGGTGGCTTATTCACCCTTCACTTTAGTCCACTTGGGAAAGAAAAATAAAAACAGTGGAAGTCAAAGAACACCCAGACACAATTGATGGGAGACAGGATGCTGGACTAGATGGGCCATCGTGTGAGACAGGATGCTGGAGTAGATGGGCTGTGGCCTGATCCAGCAAGGCTCCTCTAATGTTCCTATGAGATGTGTCAAAACAATGGGCACATCTCAAAATAAATTGCCAGAGGACAATATCATACTGTTAATCAGAGATGGCTTATAAGAGCAGGAAAATACTTTCACTGATATAAGTGAGGCTTTGGATTATGTAAATCATGTGTGGAAGCTGGTTTTTTCATTTGAAGATTTTTTTTGTAACAACAATAAGAAAGCTTAACTTTGGGAGACAAAGTGAGTTGAAACAGAGAAGGAAGTGAGACAAGAACACTTGTTGCCACAGTATTTTTTTCAGCTTCTATGGCAAATACAACTTAAAAATGGTGAAATTAGAAAAATGGAAAGATAAGAAATTAAGAGTTTGAGATATGCAAATACTACCACTTCTCCACCTCTAAATATTTAGGAAAATATTAAGAAGTTCAAAGAAATGCCAGTATATGCACGCTTGGTATATTCACAGTTCTCACTGAAGAAACAGAGCTGGTTTTTAATGATGATGATGATGGGGAAGCATTGCAAAACATTAAAGAACTCACAAAGCAATGGACATCAGAGACTTACATACTTGAGGCAAATTATGTAAGCAGATGAATAGAGATGTGCCAAAATGAATTGGTCAGTTCATAGCAAATTGGGTGGTTCACAGACAAACTGAACCACTCAAAAGAATGGTTCAAAGTCAAACTGGACCTAGGGTAGTTGTTTTGATTCGAAACAAAACATTAAATTTCAACTTCTGCACATCTCTACAGATGAATATTAGACAAAATTGTTGTGTCAAAGTAACAGTACATCTTGCTCAAGTGTCAGCGAGCCAATACTGAAGTGCAACATAAAATGTTTTTCCTTTCACTGTAAACTTGAGGATAGTTTATTCAGGAGTCTTTGATGTGGAACTTTATCAAAAGCCATCTGAAAGTCAAGAAAAGCAATGCTAACTTGATTGCCTTTATCTATGTGCTTGTTGACATTCTCAAAGACTTCTAACAGGTTAGTAAGGCATGATATCCCTTCAGAAGCCATGCTGATTTTCCTTTAGCAGTGCTTGCTCCTCCAAAGGTGCACTAATTTTGTCCTTAATGATGGTTCCCATCACTTTACCTGAAACAACTTGACTTGTCTGTAATTTCCTGAATCATTCCTGGATCCTTTTTGAAAAGTGCTGTTACATTTACTACCAGGCACATAGACTGATCTTAGGGAAAGATTATATATTTTGGCGAGAAGAACAACAGTTTGAGTTCTGTAAGAACTCTTGGATGAGTGCCATCTGTCCCAACAATTTGTTAGCATTTAGTTTATCGAGATATGTGGAGACTTTGTCCGTGTCAAGTTTAATTCTCCTGACTCTTCCTTCTGTTCCGGGGACTGAACTGATTTTCTCTCACTTTGATCTGATTTTAAATTATTTAGCATTTTGGGTGTATTTTGTAACTTTAGAACAGCTAACAATAACAATAAAATGTCTAAAATATTAAAATCCTTGTATGGTTTATAATTAGAGCAATGCCCGGAGTTATAGGTTTTTGTTTTGTTTTTTTCCAGGGGGGTGGAATGGAAAAGCTAATTAAATACCCAGACTTGCAAAGTGAAATTAGATAGTGGAGGAAGAGGAAGAGGAGGAGAAGAAAAACACCATGGGTGTCAATTTTAATTGACGTTCTGGAAGCAACACCATAGACTAAAAAATAATGATGCAAGTTTAAATACAGAATAAATGATGCACTAACAATGATAGAAAATGGCTAAATTAGAAAAACCATATATTTGAAAGTGCTAAATTTTTCATTCCTAGGTCCTTGGATCCAAATTGGTATGGGGAAAAAACTGAGTTGTGGTCTGTGAAATACTACACATGGCTGCATCTCCATGTCATCTGAAGAAAGCACCTGCTGCTTCAATGTCCACATTCATGGTGCTAGCAGGCATCTCATCTCATGGCAATCATGCCTTCCTGGTGCAGCTGTGCCTTGCCTTGTCCAGAAGCACTGTTGAAAATGGCAGCTCCACACTTCAAAATGGAAATGCAAAGGATGCCTATTTCTTCCCCTTTCCATCTGGAAGGCTGTCGCCTCTGATCTGAAGTGAAGATGGGGCCCTGTGTTTGTAAAATAATAATAAAATAATAATTCTACTATCATCTGCATTAGGGAGAGGTCTACTGAATAAACGTCAAATATGAGAACTTTAGAAGAACAAGTTGGCTTTTCTATCCCACTTTTCTCACCCATTTCAGGGGACTCAAAGTGGCTGACAATGCTTTCTATTCATCTCCCCACAACAGAACACCCTGCGAGGTGGGTGGGGCTGTGAGAGCTGGGAAGAGAGCTGTGACTAGTCCAAGGCCACCCAGCTGGCTTCATGTAGGGGTGCGGAATCAAACCTAGAGTCCGTCTCCCTAACAAACTTTAGTTGCTCGGACAAGGACATTCTCCATGAAGACCATATGTCTGCACATCACACAGGCTGTAGGAGGGAGAAATGCAAGCCACTTGCCAGTTAGATCTTTTCTCATGAATTATTATTGGTGAACACTAATACAAAACACACAAATGGAAGATGAGAACTGAACAGGGAGACACTAGTTGCTCAAGGAAAGGTGCTTCTTAAGCCCTTCCACTGAAAGTAGCATCTCCATCACTGTTATCAAAGCTTTATTTAAAATTAGCTGAGGCATAGTGCTCCATTGGTATCCTTTCCCATAAGATTACAACTGCTATAATTCTTCCTCTATAAGCAACTCATATTTGAAATGAAAACAACTGTTATGAACTCTAGGTGATTTGCTTCCAAGTGACAGCTGTGTGAAGATTTTGTACAGATCTTAAGATACTTCATCAGCTTCATTGGAGTTCTTTTCCAAGGCATTTAAAGAGGTTGCCGCAGGCAAAAAGTATTCATCCTAAGTATGAATGGCTTATTTGGAAAAGCAGAGTCAATTTGCCATAGTGTTCACTATCTTATTCTTCAGGAATGTTCTAAATTCATTCAAGGGAATTATTTTTCAACTTTCTCACTCCCACCCTCAATCTTTGCAAGCTTCATAAGATATACATGCCAAGATCTTACATACTGGGAAATTTCAAGCGCAGTAATGATGCGGGAGGATTGCCTACATTGTAGGGATGTGCACAAATGTTTTTTTCATGATCTATTCGTATCAAATCGAATGCAAAAAAATTTGTATTTGTTCAAATAGATCCCCTTTGGATGCAGCAAGATTTGAATTCAATATGAATCTGATTAGAATACCCACTACGAATTGCCTACAAATCCCCTATGTATCCCCTCTGGATGCATCAAATCCATTCTCAATCCACGTTGAACATACTCTAAATCCACGTTAAATCCACTCTGGATCCATTGCAGATGTGACCGGGGCAGCTGATTTCTGACCTCCCCTGGTTTACAAATGTAACAAAGCTTCATACGAATGTATCAAAGCATTCAATTCAAATTTGAATGTCAACCTTTGAATATACCAACATTTGATTCAAATATGAATGTCCAAATTCGGATGAATTCAGGTGAATTTTGAATGTGATGAATATTCTTGCCATTTCTACTACATTGTCTCCAAAACAAGCAATATTTTGACATATAATTACAGAGACTGCATTTTCTGGACAGCATGATTCACAATCAGACCAATGAGTATGTCTTCAGTTCCATACACTCTACATCTTCAGGCAACTAAATTTGTCTCCAGTATTTTGGTGGTGGATGAAACAATAGCCTTGTCTTCATCAGTTTCCACACCCCTGGAAGAGTTAGCTGTCCACAGAAGTAGAGAAACTACTACCAGATTTGCAAAGCAGAGAGAAACTCTGATGGCATAAAAATGATCCAGAATAGTGCAGTGACTAGATTTTCTTTTCTGATTTGAAAAGCAGAATTTCAGACATTAATTCAGGGTGCTTCAGAGTTTTATGAATTCAGAGGAATTTGGATTTGCTTAGCCTAAGCTGCTTCACACAGCAGTGAGATTTCCATCATAAAAACCAAGTAACACACAGCCTACATTTTGTAACCTATTATTAAGGGACAGAGTGGAGAAACATTTGACCCTCCCTTAAAACTGAACTGAAAGGACACGTAAGAGATTTTTGAAGAGAGTCAGAAAAGGTAAAATACAAACCACTACATAGTCTATAATACAAGAATCCATCTTTTCAACTCTACTACTTCTTCATGACAAAGAATACAACACTTTCTTTCTCCCTAGTCATTATGTGGAACAATTCCCACCACTGCAAGCAAATACAAGACACATGTGAGGTCATTCAGATGCGACGCTAGATCACAGACTCCCTGGGAAAGGTCGAGTCACCTGCCAGGCTCACACTGCCCCTTTCTTTATGGTTAGCTTCAAATGCTCCCAAATTCAATCCATAGAAGGTACCTTGTTGAACTCAACCATATAAGCTTGGCAGGGAGGGGAGAGCTAAGGAGGAAACATTCGTTGGCAATCAGCAACAGTTGTTCATGTGTTCCTGAACCAAGATCATTATAACTGCTCCAAATGCTACTGGGGCTCAACTTCCATCTTTGCAGAGCAGCATATACATGGCCAGTGGTCAGCAGTGCTGGAAACTGTAGCCCATCAGCATTGGGAGAGCTACAGGTGCTAAACCAGACCAATGCATGATTAGTGTTCTTTGTACTCTCCCTTCTTTTAGGCCTTTCTTTCCAAGGCCATTTACTGGGATTCAAGAGCAGGTGAAGGTTTGCCCTTATCTTCTGCTTGACATGCCCATCAGCAACTGGTGGGCCACTGCGTGGGACAGGATGCTGGACTAGATGGGCTGTGGCCTGATCCAGCAGGGCTCCTCTTATGTTCTTTCTGAAGTGTAGTTAAATACATGAGTGCTGGATTAGACCGATGGTGACGGTAACCAATCTGACAGGTGCAATTGCAGGGACAGAATTTGACTAGATGTCATGACATTTAGGGTGACTTGCCAAGTTTTCCTAAAGTACTACAAGAGTCAATAAAATCATGTAATGGGGACCCCTCTTACCCCTCAGCATCCAGGAACTTCTGAGTAGAGGAGCCAAGGATGATCCCTAGCAGTACCAACAGACACCCAAAAGCTGTACTAGAGGTAGGCCTTTTTGTATTTTTATTTAAGCCTTCTGGATGCTTCTAGAAATCCGTGATCTTAATAACAAATTACTCTACTAAGAATGAGCATTGTACAAGTTTTCTTCCCGAAACAATTGAGCTACCTAGAAAGTGCCACACAAGAATTTCCTTAACTGCAAAGCAGGAGCAGGTTAGCTGCCCTCTGGATTCAAAACAATACATGCTTGATGCTTGTTTTCCTTCATACATCTGCAGCCATCCTGAACAGAAGGACATTAAGGTGTTGGCAGTTTAATTTTCAATCCCCTTCACAATGATTCCTAACACAACTGACTTTACTTACCTGCTGGTGGTAAGTAAAGATGCCTCCATACACAGGCTAAAACCTGTGACACACCTGAGAATATCTTAGAATGTCATGAGTAACTGTGGCATTCCCAACATAGTGCTGGGATATCTGGTACCAATGCCAGATCTTCTATGAAAGTAATTGCTTACTTCTATGTGCTGGATACTTTCAGTATTGTTGTTGCAAATACCTACAGTAGAAGCTAGTCAAGTGTGTGGAAAAACAACAAAGGGAAGTGGGTGGGCAGTTGACTGCTTCTGGGTATTTGCAAGAGGGAGAGAGGTAAAAGCCAGTGATTGCCCCCCCATGTTTGGTGGGGGGGGGCAAGAGGCAATCACAGAACATTCTTTAGATGTTGCAATTGCCTTCTTTGTCTGGAGGCACGCTAAGGTTGCCCAGCTGTCCAGGAAAGCTGCAGTCTGACCTGTCCAGGAATTCAAATATCAGATTGAGCTACAGAAGACAGAGCGACACCTGACTCTCAGGTGACTTTGGTTAGCCAGTTGGAAAGTTGGGAGGCAGGTTGAGCCAAGAGTTTTTCTGGCAACTTAACTATCATTTATATTTGACATTCTTTCGCAACCAAGAGGAGTCCAACTATAAGTCTGGTCACACATCTGGATGGAGTTGGTTAATGGGGCACAGTTGGACAGAGCCCCAACAGCCCTTTTTTGCCACAGAAGTCTTGGCTCCTGGTTAAGAGACACCATTAACACATACCAACACACAAAGAGAACTCCATGCCTTTATCTTTCCCTCCCCTTATTTATGGGCAGCATGTTTGTTGTCTATATTGTGGGATTAAAGCTGATTCCAATGAACTACAACACCATCAGAACAGCCAACCTTGTTCTTGGTGGGGAGAGAGTGCATACAATACAGATTTTACCTCTGGAAATGAATGCTTAAGATCATCTGGTAGCTAGAAACTGCTGCATCCTGACATCAGTTACATATTATGCAATATTTGGATATTCTGAAATATCCATGCTTTATTCCAGAATATCCAACTGTAGCAGAATAAGTAACCTAAGTAACAAGAGCTACTTTCTCAGGCAGGGGAAAGAACTGCATGGGTCTGGACCGGAGGATAGACTAAAGATAGATAAGCAGGAAAGTATAACTCAGTTGAACCATTTCTAAATCATTTTCTGTGCCTTTAGTCTACTAGATGAAATAACTGGCCACAGTTCACAAACTCTTTTTTTTAGTCAGGAGGTTGGCAAAGATGCCCTTTCTCTTCATCCAAATTTTAGGCTAAGGACGGGCTTGTCTGGCTCCACCATGTGCTGTACTATTTGTATCTGTTTTAAATCTTCCCCTATGCATTTTAATCACTGTAAATCACCATGACAATCTTATGCAACAGGACATAAATGTAAATGAAAAACAAACAAAAAGTGTCAGAGGCCCCATCCCCAAGCAATAAAAAGTCTGTTAAAAAGGTTCTTTTGCCTCTGAGCGCCCCCATGCCCAGCTTTTCTCTGAGCTTCCAGCAGCACAAAAGGAGGAAAATGTGCTGTAAAAAGACTGCCCTTTAAAGAAGACTACCAGAGCACTTTTTGGAAGCCGCAGGTATTCCAAGCAACATTGTGCACGGAGACGCTCTGTGGCAAAAGGGGCGGGGATTGGCGGCCAAGATCTCCGAAAAAAGCACCCTGGCTCTGCTGCTGCTGCCCATCTGCACACACAGCCTTAAACATTCACACATCTCCCAGAACAGCCACGCCTTCCCTTCCTTTCCCTTCCTAAAGGTCAGAACTTTTAAAGAGCCAGAATTGCGGAGAATTGCAACATTGTTATCAGGTGTGAAGTGAGTGGATTGCTACAGTGTAACAGCTGCTGTGTGGGGTGGATTTTTACAGTGATTAAAATCACTATCTTTGGAAGCAAGCTCTGGATCCCAAAGTGATAAATGGCTCTGGTGGGTTTTGCAGGCAGGGGAGGTGAACAGAGAACATGTAAATATGGCTATTTTTCTTTTGGACTTGTCGGGGGCTGTCTCCCTGGCAGCCTATCAAGCAGGGGTGTGTGTGAGAGAAAAAGATGCAGGCAAGCAAAACACACTTCCTTGGGCACAGTAGGTGCATTTAAAATGCATGTTTTACCAAACTTCATGGGGATGCTTATTCCGGAATTGAATGGCACTTTTAAAGTCCACTGGAATAGAAGGACAGTAGAGGAAAACTAGAGAGGCAAATAAGTTGCTTGGGGATGCAGTCAGAATTTGACCTGGAAGACCAAAGTTTAAATTCCCACTTGGTCAGGAAGCTCCAGTGGAGCTCATCTCTGCCTCTCAGCCTAACTGACATCACAGAGTCCTGTGCCTTGAACTTCTCAGAGGGAAGAAAAAAACAGGACAAAAGTCTAAAAACAATCAATAATAAAAGGAGACTGAGACTAAGTACAGCTGCATACCTGGCTTTACTCTTGAAACCGCTTAGATCCAAACAGTTTTCTCAGTTTGAAAATAATTACTTTAGAGTAACAGCTTAAGCTGTAATTTTACGTACATCTACTCAGATGTATGTTCTACTGATTCCCAATTTAGACTGTGCTCACGCACAGTAAAACAAACAAAAAAGCAAGCAAGCATCTCGGAGGCAATTTAAAGATGGTTCATAGAAGGATTGTTCATATACTCCTCATGAACATTCTAGGCTAGAAAAGGTGGATTAGAGGTGGAATAGCCACACACTACTGACTCTGAGGTACTTTTGGGATGCTTCTTTGGCTACATGTGAATGCAGCCTCAATGGATTTAAGGCAGTAGCTTTTAGCAGAAGCCAGCTGCTAAGAGCCACTTGCACTATAGTTCAGCATTTGGAACTAGCCTCAGCCACCAGAGGATCCACTGAAGGGAGAGCAGAGGGCTGCTGTCCTCACCCACTGTCCCTGAGACCACACCTGATCATGTATCACGAATACCTTTCCCAGTTTTGAATTATTATAAAAAGATTGTTAATAAATAGTAACAAAAACACACATTTTAAGACCAGCAATAACACTCTGAATGTCATTTCCACAGTCTCTTAGCACTCCTTTACTGGACCCTGAAGTAGTACCCCATTCATTCAGATGTTCTGAAGCAAAAATGGTCATTTTTCCATGCTAGCTAGTCTGCAAACATTAATTTAATATCGATTTCTGACACATAAACCAGTGGTTTAGCACAACAGAGGCTCGTCCTACAAGTACATCAGATTTAACCTCCTTTTCTATTCACACAATTACCTTACAAGATGCAAAATCAGAAGACTCCCCATCAATAAAACTCATTCGCCTGAACAGCTAAGAGCCCAAAGATGAAGAGAGAAAAGCCACCCACATATCTAGAGCATCCCACTGGTATCAAAGCACACACTAATGTGTGACTTCTGTCTGCAACACAGAAACATCTCCAAGTAGCAATTAAACTTCAAGAGGCTATCATACAGGAACTCCTCTGACACAAATCCATGAACTCCCAAGCACCTGAATAATCCCTCCAGCACTTGATTAAATGGGTGACCTGCCAAGTCGCAGCCAAAAAGAAAGAGTGCAAACAAAAGTGTTGTTACCTCTCAGTGCCCTCCACCGGAGGAAGGTCTGTAAGAAGTGCATCCCTCTTTTTTTCAGTCCCACAGGAGGAAGCAACATTAGCCTGACCCGACACGTTCTGCTTCACCCCACTCGGCTACTTCAGCATTTCCCAGCTCAGTGCAGACCCTCAGACAGCTTGGTCTGGCTCCAGATAAGTGCACCTGGTCCAGCCAACAAATCACTGATATGTTGAGAAGTGAGTGCTCCCCTTTTCACTCTCCACAGCTCCCCAAACAGGCAATTAGCATGAATAATTACAGCTCTGATGATAATACCCAACCGACTTTGAGCAAGGGAAAAGCTGTAATTAACTCTTTCTTTGAGATCCATGAAGCAGGTTGTGAGAATTTCATAGGTCAAACTCCTGACTTCTTCTGGGGGGTTACTCCTCAGTGTCCAGATAAGTAGTTCCAGTGGTGGAAAAGGCAAATACTATCAGCATATCAATCTGACCGACAAAGATCTTCACATGTTAATTACCAAATACAGACTGGGAAGTAAATAACCAAGGAAAAATAACACACTACATTGTAAACCAGTTTGTAATACATCGAGAAAAATAAGTGGCACCTCTGAGCCTGAGGGTGGACTCATAGCTAAAATTAACACATTTTTAAGATTAAGGAATTCTTGCTCTCCCTTTTTCCAAACTATCTAAAATAGATTACCAAATGGTTACAAGTGGTTGCAAAGGTAGTTCAGTTCATGGGGGAAGGGAAGTAGCTTAAATCTCTTACATGGCCAATGTGTCATGAATCTGCATAACAAAAATTGAAATGTACTCTTGCTTTAATTATTACAGATTATACAAATGAATATTGGAGAACATAGCAGAGGCATCCTTTCTCAGTATTATCAATATTTCGCTAGTATGGATGCAAAAGAGGGCACATGATTTCTACAGGTAGCTAGACCATAAAGGTTTAGAAGTGAATTCAGCCAAAGGTTCCAATGAGAAGGTTGCTATAGCTTCCAGGAAGATGGAAATAATCACCTCTACTTTGTCAATTGAAACCTGGCATCAGGTTGTAGATTCTATCAGAATCCAGTTTCCCAGATCAAAAAGCACACACTATTTTAATACCCACCTACAGATATTACAGTACCACATACTCCAATCCACAGCACCCTTGGAGACAGAAAGTTATAGGATTCTAAACTACTTAAAACTGGAATCAGTAAACCCCATCGCCTTTTAGGGCATAAACATAACATCCTCTTAAAACGCTTCCCAGGTAGAGCTGAGTAGAATTCTACATCATACCTCCTGATTCTTACTGTAATGGAGGAGCAGCAACCTTCCCAACAGGTGTAGCTTCAGAGAGATGCAACCAACTCCTCGTGATGAAATTTCTTTTATTCAGCTCATTTAAAGGCACACTCATCTCTTTATAGCTCATGGGATGCATATGAACGATTCTGCCACCCATTCACAACTTACCTTTGCGGGAGAACATGTCTCTAATGCATCTATGGAACATATAATATACTTTGTAGGAATTTCTGCAAACTGAAGTTTACAGGACCATTCTGTGATAGTCCAGAAGGACTTTATTCAAATGTTTATCCATGAATATGCTCCTCTGGTGTAAAGAAAGCTTAATTTAGCCCTATATCTTTTTTCCTAATCCCTCAGAATAAAGCTTTATTTTAATATTAAAATTTTTAAGTTTGCTTATTACTGTAAAACCTTAAGTCTTTCAGCTGACACCACCACCATCTTCCTCATAATTCTGTAGTAGGGATTGTTGAATTAACATATCTGATTACCTGGAGTCATATATCTAAGGACCCTCTTTCCATCATTATAATAACTACTGAATTTTTTATAAGTCCCCAAGCATTAAAACATTAATTTTTATGCAGCATAGTCTTTCAGTGCAACTCTAATTTTATTTATGAAGCAGAGGTACTTAGGGCAATCACACAACATTAAAAAAAACAAATTAAAATACTATAAAATATTTAGGCTTTGGTTTGAGCAGTTTCAGATTTCACTTAAGTAGATCTCCAGGATGCTATTGGATTGAACCAAGATTTTACAGCTCTTCTTCACGTGAGAGACTTGCCGATTTTCATTTTTCTAAAATCTGTTTAACACTACAAACTCAGCAAACAGCTAACATTGGATTTCAGTTACTGAATTTAGTGGTAGCTCAGCTGAAACGTGTTCTGGATGCAGTAGCAGATTCTGTAGAAAGACACATCCTTTATTATCTCCACTATATCCACTTCTTCCATATGCCATGTAATTTTGGCATCTCTGGCCCTTTCTGCATTTACCCGTAAATCCAGATCAAGGAGCTATTAAGAACTCATAGTCTGTGCAGTGATCTGGATCAAGCAGCTGCTTAGTACACATCACCTGCACAGGAGTAGAGTAGAGAAGATCCATAATGGATGTGTGCTAAGTGTTCCTTGACCTGGATCAATGGTAGACCTGATAAATATGGTCTACAATCTGTACTGGTGCTTCCTGATCCAGATCAAGGAAGCCACATCTGCCTATAGAACAAATGCAGGATGTTGATGGGTATGATGATAGGTGAGATGCATGGTGAAGTTGTAATTACAAAGATGCCTCTGAAGTGCCTCTGCAACAGTGGCTGCTTTTGGTACAATGGCACGTTCACAGTGCCTGTGAAAACACTTCATATCTGTGGTGAAGGTATATTTGCAGTGTGTTTGAAGGCACTGCCCCTCCCCCCCGCATCCAGATGAAGTGTTTGCTTGACAGGGATGTGGAAAATTGCATAGGTTGTTGGAGGTGTGGTGGGAAATTGTACAGAGGTAGTACACATTCATGGATGTGGAACAAGACTGAGGCATCAGCATGGCATCGCTCTTTAGCACACATTTGCTGTTCTAAAGCCCAATGCAATGCAGATACCTCAGCCTCCTACAGATCCAGATCTACATCATTGGGAGTATTTGCTTCCTTTTCAATGTTCCTTCTGGAGATTATAAAGCAAAGAGAAGACTGGAAGTGGGGACTGTTACCAAATATGGAGTAAAATTTGGTATAATTTGGAACCCCCTAAATACACCAAATTTAAACTCCTAGGGAATTTGTAGCCGGATTGTTTACACAGGTTTTTACATAACAAAAAATACCATAAACAGGGACAGTAATGACAGGTAGGCTGCATTCCCATTACAAGGTTAAAACGGTTTTGAAACTGTTTCGATCCTTGCAGTTCCCACATCAGGTTGGCTTAACACGCTTTCTGCGTGTTAAATCGCCCCAAAGCGTTGTAAATGTAAACACTCTTTTCAACAGCTCTTGCTCCGGTTCTTGCATTTGAAACGTTTTACATTTCTTACTGTGGGAATAGTACCATTTTAGTGGGATGAGAATGCATGTTTAGGGTTTCCCTCCTCCAATAGCTTGCTTCCAAATATAGTGATTTCACTGTAAAAATCCACCCCATACAGCAGCTGTTACACTGTAGCAATCCACCCACTTCACACCTGATAACAATGTTGCAATTCTGTGCAATTCTGGCTCTTTAAAATTTCTGACTTTTAGAAAGGGAAAAGGAAGGAAAGCAGCTGCAGGATCTAGAAGATGTGTGAATGTTTAAAGCTGTGTGTGCAGGCGGCGGCAGCAGAGTGAGCAAGCCAGCCCTCGGCAATGGGGAGAGGAGGGGAAAGAATCGCTGGCTGCCCGGTGCCATTTTTCATCCATCCATGCAAGCGGCAGCCACCAAGCCACCCAGCTAGGCTCCCTGAAGGGGTTGGTTATGGGTCCCACGTTCATGCCAGGAGGAAGAGGGCAGGGCAGCCCCAAAAAGTGGCTTTTAGAAAGTAGCCACTTGAGTCCCCCCTTGAGTCACATATGCCATGTACGATCCTCAGAATCTGGATTGAACACAATTAAGTTGAAAGTAATGGGATCAGGCAAATTCATGCTAGCATCCAGTTCTATTATTTCAGTTTAGGAAAACCATTTTAAGCTTGTAATGGGAACGCAGCCATAGTGTAGCGGATTTGGACTGGAGTCAGATCACTTGTCAATCTCAGACAATAGCTAGACAGTCACTCAGTCAAGCAAATCCAGAAACAATATTTCTTTCCTCACTGGAAGGTTCAGCAGCTTTATTTCAGAATCCTTTCTCATACAAACTTCTCTTTAAACAGCAGACTAAAGACAAAACTTATACAACACAGAGCTACAAATATAGCGCACAAACTGCAAATCATCATTATGAGGTTTTAGAATGATATCATCTATTTACTGCAACAGCATGAGACAATCACAAGACTCTGAGTCATGAGTTGCTG
>MTQE01001141.1:26399661-26414125 GCA_014337955.1 Aspidoscelis marmoratus | reverse complement strand
CAGGTGTGAAGTGGCTGAATTGTTACAATGAAACAGTCTGTTGTATAGCATTCCCACAGCACTAAGGAAATGTTTTAAAAGCAAAAGCGGAAAAAAACACTGGAAAAATCCAATGTATATTTATTCCATTTTTAAGCCAAATAATCCTCAAAATACCCCTGAAACTGATTGGGAATGGGGACAAAGAGGATCCAAACCGTTTTGAAACAGCTTTAAAGTGGCAATGGGAATTCAGCCCAAGTGTATTCATCACTGGGAAAGAAAGAAAAATCCTTTTTGCTCCACTGTTCCTTAATTTCTCAGCTTTCAAAAATGAGCAGGCTCCACCAATATAATCATGAGTTTTTCAGCTTATTTTAAGCTTGACCTGATTTTAAGAGCTGAAAGACAGGAGTCTCCACAACCCCAAGAACACACTGAAAATGTATTAAGAAAATTGTCAAAAGGCAGACGCAATGTTTTTTCAAAACTACATTTTATGATTTTTGGTGTTCCAATAAATAGGTTTTTGCTTTGCAAAATAAAACATATTCATAACATTGATCTTTAAATCAGCCATGCACTGCATTTTTCTCATGTTTATGGATGCTTACAATTATCAAGTTTAGATCAAAGGAATGAAAATAAATTCATTTGCTCTGCCTTTCCTTTCTGGAGTAAATTCATCAAATGAAACCACTGCAGTTTCCAGTAATACTCTGCAAATAATCTACTTATGGGGCAGAGCTTTCATTACTGTACTGAATGGCACCAGCAGTGAGAATGAGGGCCTTTCTGCACTTACATTTAAGATGGTATAATGCAAGGTCTAGCACACTTCTGGGCCTTTCTTTTCTGCACTCTGGAGTGGGAGATGCCAGACCCTCTTATAAGTTGTTCCATGCCAATATGGTGGCCAAATGGATGGGATACTGCTAGTACTGGCAGTCCAGGGCTCCCTGGCATGGAACAGGGAGGTGTGCAGAAGGGTACATGCCTCCCTGTTTGTTTAGTGGGAGGAACCAAATTTTGCTGAAATGAATTCAGACAAACCTTTTTATCATCAGGACTGGAGTCAAAGCCAGGGAGCTTGGCCTTGGTGGTTCCTGTAAAATAACGTCGCTGGTTAAAAGTGAAGTCTTCTTATCCTAGGTCTTGTACTTTTGCCAAGTCTTTCTGGCAGCTGCTGCTTCCATCTCTCTCCTGTGGTTTCGATTCCAGCCCCAGTTTGCTAGGCTGCTGTCAAAAACCTTCCAAAGTAACTGAACTAGCAAACATGGTCAGGCACATTGGGGAAAGACTGAAGGAGCATCTGCCAGAAATGCAAAGTGAAAGTATGAGACTCGGGACAAGCTGCCAGCTCTTGCGCAGACCTTGTTTTAACTGGCCATGTACTACTCTGGGTGTTAGAACTGAGTGGAGATTTGAAAATGTACTCCCCTGGTCCTGTCCTAACATTTTGATCTCCTGGCCTCTCTCTCTCTTTCAGTTAGAAAAATGGTGTTCAGCCATGCAAGGAAAGAAATGGGGGGGGGTGATTCCTCATAGTTAGCCTATAGCCAATGACATCCCTTTTGTGAATTTGTTTTTAAATTTCAGCTGTCCGGTGGTTTAAAAATAGAAAAAGACAGCAATGAAGTTGAGAAAAGCATGAAAAAATAAAACTTTTTTTCACTTTGTACAATGCAAGAAAACATTCTGTTTTATGGCCCGAGATTTGATGGGATTCTGATTTAATGGATACATTTCTGGTAAATCTCCGGGCAGAAGGACCTCTGTGGAGAAGTCTGAAATCCCAAAGAAACTTCTGGAGATCTGCTCAGTTACTGAGAAATACCTGCTCCTGAGTACATCTGATAAGTTTTATATTTGGCATGTTAAGTTCTCTTCAGATTTAACAAAGTTTTGAATTTAATAAACTAGATACCTTCCTCCAGGCACTTAAATCATGTAGCCACTTGATTGACATCTGAAGATACATCACTGTATCAAGAAATATACAGTGATGTCTCAGTACAGATCTTTATAGCAAGGGCATTATGGATAGCCCTTCCTGGCCCAATTTCGGAGTGTGTTGACAGCTTGTTCTGCTTTATCTGGATACCCAAAAATGCTGTGCTTCCACTGCTGTTTCTCAGAGCCCAGCAAAATAGCACCAGGCTCCTCATTACTAGTAGAATAGACCAGCTACTTGTTGCCATCTGCACACAGATGGCTGGTCCGGTCCACCACTAAGGAACGCTTCAGAGAATGCTTTTAAGCAGTTTGTTGGAGTGGGCTACAGTGCTATTTTTGCCCCAGACGCCACTCCAAATCTAGTCCTATGCAGACAAGACAGTCTGTGTGTTCCTTGGGGGGCAGCAGTCCAGTGTAGATGCAGCCTTACTTGCTTCCGTTCTTCTCTTCCTGATATGATTATGTCTATGATTGTGCTTCATGATTCTAGAGTTCGGGCCCCAGTGAAACCAAGGATTATGGCACCCTTCAAAAAAACTGAAGCCCCAGTGCTGCCTCAAGCTGGCTGTCAGGGTGCCTCTTTAAGAACGTGGAATTTGGGGGTATCTATGATTTGGTTCATGGCAACCATTTGGTTGCTTGAGCCAAATCACCCAGGGAGTCCTGTAGTTGATGGCTGCAAATGGCCTAAACCACTTGCAATGTGCTGCTATTGGCAGCCTCCAGGCTAGCTCAGGCAGTGCCTGTTTGAACAGTTGCTAGGGAGACCAAGCCAGGGAGACTCCTGGGTCAGTTCACCTAAGGGGTTGACTCTAAGAATGACACATATAAAACTGGCCTACATGTGTGAGAGAGACAGGTCCCCCACCCCCTCTTTCCTAAGTGTCTTCAGTACTGTGACTCCACATAAAGGTTATTGCATTTAGAGACCAAATACTGTAGCCCTTACAGGCAGAAGATCAGGGAATCATAGTGTATGCCCATAGGGTGTTGTTTGTCTTTTTAAGGGAAATTGTTCAAATAAATGCTGATTTATATGGTATTCCAAAATTTGCTGGCCTCTCATAATTAATGTGTGAAACAAAGTAACGGCATTAAAAAGTAGGTTAAAACAACCCTTGGGACCCCTTTGTGAAATCAGAAAGTAGAACTTCAGCACTAATGCTAGAATTTAAGATTGAGCTGACATCCAAGGTGAATCTGGAAAAAGCTCAAATATGGGGCAGAAGACACAGAGATGGGTCAAAATGCTGGCCTTCAGTGTGTATGATGTGGGCCATCAAAAATGGTTTGAAAATATAAAATGCCCTCCGTTCAGCATGGTTTTTGTTACCCTTCTACATAAGGGAAACAGAATGTATATCTATTGTATATCTCCTTCCCATGCATAACGCTGGCATGCTGCACCAGTGGCAAGTGCTCAGTTTGCAGCAACTAACATATGTTTCATAGCTGTTGTGCATCTTGAGATGGGCAGCTTTCTTCCGTTTAGTCAAGAGAAGAGGCTTTCTTCCCATCAGAGCAGCTGAAGATTATCTTCTCAGAAAGGTGGGAAAATTCTGGTAGAGGATTTATGCTGATGTGTTGCCAGCCTTATCACCCACTAACAGAGCTATGGAATTAATTAGCAAGCATTCCTAAATTTAGTAGAGAGCTAGACAATTTGTTTATCTTTGCCCTTGTGCCTTTGCTTCCAACAAGTTCTCCTCCGACAAGCTCCAAGAAAGACAGAATGCAGACTCCAAATTCTAGTCTGTAGTCATCAGTACTCCAGGCTTCTAACTTTCTCATAGCTGAGTCCAGTTCCTAATTTGAGTTGTGGTACAAATGGATCCAGACCATTGACAAGGTTTGGGCACAAGTTTATCTATGCTTGGAATAAAATCAATAGAACTTTGGTTAAATGTCCCCCACACTTCCCCCATTGAATATCACTGTTGGTTTTAACTATCTTTGTAATTTTTAATAGCTGCATTTTAAAACTTGTTTTTGGTTTTAGGGTTGATATAATTTTTTAAATGTCTGTTTTTAAATGTTGTGAGCCGCCCAGAGACCCTCAGGTATGGGGCGGCATATAAATGTAAATATAAATAAATAAATAAACTAATGGGGCTTATGAGTGACAATGAATTAATGAGTGACAATAAACACTACATCTGCTTCCTGGATTTGGAGAACACTGGGGTGACCAGAGGGCAATTTTCCCACTTGCAGTGTGTACCTTGTTTCCTAAACCCAGGAAAGCACTATTTTGTGAAAACAAGGGAAAGAACAATGGTGGTTCCTTTACAACATTGAGTGCAATGCAGATCACTGTGCTAATGCTACCAGAAACTTGCTGGCTCCTTGCGCCTTTGCTTGCATTCATTTGTAGCTTTAAAACTTACAAGTGTACTAGGTTAATAATTTAGGACCTCAGTCCTAGTCTCTTATTTGTTTCGCTTGAGAAAACCCAGCACAATTTGTTTTTTTTAAAGAAAACATCATATGAGAGAATTCAGGGCACATTTGGTGAAGCCACAGCTAAAATCCAAATGTTTCAGTTATCTCCATACCTGAGAGAGACCTTTGTGAAAATAGGTATTGCAGTCAAACATTTTTAAAGCAATATCCACACAGGAAGAAGACTACTAAAGGAGTGGCATGTCAAAATTGCACCTGAGGATTCAACCGACTGTGATGTGGATGGGTGCGGTGCAGCCCCATTGTCCATTGAGATCACAGCCAGGGAATCTCCAGTTGCCATTTTGATGGGTGACAAGACTGTTCAGGTGCAAAATCAGGTGCAATTTTGACTCACGGAGGAAGACTGCCTCTCCCTCCCTCCTGCATCAAGGTCTACTGTGTTTCACTCTCAACAATAGAGGGAAAAGGCTCCCCAATCTGCAGCTGTGTTCTCCACAGGTAGGGCAGTTATTCCCCTCTACCATTGAGACTGAAGCCAGGGAAACCTAGCTGCAAACCTGACAGGAGTGGGGCTAATTAGGAGGTGACACAAGAAATGGCCCCATGGACCATACTGTTCTTCATCCCGTCTGCTCCTACCATTACAGTGTTCAATGAGTGCTTATGGCAACATATATGTGTGTGGCATCCATGGAGATACTGCACTCATCCTGCTAGTAAATGTGCCATGAGGCAGCTAGGTCATGCAGACTTGTGCCTTTATGTTGCACTGATGACATCTTTAATGTGCATGCAGATCTTGTCTTAGTCCAGTAGAACGAGATGTCAGCATGTGAACTTTTACATGTTTAATTCATTGGGTTCAGGGTAAGAGCAAATGTTTTCCCATGGAGAGGAGGCCTAGTTTACCCATGTAAGTTAGTGGCACCTCAGAGACCAAAACACATTACTGAATGCTTTCAAAATACAGGTAATATTAAACAAGGGAAATCACATTTAATCAGCTATACAGAAGTGGAAAATGTTGCCTTTAATATTTTGATTCAAAAGATGGCTATATTGAAAATATTTAAAAATAACAAATGGAACCATTTTCATCAGTACTGTACCTGATTCATTTCTGAAAACAGAAAGGAAACCTTCCAGCTCCAGAAGTATATTTTTCTTGCTGAGCTAGTATCAGGCTGGCAAAGAATGAACACGTGACTCTTTCTTCAAAAAGATGAACAGTGATTTATTTCAGCTCAGTGTTAGGACGTTTCTTGTTGGGAGCAACTTGGAACAGAAAGCCCAGTCTATTTATATGTTTCACAGCTGGGTAGGGTTTGGCCCTTAACCAATGAACAATAACTATTTTTCAAAATCAATTTAAATTTGGAGCCAAAACCTTCAAACACAAATGTATCACTTGAACTCAGCAGAGAGGGTGGAGTCAACTGTCAGTTCCAAAACAATAGGCAGCCATTATATACATATATACAGAATCCCATAGGTGGCAGAGATCTACATACAAATATTATGGCAGGCAACTAGCCCTGCCTGACAGTTAGGCTGACACCTTAATGATCTAATGATTCTATACCTCTCGGTCTGGTGTTTGGAAGGAGAGCAAAAGGGAACACAGTCATGCACACTACTGCGTCCCCCAGATGGCCCTTATTCTCCTCCTGTAAATGCTCTTGAAATTACTTCTATATAGATATCCTGTAAAGAATCACAATTAGAACAAATGCAGTTATTCTTGCAAGCCAGGAGCTAATTCTTCAGCTCACACATTTCTGGTGGTTTCTGCCACCTCCTTTTCCAATATTCTTCCTGCATGTTCACCACTGCCCTGTCCTGGGCTGCCTGCTTCTGCACACAGGGAGGAGATTGAGCAAGTGGCTTCCAGAAGGTCTAGAGAAGAGTATGAATCAAAGGCTTAATTCTTGACTCATGAACAGAACTTCTAGCATTGTTCAAACACACACTTTTGGATGCCCCTGGGATGAATTTTGAGATGATAGACAGAAACATAAAAGATTTTAAAAATGGTTTATCCCCATTCCCAAGTCTCTAATATTCCATAAATTTGAAAGAATCATTCTCAGGGCAAGGTGCGGCAGCTTGGGTCAGATGGGGTGGTAGGCTGGAGGCTCCTAAACCAATCCCAGCCCACTAAAGCCACTGTCCGATGAGAGGTATGGAAAAATGGGCCAGTATCAGCCAATCGGAGGTGAGGTAAGTGACTTTTAAGCACTTATTTAAAAAACTGTTCCTCAAGTTCCTTCCCTGTGTTCACATCTGGGGTGATCCTGATCACAGTCTTTGGCCACATCCCCATTACAACCTTATTTCAGTTTCAAACTGTTTTCAATCCTCGCAGACCCCATGTCAGTTTGGCTTAACACGCTTTCCATGTGTTAAAATCACCCCAAAGTGTTGTAAATGTTAATTCTCATTTCAACAGGTCTCACTCCAGTTTGTGCGCTTGAAACGTTTTACATTTTTTACTGTGGGGACCGTACGGTGTTAAGGAATGAGAATCCGTGTTTAGGGTTTCCCTCTCCCAATAGCTTGCTTCCAAAGATAGTGATTTCATTGAAAAATCCACCCCTCAAAACAGCCACTATAAAAATCCATTCCTTAAAGTTACACTGTAGTGATCTAGCCACTTCACACCTTACAACAATGTTGCAAATTTGCGCAATTCTGAAAGTTCTGACCTTTAGAAAGGGAAAAGAAAGTAAAGCAGCTGGAAGTTCTGTTTTAAAGGCTGTGGCTGTGAAGGGGGCTTGAGTTGCCGCTGCTACTGTGTGCCCTGGGAAATGGGGAGAGGAGGGGAAAGAATCGCTGGCTACCCTCTGCCGTTCTTCCTCCAGGCAAGCCGCAGCCACACAGCCAGGCTCCCTGAAGGGGTCCCTTATGGGTGGCGCGTTCATGCCAGGAGAAAGAGGGCAGGGCCGCCCCGAAAAGCGGCTTTTAAAAAGTAGCCACTTGAGTCCCCCCTTGAGTCACGTACACCACGTACGATCCTCAGAATCCGGATTGAACGCGATTAAGCTGAAAGTAATGGGAACAGGCAAATTCGCATTTGCATCCGATTCTATTATTTCGGTTTAGGGAAACTGGATTAAGCTTATAATGGGGATGCGGCCAATGTTTCTCTGATGTGCGCAGTTATGCACCTTTGAGGGAACATTGATCTATAATGGGATGATTAGATGAGAAACTGTAGATACAGTTGCCTCTAACACCTGCATATCCTCCTGTGTACAATACACCTTCAGTTTCTCTGCCTATTCAGACAAGTTTAGTTCTTCAAAGCATCACAGAATTGGGTTCTCAGTTTGCTTTTTTGCATGCCAACTTACAAAAATCTTCTAGGCCAGTATATCCCAATGAACACAAATTACTTCTTCTGAAATTATCAGCACAGATATGCAGATGGAGGAAAGCCCTTAAGATGCCATTCCTTCTTGAGGTTCACACAAGTTGCCAGCCTCAAATGCCACCCATAAAATGTAACATTTTATTCTGAGAGGAGGGAGTTAATAAAAGATAGAAATAATGGCCATTTCAGCAAGTCTTAAATTTTAATATCCAATTGCCAAATATGCAGAAATTGGATAATAACTATCCCTCTTCTTTCCTTGCACTACATTTTAAAGCCAGTTCCAGCTCATTTTAATCCTTGATCAAAGTAAAATTTAGCACTGGATTAATAATTGCCACATTTAAAGCTGTCACTAAGAAATGTAGGTGATCCTCATCAGCACTAAATATCATAGACAAAGCTATGCAAACTCCTTCAGACAGTGCTGAATCCAGTATTTATGATAACTCTTGAGGCATCTTTGAGCCACAAATTTCCAGCTTCTCATCCTTTCAGGAGATCCCTGATCATACCATAGAATAGAAAAGCTCATATTCACTCATATACAATCACTGGTTATGCCATTAGAAATTATAGGAAGCAAACACCAAAGAATCCTAGATCTCTCTCTCTCTCTCTTTCTGTATTAACACATAAACTGCAAGTATGCAGAATACTCAAACTTCTGAGGTGAGGGGCAGGATTTTGCTGAGAAATGTGAACATGGTTTGCTTTATAGAATCATAAAATTGTGGAGTGAGAAGGACGTCAAGGAACAATGGGGAAGCAATTAGAACCATTTTTTGACCAGCCTCTTCTTGAAAACCTTCAGAAATTGAGAACTTACAGCCTCCATAGGTTGATTGTGGTGGGAGCCACCAACATTTCTGTCTCTTGCACATGTGTGTGGGCCAAAACAGATGGCCACACAGGTACAGTGGTGATGAGGCTCAGCACTTCTGGGTATGTTGTGTTGGCTCAATACCCAGATGCATGCATCATTAAATAATGTGAAGACAGGTCCTGCCCCTGCACTGTTTAGACAGCAAGCAATAATGTTGGAGGGGTGATACACCAGACTATCACTCACTAGTGGGATATTCAGCCCGTGTCTGGAACCAGCCTGTGTCTGAGTGAAGTGACTGGGACACCTTCCACGCATCTCCCTGGGCCATCTAATGGTCCCTGGACCCCCAGTAGACCTTTTAAAAGAGGTCCACAGAAATCCTGGTCTAGACAACCATTTTGGCTGACTAGACCAGGCTATGCTACATCTTCCCACTTCCCTCCAGAGTGCAGAAGAGAGGTCCAGACTGGGCTAGCCCTTGCACTGTACCCATTTTAAAGGTAAATGCAATAAAAGGGCCCTGGATTTCTCTCCAAAATTCTCCTTGCAGCCCAAATTTCTCTGCTATAGTTTTGCTTTATGCAAGGAAAAATGGTAGAACTAGTACCTCCCGGGAAATCAACCTGCAACAAGGCTGCTGTAAAATATGTACCTGTGCATGCACATACTTATTTGCCTGTTTGTTTAAAATGAATTTTTATGCCACCTGTCACCACAGTCACAAAGTGACAGAACAGAATAACCAATCCATAAAACAACTTTAAAAAACACACAGAATGTCTAAATATGATAAAATAAACAGAAGAAAATAGAAGAAATGGATTTGCAAGTTCTACTTTTGTGTGCGTGTTTTAATACTTAGAAACAAAGGTGACGTAGGGCAAATCTGACAAAAGGCTTTGTAGATCACTTAAATGTCCAATTTGAAGTGCATTCAAAGACTATTAAATGCAGTGGAAGAAAAACCAAAGTTCAGCCTAACACATCAAAGGGCAACATTGCAGTATGCAAGAAGGATCTGAATAAAATTTTTAAAAAGAGAGAAGCAAGAACCTTAATATAAGGTTCTGAGATAGTTCCTACTGCTTCTAATTTAAAATATTTGTAACCAATAATTATAATCTTACAGATGTAACTTGAACAAAGATTTAAGTGGAAACAACATCAGTAGTTTGTGTGCATCCTGCTGCTGCATATGATAGAACATAAATTTGTCCCCCCCCCTCACCAAATTGGTATTTTTAATTAATGCTTTTTAGTTCTGTGATAGATTTCCCCTCTGAAATCTCCAACCCCTGTTTTAGAAGCTTTTCTGCCCCCACCCCACAGTTTCTCGTCTTTCAGCCCAACCAGCTGAGGCAACCACTGCCAAACAACTTCATACCATCCATCACATGGAAGGGAAAAAGATGAAAAATAAAATGCCTATCTCATTTCCTGCAGAGTAGCCTAATAACCATTCTATGGGAAATTGAAAAGTCCCTGCTATTGACAACCTAACATCCCCCAAATCCAGAAATAATCAAGTCCTTTTTGTTACAGCCCTATTACCCCAGCAGTGAGGACAGTGAGCTTCCTTGCCCCCTTCCCAAATCACTTAGCAATCAAAAGTTTCTGTTAACCCAGTTTTTCCTATTGTCTGGCTACCAAAAAGCAAAACAGCTGAACGGGAAACGAGTCAGTCTTTAAACATCTCTGTTCTAGAGACCTGCTTCCAAAAAGCCATGAGATGTCACCTTCATCCGTAGTCACCCTTCCCGCCCCGGAATAGTACCTTTGTTTGGGCGTCTCATCACCCCTAGCCGGCACTTCAAGGAAACAGCAAACATCGTCGGTGGATCGAAGTCCTCACAGTGCCCTGTTTTCATTCACATGGCTTTTGTACAGCGTCTCCCTCTGCACCTCTAATTTATGATTACTGTGAAATGAGAGTTGTGCTTCATGTTCTAGTGAAAGAAAAGAAAGGGCTTGGAGGAGGGAAGGACGAGCGAGCGGATTCTGGCCTCGAGTATTCTTTCGGATGGCATTTTGTTGTGCCAGCCAGAACAAATGAATGTGTGAAATTACTACTCTTTCCCCACTTCAGTCTCTTTCACTCTCTCTCTCCAACGCACACAGCTCCCTAACATTCGGGGGGAATCCTCTTGGTCCTCGCATCGAGGATCTCAACTCACTCATTAGCAACTGCAGGGTTATTTTTATTAGGATGTGTCTCCATATAAATATAACCCTTAAAGAAGGGAAAGGGGGATTATAGTTTGCACGGTAATTCTGCCAGCCTGCCACCTCCACCTCCACCCTCAAGACGGAATTTGTATACTACAAGCTAACGCCAACACAGAAACTATTTGTGTCAGAATTTTCTCCAAGGCTGCATCCACACCTCAGTAGGATGTGCTGGAGTAGGTGGTTTTGCTTCCACCCCTCATCCCTTCCTGCTCCTCAGGGCTGAGTGAACTTAGCTCTCAATGTGCAGGAAGAAGACTGGGAGGTGGGCCTTGGCTGGTGTGGCAGAGCAGGCTCATAGGTCACTCTCTTCTCTGCTGTGTGTCTACCTCAACGTGGCAAGTGCAACTAGTGGATCCAAGTGCCCTCCAGCATCCTTCTCAGAGTGCTCTGTAGAGTTAAATGCCCTGGGGGTTTTTTACTGCTGCACTCCTGGGTGTTCTCTGGGCTGACCCCCAGGGTAGGTTATATTCAGTCTGGGATTTCAGATGAATGAATTATTCAAATCAAAAGAAAAGTAGGACAAAACTGCAGAAGTGAAAAGACCTGTGATTGCTTTCATGACAACACTTCAGTAGAAATCAGCTTCATATATGTGATGCTGCTGTTGCAAGGTGAGCTTGGTTTTTTAATTTAAGGGCTTTACAGTAGGCACTATGAAGATTGGTCTTTGATTATTTTTGGGATCGCAATACACACAGAGAAGGGTATTATACAGACTTATCAAAATAAAATAATTCCTAGAACAAAATTAGCGTGGTCTATGTGTAAGTCCTGACCAGACCATTTAATATGAAGCAGAAAGTGCACAGTTAAGGGTGAATTCCCATAGATATTTAAATCCGAATCAAATCTGAATTTGGTATCCAGCGTTCCATTCAATTTTTTATTCACGGATTTCATGAGGACTATCCTGCGGAAATCTGGAGCAAAAAAGTCCTAAGGAAAACTGGACTTTCCCCCCTTTTCAAGCTGAGTCTGCTCCCCCCCCCCTCAAATGGGAATGTCCCCGGACTATTTGGGGTGGAGATCTCCTTCTGGCCAATGTCTGCCCCCAATGTGGGTGGGTTTTCACAGCAGTGAAGTCCCTCCCTCCCTTGCCTTGCCATGCCCACAATGCTAGAGCCCCAATCAAGACGGCAAAGGCTTATTTCCCCTATGAGAGATACATTTAAGTAGCTGCTAACAAGGGATGCATTTGTATCAAGTGGGAGAGCAGATGTATGCAACTGTAGATGGTGTCCTTCCTGCTAGGGTTATTTCCTAACTGCTCAAGAACTCATGACCTAAGAAAATTTACAAGAATGCTATCCTTTTCTGACATCATAACAGAATTAAAGTTAAAAAAAATGATAAAAACGTATGACAAGGTACAGGATAGTATCATTTCTATTTTTGCTCCTCCTGCAAGATAGCAAAGAACACGTGGAGCTTCTCTCCCTCATTGCTCCTCAGGATTTTGAGGTCACTGATATATCCTTCCTTTCCCACAACCCACAACCCTCCACCCTCTGCTGATCTCCATGGTTGGCTCTGACTTGTAACTAGATATCATTGTTCCCTTCATGGTAGCTTTTCCAGGACTCCATGATCACTTGACTCTCATTCAGCTTGCTGTTTCTTCTGCCTCTCTAAAAAGAGTGAGACACAATATGAACCCTATGGAGCATGCTTTACTCCTTTTTATAGATTTGAAATGTGATGCAAATAGAGATCCCCTGACTCTCTCTCTCTCCCTCCTGCCCCCCAGAAAGAGCTGTATTACAACTGCTGGAATGAGATAACACTGTGAATCATATAAGCACTGTGATTTCAGGAAAAGAAAATCAAATTCAAACAATTATTTATTATCTGAACCGACCGACATAGTGTTTCTTTCAAAACATCATATATTGCTGCATATTTGTTAACAGGATGGGAATAAAACAAATATTTTTGCTGATAAATTACCATTTAATCTAGGGTACATTCTGCCCAGAACCTTAATTCATCTTAAGGTTCTGTACTGCTAGTATATATCTGGGCCACTTTATCCACATGTTAATGTGAATCACAGAGGCTTCAACCCCCTCTGGTCTGGCCTTGACCACATGAGACAGAGCAAGATCTGAATTAAGAGAGGTCTTAATCCAGATCTCTTGTAGGCCTGATCTGGAACACATGAGGCAGCAGAAGATACACCTCTGTTCCAGAACTACTGTGGGGTGTTTTTCAACAGTGCCCCATAGCACAGTGCTGAAAATCACCCCCCATAGGCCCTGAGGCTAGGCACTTTCTTTCCTAGCTCTTGCAGGTGTGAGGTGCGACCTTGAAGTTCATGTGAGCTGTAGGGCACGGGCAACCCAGATCAGTGCTGTCAATGCAAATGACGCTGATCCAGACCATGCTGTCCTGTGATATGGATCAATGATATGGCTAAGTGCAGAAAGAGCCAAAATTAGCAGAGCAGTTAAGAACCTGTCTGTGTTATGGCATGATGATCTGTACTTATAATACCACAACTACTCTGTAATGATAAGTTCTCTGTATACTCCATTTACACTCTTCTTTCCACATTACATAGCCTTTGCATGGATGGCAAACTGATGGGGAAGGAAAATACCCACTAACAATAGGAATTTTGCACCTAACTTCTGAAGCAGAAGAACAGAGGTTGCATGGAAGAGTTATGCTGGAGGTGAAATTTGGGCCATATTTTACTTTCTTATGCTTATCCTTGTCTCTAGTTTTTTCTTGTTGTTCACATAGCCATAGTTGGTGCCACACTTTTGGCATATCAGCATTTATCTCTGTAACAGCAGGACCAAGTAAGGCTGGAGCAGTTCCAGTGGTTGGATTGCTCCTACTGTCCCAGAGCAAGTTATGCACATTTGGGCAACTCTTATAGGATAGCCACCAAAGACTCTGCAATCTTTGGAGCCAGCCTCCTCATTATCCAATGGTTAGGAATTTTCTTGGATCTCCTGGGGGACCCATTTTCATTGGCATAATTTTGTGTCCCACTGAAATGAGTCTCCTGCTACTCTGGTCCGTATGTTTCCTGGGCTGGCTTACTTGTGAGCAGGACTGAAGTAAACCTTTTTAAAAAGGTTGACTACTGCCCCTATCTATGTGACTATTTTCAATGGACTAGACTGGACTATGATCTGACCAACATGGATGGAGCATGCTAGGAGGTGGAGTGGCCTCCCTGGTCCACACCAGAGAGCAGAAAGGAGATATGCAGAAGTGGGCCACATGGTGCACTGTACTAAGATACTAGTAAATGCAGAAAGGACCTTTGTTTTGTTTTGCATAAATGTGTTCAAGGAAATCCCATACTTATGTGCCAACATTGTGCCCAGTGAAATTTATATTGATGAAACTGGAATATGCACACATCTATTAATGCAAATCAGAGCATGAATTTCTATGAGACACCAGGGCTCCCATAGGCCTTACCCAGCAGCCCAGTGTCTCATGAGGTGGTGACCCCAACTTCTTCAGTAGAATTCTAATGGCTAAGTTCTTCTTCTCACCTCCCCTTGAGCTCAGGCTGAAAAGGTCTGTTAGTAATGTGGGATCCCTTGCACATGAGATTGATCTGGAGTTCTTGTAATTCACTCGTGTTGATGGTTTTTGCACTCCAAATTGTCTCCCAGATCTCCCCCCCCCAAACGGCTTCTCGTGCTGGAAAACATTCACTCTCACCACTT
>MTQE01001141.1:26366515-26378771 GCA_014337955.1 Aspidoscelis marmoratus | reverse complement strand
AAACCCCCCCCCCCCCCCCCGGCCTCCTGTAAAAAAGAAAGAGCAGCCTGCCACACGTGCGCACAAGCAGATTAGCAGCTTGTGTGGGGAGGGGTTTGCCTTTAAAACGGCACAGTGCGGCAGCTGTGTGTGTGCGTGCCAGTGGAGGAGTGCAGCGCATAGGGTTAGAGAGCACTTTGGAGCCAAGTGGAGATGATGGAGGTGGCAGAGGTGTGGGGGAACCCCGGGGAAATGCAGCTACCACCTGCAAGAAGCTCTGCTGGAGGGAGGGAGGGAGGGAGAGTGAGAAGGAAGAGGGCAGGCAAAAAAATAAGGGGAAGAAGAATGAGCGAATGGATGCAAAGGTGGCAAATTAGGCAGCAGGCGGCGAGGGCAGCGGAGAGGGATGGACTGACTGAGCGCAGTTCTCTCACTCTCGCTTGCTCGTGGGCTGAGTTTCCTGTTTGTTTTGAAGTTCCTGTAGCAACACTTCAAAAGTTGCAGGACAACGCAGGCACAAAACCTGGCGAGCTGTGAGACCCCACCCACATTGGGCAGGAGGCTGCAGCTCCATCCCCAAAAGCCCAGGAGCATTCCCATCAAGGAAAAAAAAAACTGGGCTTGGCTAGGAAATTCCAAGAAAAGTCCTGTTTTCCCCAGGATTTTCCCCCCAGGATTTTTGCAGGGATAAGTAGTGGAATGGGAACTCTGCTTGCCGAGTTTGGATTACTTGCCTAGGTAATGGTAACCCTGCATGCCGAGTTCGATTTTAGTCCAAATTTTATTGCCAATGGGAATGCACCCCCAATGATCCAGATCTTGTTGAGCGATGGGTTGGGCCAGGACCTGGTAGTTCTGGATCACAGAGGAATGCCATCTGTATGCCTCTGTGATCTGAAACAAGGCCCTTGGTCTGCTTGTAGACATGATTAAACAGGTCTACAAAAGATCTGCAATGCAAATTAAGAGCTTCTACAACAGGATCTGGTCTGATCTTGTGCAGACAGAGCCAGGCTAAAGCAGGCAGGGCCTCTTTGATCCTTATTAATGTGTAGATGGGAGGCCTATGATTCAGAATAAGAGGCTCTTTAATCCAAATATAAAGTGCAGAAAGTTCATAAATGCAACATTGCCACACTTCAAAAAGAATTTCACCATCTTAGCATTCCAGGAGAAAAAGAAAAGAAAATTCTGCACATGCGCATCTCTACATTGAATGTTTTAGTGTATTTTCTCACACTTCCTCTGTCTGACAGTAAATACTTCATTAGAGAAAGGTTCTAAATTTAACTTTCCAGATCCACAGGATTCCATATGTGTAAACACAAAATTTCCCCTTTATTTTGCTTCTACTCTTAACACATGCAAATGGCATAAGACACATATTGCACACTTACTCTCAGGCTGCCTCCAGGTGCCAGATACATCCTAGAATCCTCTTGGCATTAAACTGGGAATGCCAGCACTGCAGTGCTATTATGGGAAAGCCAGCGACAACATTAGATTTTCTTTAATATCTGTGTTTACTTCCACTTCTGGTGAACACTTTCCTCAATTGAGCTGACTGGGGCTAACAAAAGCCAGCTAAAGGCATGAAGAACAATAAAAAGAAGTGGATAGGCATTTGGTTGGCTTCTGATGGCCTCAGCTGGGCTCACTGCAAAAGTTGTTTGTCAGATGTTAAGGTAAGCTGGAAGTCATTCCTCATATCTGGATGTCTGTTGTTTAGATCCCACTTTGCCTCTTGACATCTGGAAGCAGCCTTTGTGGTATCAGCTAGGGCTGTATTCTTTGTGACATTTATGGAACTAAGTCCCTCACAAAGAAAAAGAGTTAGAAGAGGATGATGATGATGATGAAGAGTTGGCTTTTGTACCTCACTTTTCTCACCCATTTACAGGGACTCAAAGCGGCAGACAAAGCTTTTTATTCTTCTCCCCACAAGAGACACCCTGTGAGGCAGGTGGGGCTGTGAGAGTTCAGAAACAGAGTTGTCACTAGCCCAAGGTCACACCCAGCTGGCTTTATGGAGGAGTGCAGAATCAAATAGGACCAAAATATTGAGTATGCCCTTTCCTAGACTTCCATATTTATAAAATTTGATATCCCAGCTACTCCTTATGATACTATACAGTAAAGGTCCAAGGACTGCTACAAATGTAAAAGCAGTAAACCAAAATCTTAATTAAGTAGGTGTGAAGGACCAGATTCCAAGCCACCCACATAGAGGGCGCATCCCCATCTAAAAGCTTAATCCAGTTTCCTTAAACCGAAATAATAGAACCGGATGCAAATGCGAATTTGCCTGTTCCCATTACTTTTAACTTAATCGCATTGGATCCAGATTCTGAGGATTGTACGTGGGGTATGTGACTCAAGGGAGGGGACTCAAGTGGTTACTTTCTAAAAGCTGCTTTTTGGGGCTGCCCTGCCCTCTTCCTCCTGGCATGGATGCGCCACCCATAAGGAACCCCTTCACGAAGCCTGGCTGGGTGGCTGCCACTTCCATGGATGGAGGAAAAATGGCAGTGGGCAGCCAGCAATTCTTTCCTCTCCTCTCCCCATTGCTCAGGGCACACAGCAGCAGTGGCAACTAAAGCCTCTTTGCTTTAAACATTCACACAGAACCTCAGATGCTTTCCTCCCTTTCCCTTTCTAAAGGAGAACTTTTAGAATTGTTATTCCAACCATCAAGGTGTGAAGTGGTTCCATTGCTACAGTTTAGCGATCGCTGTTAAGTGGATTTTTACACTGAAATCACTGTTTTTGGAAGCAAGCTATTGGGAGAGGGAAACCCTAAACATGGATTCTCATCCCTTAAAATGGTACTGTCCACACAGTAAAAAATGTAAAACATTTCAAGTGCACAATCCGGAGTGAGACCTGTTGAAATCAGGATTGAGAATCACCACGCTTTGGGGTGGTTTAACACGGGGAAAGGGTGTTAAGCCAAACTGCCGTGCGGACTCAGAGGACTGAAAACATTTTGAATCCGAAATAAGATTGCCGTGAAGACACGGCCTTAAAGTAGTAAAATGGAATTTCAGAACTGTTTCACATTTAGGCTGCATCCACATAGAACAACAACAAAAACAGCTCAAAAATGTCTTAGAGGTTGGTAATATCCATACACTAGTAATTCTAATCCATATTAAAGACCAAAGAATATATTTCTGAAGTGCATTCTCTGGTCTTTAAAGTGGATTCGAGGTGGGATGGAAATACTGTCATCCACATACTACTACTTCTAAGCAGTTTTTGAGCCACCAAGTCCTGATCCCTTCTTAAGGCAATGTCCCACTGCGTTTGCCTGGAGTAAGCTACACTGAACTCACCACGGGAAGGTCTCTGTTGCTCTGCCTTCAAAAACATCACCTGCAACTGAAAATGTCAATGTTCACAGCAGCTGCTGGATATTTGCAGTAAGGGCCTGCCTCCCATCCAGAAGCAGGCACCTGTACTTTAGACTGTGATGGGTGGAGCTCAAATAGAAACTCAAGAAAGATTTATTAAAGGGAAAATGTGCTTTGCTTTCAAAACCCTCACCTTAAATTTTAAGGATGTCTTGAATACCCTCCAAAGGTTGGGCCTTAGCAAGCTTCCTGCAAGCTTCTGTGCATGTAATGAAATGGAGCTTCTATGTTCACTGACTTGAAAGGAGCAGCAAACAGAGGTTAATTTTCACCTATATTTTTAGGGCAATAATTGGGAGGCCTGTGCTATAGCTGATGGGTAACTGCTGTAGCATTTATCGTTTTTCTGCCTTCATTCTTAGTGCATCATTTTCCCTTGCTCTGGTGGGAGGAATATGAGAAAAGGAAATGTCCACAAAACTTTGAATTTCTCCTCAACAGCAGTGTTACAATGACAATTTTGTATCTGTATTTCCTCATTTTGGTTCATGCCGGCTTCCTGTTTTGCTGTTTATAGCAAAGTGCTTTGAAGGAGCAGCTGTAGCTCAGTGGTAGAACAAGCTGCCTAAAAAGCAGATGGTCACCAGTTTGATCCCCAGGATCTCCTGGGAACTGGGCAAAGTCAAACCATTTGTGAGGGAACTACTCAGTCATTCTTTGTGGCCTCACAGCACACCAGCCCCTTCTGTTTTCTACTGTCTCTCAGAGTTTGCCCAAGCTCAAGCTTATTGCTTCCATAACCATAGGTATCCATATCATCCTCTGCTATTCTGATTTTGGTCTGTGACCATAAAATCCATCCATCCATCCATCCTTCCTTCCTTCCTTCCTTCCTCTGCTGTCCCCTTCTCCTTTTGCCTTCAAGTTTTTACCAGCATCAGGGTCCTTTCCAATGAGTCCTCTCTTCTCATTAGGTAGAGAATGTACCTGAGTTTCAGCTTCAGTATTTGCCCTTCTAATGAATAGCCAAGGTTGATTTCACAGGTAAACACTTATTATAAAAATATTAGAGAACAGTTTATCTCACCTTTACTTGCAAACTATCACTTAATAGACAGTAGGGAGAAAATGTACCGGCTTCTTTGAGGAACTGTTTATCATCAAGGCCACCAAAATTGGTGCTGCTATGTTTTAGACTCAGTATTTTAACAATAAGTGTATCCACTTATTTTTTAGATTGCATTTTTGTATTTTATTTTATGATAAGGTCAGTGGACCAATCATTAAACTTATTACTATTACAGGTAAAGAGAGAGACAGAGAAACACCAGCTCCTATTTCACAAACCATTCTTGTAAAGACATGAGGCAAAAGACAATAAAATAAGATAAATGTGATTATATAACAGTCTCATAGTTGACTACTTATGGATGATCCTTTCCTACTGTTTTAAATGGTAAGCCAGCACAGGGCACAGGAAACCATATTTTTCCAAAGCCCTGATTTATAGCTCAGAGTGATGCCATCAACCTTCTGGTGATCAATCACAACACAAAAAGGCAAATGTGATATAAAAAGAGGGGAAAATCACGGCAGGCCATTAAATCTCACCTGTCAAATTTCTGAAGCATTGCATGGCAAAAGTGCACTCAAAGTAAATATAAATTCTATTGGGAAATGAAAATATGAAGCGTGGCTCAAAGATTACCCATTTGCTTTGCTTACTGTGTTGGAGAATATTTTCTAATTCTTCTGTGGCTGCGTCCCCATGCAAGCTGTTTGTGTCTGATTGGGCACACATTGGACTGGGTGTGGGACTAAGATCGAATGTTGCCCATCCCCATGCCATTCATTGCTGGTAACACAGGCTGGGTGCAGGCTGAGTGCGGATTCAGCCGTCCCCATGCATGCCGCGCCATCTCTCCACCCCCTGTCTTCTCATTGGAAGCCGGATTGATGTCACACCACCTCTGTGCTGCCTGCTGCAAATGCAACATCCCCCCCCCCCTTAGCGGCACAAAGCCAGTACCGAATGGAAAAAATAATTTTAAAAAACCAAAGCTGCTATGAGGTTTGGCGGCAGTTGAGCAATTGAGCAGTTTTGCGCTCCACCCAGGAATCGTGAGAACACCTGGCAAGCTTAAAATGGAGAAAAATCAAGCCATTATCACGCCCGCCTTGGCAATCAGGAAACGGGATGGAATACTTGTATAAAAGAGTCTTGTGGGGCAGCGAAGTCCATTCGATCCCCTCATCAATTCGGCTTTAACACCATTTACTCCCCCCAAATCTCAGTGGTTGCAATCTCCAACACACAGGGCAGGAAGGGCAAGCACAGGACATGAAACCCAACCTCCCACTGACGCAAGCGCCAATCTCCTCCCCAAATAGCCTGGTACCATCCCCATGCACAGGCTTGGCTCTCAAAGCAATACATGCCGAACCCCTAAACCGTGCCCAGACCTGTTTTTTTTTAGTACCAAATTTGGTCCTGGTTTGGGCAATTTGGTCCATGGAAATCAGACTAAATCTACAGTGCATGGGAATACTCCTTGCCAAACCCGGTTTCGATTTGGACCAAAACATGCATGGGGATGCACCCTGTGTCATCAGAAGGACATGGAAGTATAAGAAAGTTGTTAATGATGGGCAGTGAGAAAGAGACAGCCATTTTCATTTACCCGTTTATTCAATGTCTAGCCTGCCCTTTACCCAAGGATCCTGGGCATGGGCAGGAATCATTAAGGCAAATTCCATATGACAGCAAAAGGAGCACAGCAGTTGAGGGTCATACCATCAGTCATCTTTAAGTGCTATGCCATCAAGTGCTTAAGCAGGTGTATGTTGTCTACATGCTTCCCACTGCTCCTGGATGTGAAAATATAAGAGCTGGAAAACATTTTCCCCTGGTTTAGTGTTCCTCTCTGGGGTTCTTTTGCAGAGCACAGGAATTAGCTGTGGAAGAGCCAGCATAGTCTACACTAGCATGCGAATGCACGTCCCTATTCTGGCATATAATCTGGAATAAGGCCCAGTGCAGAATGGGTCCAGAAGAGGAGACCTGCATCCTTTCTGCACTGGGCCTTATTCTAGATTATATGCCAGACTAGGGACCTGCCATCCACATGCTACTGCAGACTATAGCAGCTCCCACTCAGGACCTGCTGTAGTTTGCACTAGCTTGTGGATGGCAGGTCCTTAGTCTGGCCCAGTGCAGAAAGGGTCCTTGTCTCTTCTAGGATGTTAGGGACAAAATCTGGAACCTTTTGTGTGCAAAACATGTGCAAAAGTACAGCCAGCCCCTGTATATATACTTGTTTTACAGAGAATTAGGGGGCTCTGCTATTGTCCCTTTTCCACCATACCCTAATCCTGCCAATGGAGTCTTGAGTCTTCAATGAAGTAATGTTATAAGAGAAGTCCTGCTGGATCAGGCCACAGCCCATCTGGTCCAGCATCTTGTTGCACACAGTGGCCCACCAAATGCTCATGGGCATCTCAAGCAGAGACAACGACAAACCTTCTCCTGCTCTCGAATCCCAGCAGATGGCCTTAGAAGTGCCCCGCCCCGCCCCCAGCCTGAAAGATGCACCTAGGCATTCATTCTAGTAGCCACTGATACATCTGTCGTACATAAATTTGTCTAACCCTACCTTAAAGCCATCTAGACTGGTAGCCGTCACCACCTCTTCCAGCAGCACATTCCATAAGCCGATGACCCTCTGGGTAAAGAAATACTTCCCTTTGTCGGACCTGACTCTCCTACCCATCAGCTTCATAGAGTGCCCCCTGGTTCTAGTATTGTGTGATAGAGAAAAGAAATTTTCTCTATCCACTTTTTCTATACCATGCATAATTTTATACACTTCAATATATATGTTCTATATGTTGAATCTTGACTTGGCTTTTACCTGCTTGTGAACATTCCCCCCAAATTTTGGCTGCTCAATTACATTTAGTCATTTTCTCTGTTGTTTCTGATGGAACTACATGAAGACAGAGAACTTGGAAAACTGACATTTTATGTCGATGCAATGCTAATCTGCTGAAATGCTAGCATGCTATCTGCCAGCCGGATGCAGAGGAGGCACCTCTATTATGCAAACAATGGGGGAAATACTGCCTTATCTTTTCACACCACCAGGCCTCCAGGCTACAAAATACATTTTTTGCATTGATTTACATTTCATTTTGACTCACTTGGCTACAGTAACACTGTTCCATGAATGCAAAGTCATGGATGCTGCACTTTTCCTGCTATTTGCCTGAGATGCTTGTTTCACAGTTTCTACTTATCTTTTCCATGATCTGGTGGGAACCACTGAGAATGAATATAGTCCTCATCTAACTTTTAAAATTAAAAGCATGAAGAAAAGTATCTTGTGGGACTTAAAAAATACACAGAAAAGAAAATAATTATGTCCTTGGACATCCTTAAATTATTAAGCCACATGTGCTATGGAAACAAAAAGCATGTGAGAAAACATGGATTAATTTTTGTCATGCATTTGGGACTATCAGCAGCCATATCTCACAAAAGTGTACAGTAGATGGTCACACATTCATACTTAGTATGGATTATTCAAACATCAGAACTTGTGCATGCAGCAAACCAGACTGAAAAGTATAATCAAAGTGTTGGTTGGATAAATTAATTCAAAAGCTCCTGATTGACTTAAGACATTCAATAATTAACCAGGCAGTTGTTGTTTTTAAGAACATTCTTAATTATTGTAATTGCTGATTAAAAGCTGCAGATGGCAAATACAGAACTGCTATAGGACAGAAGATGAGACCTCTACAAAGCAAGCAGACATCATCTAAGAATTCAGAAACTATATTTTTTTTCCTACCACAATGATTATTCAGTCACATATGCAATTTTAATCAGTTAAGAAAATAACTGCGTGATCAAAGAAGGCTTATTCAATTAGGTGGCAACTCTGACAATCACTACAAAGCTTTTCTACAGCTGGGCACTTCACTCCTTTCTCCCTTTTTTGTTGCCACAAGTTATTTTTCATAAGACATGAGAGCCCAATTAAGAACATAATTTTGCACAACTGCTTCCAGAGGACACATGCTAGCACAACCCTAGTATTTCATCCTGTTGCAGGATTCTAGCGCCTAGAATTTGCCATGCCATTTGCGCAGCAGTCATAACCCAAGCAGCATAATTCTATCTGCCTCGCCCAGTGGCTCTTCAGGCAACAATTTCTCAGAAAACACAATGCAATGGCAATGTATTTCTCATTTCTTCATCTGCAGAGCTGCAGCAGGGGACAAAGGGTCTTCATTATCCTACCCTTTCCTCTGCCAACTATTAGATATAGGCTTTGAGTTTGGAACTGGAGTGCTATCCAGCGTTTGGATATGCTTTAATTAATTGGCTAACCTTTCATAGATAAATAATTCCCTCTCTATGAAATAATTAAAATAATTGGAAGACTATTATGGCCATTCAGCATGTCAGACTACAGTGAAATTTGAGCCATGGCTGCATCTTTGTTTTGATGTGGAATCTCCAAAAAGAAGGGTTCATGACAAATTAAGAAGAATCTACTAAAAACAATAGAAGTGGCTGAAAGTGGGAAGGTGAAAGGCCAAAAGCCAGGCTGAATGGATTTCTTTACCAATCTCCTAAATGTATACAGTGAAGATGACAGGGGCACTTCAGGAGGGACACTATTCTATGGGGCTACCAGCCCCATTGAAAACAGGGTTCCTATCTACTTCACAGACCCAAGAACACAGGACCTCTGGCTTGCCTGGATTCAGCTTCAATTTATTGACTCACAGACATTCCATTATGGTCTCCAAGCATCTGTCAAGCACCCCTACTACCTCTCCTGGTTCAGATAACATAGAAGTGGGTTTCATATTGATAACCCCGTAGTCCAGATCTCCTCATAACTTCACCCAGAAGAGATACCACAAGATGGAGAGATAAAACTGAACCCTGAAGAACCCCACAGGTGAGTTCCCACGATGTCAACAAGAATCTCTCACAGCCACTCTCTGGCACTGGCCTTGGAGATAGGAATGGCATTATCTCAACGTAATGCCTCCAATTCCTATACTTCATAAATTTTTCAGAAGATTACCATGGTCAAGGGTAGTGAAGCTTCCAAGAGATCCAGAAGAACAAACAGGGTTATACTTCCCCTGTGCTTTCTTGGAAAAGGTGTTGAATTAGGATGACCAAAGCAATTTTAGTGCTATAACTGGGCCTGAGACCAGAGTGAAATGTGTATAGATAATCAGTTTCTTCCAAATATGCCTGCAGTTGATGCCCACATCCTCAGGCTACAATAACTGCTACTGATAAAACTTAACTGGATTCTGTGGGACACTTCCCTTGAACTATTCTCAACTGTATCATCAAATTCCCTGTGAATCTGAGTGACTTTGCTTTCAAAATGCCTTGCAGATTGTTCACAGCAGATGTTATATGCCCTGTCCCCTTGATTCCTCCACTCAGGAAAGCTCTGCTGGATGGCTACCTGAGGATGCAATGTGGTAGAGAAATAAGTCCTTTTTGTCACTGCCACCATCACATGGTAGGCATGATAATGTGCTCTAACCTGTGTTTGATCAGATTCACAGTAGAATCTATGCCACCTGCTCTCTAGCCTTCCTGTTTCATGATCCATAGCTCCATGGAATACTAAGGCGCTTTACACCTCTCCAAGTACACCAAAGAGCACTTCAGAGTAACAATTGATGGCCCTGCTCATGTTAGAATTCCTTCAGATGGTCAACAAGTACATGGATAAAGGTGATCTAAATATTATCAAAAGTCTTTTGAATGATCAGAGACAAAGTTCATTGTCAAAAGTTCTTCAATGAACACGTCAGTCATGGAATAAAAGGACAGGTTCTGTCCTGGATTGGTAAATGACTGAAGGACAGGAAACAGAGAGCAGTAATAAACTTCAGTATTGGGACCCATGTTTTTTAATTTATACATAATCTAGAAGTAGGGCTAAGCTATGAGATAGCAAAGTTTGCTGTTAGTAAATTACTCATGGTAGTAAAAATTTTAAAAAGATGGTGAAAGGCTCCAGAGGAATCTTTTGGCTTTGGGTAAGTGGGCAATGAAGTGGTAAGTATGCTTCAATCTTAGGCTGCCTCCAAGTGGCAGCCTGATATACTGCTAGAAAACAATAATGGCAGGGTACTGCTTCCCCATATTATTACTTTCTATCCTGACAGCAGTGGTCCCAGCTATGTCTTTGCAGGTCTTTGGTCATGTGCAGTCTGTATAATGTGGCTCCTATGATCTTATGACCTTAATCAGTACAGGACACTTTTGTATTCTCTTCCAAAAATTTTTATTTTTCAAAAATGAAAGGCAGTATTATATCATTGCTGGATATCATCAGTATCACAGGAGCATCTCAATACAGTTATCTTGGGAAAGGTAGAGAAGAGACTTGCTGTTGTCTTCTTCTGGAGAAAAGCTAGGGATCAAACCTAGAACCCTTTGCTTTCTAGCCATTTTGTTCTAGCACTGAGCTCCACCCAGTCACTGAAATATATTACAGAAATAAAAAATAAGCATTAGTTAAGCAACCCAGTTCAAGAATAAGCGAATACTGACAGTTTCCTTCAACGGCGAGCTCTCCAGATAAAATGATGACAACAAACAGCAGAGAGTTTATGCCTATCAGATTTATTTTCTAGACTTCAGCCCCCTTCTGCAAAAAATATATCAATAGTTTATATAGTTTCCAAGGCTCTGTTGTTCTTCCAAAAAACAGACCCAACCATACTGGCTAGCATCAAAACGGATATTGCTTTAGTACATGTGCATTTTGGAGTACGATAAGAAGTCAGGCTGTAAATACCTCCAAAGTTAATTACGTAGATAAAGATTATATATGTGGAAGATCTATGAAGTGGCTTTCTCTGCATTTTAAAAATAGACACTGCATTCAAAGGGACACAAAACATACTACTAAATGTGGAAGCTGAAAAGAACAATGACCTACATATCAGGAACGGGTGCAATTTCCTCTCTGTTGTGTTTGTACATAAATTTTGTCTGAGCCCTTAATATTTTGTTGCTATACTAAATAAGCAAAAATTGTAGGGCAGTTCTGTTTTGCAGCAATTCCTGCTCTTTAGGTTGCAGATCTCTTATTGAAAGTTCAATTTCTCAGTAAAGCTAATGTTCAGAGCAGTCAGGGGACAAGTTGGAGACTCATTAAAATATTACATGAAAGTGTTCCTTAAGATGGTTTCAAAGAGCTCTACGTTCTAATTTTCCATCTCTGCCACAGAACTTTAATTCCCCAAATCTCCTGCTTCATCCCAAAAGGGTGGAATGATGTTGCTAAATGCAAATGCAACATGCATGTTTGAAGTGCATGGGAATGGAAATGCTATTCTGATTCTACAATCCCCTGAACAGGCCCCATTAAACTCAATGGGGTTTTTGAGTACGGTTTTCCCTCTTGGCAGTCTTGGGGCTTACTCTGGCGCATACAGGCTAGCAGAATGGATTGCTCCAGCAACTCATTCAGAAAGCCAGGAAGAAGGCAGCTGCCCACTGTTGCCAAGAGCCAATGTCATACCATCCACAACTTCATACATTCTGTGCTAGCCATACTCTTTACTGCCCTGTTTTCAGGTGTGTAGTCCCTTGCAAGGAAACAATATGTATGTTCCTTCCTTCCTTCCTTCCTTCCTTCCTTCCTTTCTTCCTTCCTTCCTTCCTTCCTTCCTTCCTTCCTTCCTTCCTTCCTTCCTTCCTTCCTTCCTTCATCATCTGTCTGTCCATCACACCCTGTGCCCAAAGGTCTCAAGGTAGCTAGCAAAAGTAATTAAAAAAACCTACTAAAAACAACAGTGGTGCCTGAAAGTGGGGTGGAAGCTGTTTCTTCAGCCAAAGGTCAGGATGGCCGCATCCCCATTAGAAG
>MTQE01001141.1:26323387-26339485 GCA_014337955.1 Aspidoscelis marmoratus | reverse complement strand
AAACGTTTTGAATTCGAGATAACTATGCCGTGAAGATGAGGCCCTAGTGTTGTTTCTCAAAACTATAAGGCTTGTAGGGCTAACGCTGCTGCCAGAAGCTTTACCTTTTCCATTGCCCATCAGTTGCCAGTGTGTGCCACGGCCGTAAAAATTCTGAGTGGGTGAAGCCAATCTTCTTACAGCCTCCCTGACCTATCACCCCAATTCAGTCTTGTCTGGGCCTGCTAGAGCTAGTTTGCTCTTGCTTACTTTGGACTGCTCAGATACAAATAAAATTAGTTAGGTTTATTTTTCTAGCCCAACTGAAGTTTGGGACATAATTCCCTCCACAACTTTTATTGCGCTCCCTGTCCATTTTGTGCACCTACATATATTCTCTTTCCCTTCAGTGGCTTTACTTTGCCAAACAGCAATCAGTATGGTATAGTGAAGAAGAAAGAGGAAAATGCTTTCAACACTTTGTGTGTGTGTGTGTGTGTGTGTGTGTGTGTGTGTGTGTGTGTGTGTGTGTGTGTGTGTGTGTGTGTGTGTGTGTGTGTGTGTGTGTGTGTGTGTGTGTAACATTGGATTTTTCAGGTGGAGGTAGAAGGGAACTTTTCCCTGAATATGCTATTTGAACAAATATTGTATGGGAAAAGCAAGGAGTTTGTTTATAGAGTTGAGTGATGGCACGGATGTATTGAGAAGCTGGGAATTCTTCTCTGGCTAAGGCGCTGCATGGAATGGTATAACTATACCATTCCACTGCTGATAGGTTCAGGGACAGAGGGCCGTGTTTGCACTGCAAGCACCGGTGTAATCCTCAACTTTACTATGAGCACTCATGGTGTAGGCGCTCTGACCCGGTTCATCCAAGTCTCCATGACAATCACTGCGGCAACTTCCACCGCACAAGAAGAATGTGCGAATGCTGCATACAGGAGCGTTCCAGGATGGAGTAACGCTCCTGGATGGAGGTGGCGCTGTAGTGTGCAGACAGAGCACTCCAAAGCATCATCAACGGGTAAGGGCAAACAAGCCATCAGATACTATCTAAGCTGGATATTTAAGGGGCTTTAAACTCCTTGGGACTCTTTTCGTAACCTGTCTCATGGCAACATTTTGTTGTTGTTATCATGCATCCCTCTTGCTAATTCATCAGTCTTTATCTCCAATGGTTCTCTTCTTAGTTGCAACAACATGGTGGCAAATTTTCTTCAATACATTTATGGAGAAAGAGAATGCCTTTGACATTGTATCACTGAAAAATCATCTTTAATTGTGAAACATGTGGACAGTTTTGACAGCTGAATCACAAAGTGCCCTTGAGATGTGCCATTTTGGGATGGCATGGATGATTGACTTGAACTTTGCTAGCCTTCTTCCAGTGTCAACCACAGTGAATGAAAATTGCACTAAAAGGAGAACAGAGGCAGTGACGGTATTTGCGCGGCACTGTTATGGTGTTATAACTGATCTGCAAGCATACAGGCCCTGCTCCCTCAAAGCCCTGTTGGTACACTGGCAGAGAGTGGTGCCTGCATAGACCACATGCAGCCAGCCAGCTCTACCTTTATAGAACTCCAAATCACAAACACCTGAGCTACACACCTTTTTGAAACAGCTTAGCCAGCCTTGTTTCTTCTTGTTAGTCTGTGTAGTCTGTGGCTATCAGAAGCCAGGCTGTATAAGTAAATGCCCATTGACTTTAATGTCACTGTTGCAGCAGAAGTGATTATTGCACGATCAATACACTCTTCCCATAGTGCTACACCAATTACCCATTGTTCCACTGTCCAAGTCTGAGGTTCTTGAATTAACACACTAATACTGGAGACAGAGTACAACATAGTCCCCTTCTACACTGGGCCTTATTCCAGATTAAACCCCGGAACAGGAACCTGGCATCTCCATGCTGATACAGATTGTGACAGAACTTGCTGCCTGAGGCTTGTAACTCACCTCAGAGTTCTGTAAGGTGTTTGTTGCTCTTGAACACCCACACATGCTATCCCCATGTGGATGGACAGTGACAGCAGGGATGGCTTACCTGGGTCACCTTCTATCCAAGGTTATTAAGGGACATTTCTAGGGCCATTTTCCATTTTCCATGCATTGCTTAACAAACCCAAGTGGAAATCTGGACAATTTGCAAAGGTGGAAGATGGTGTGGGTGCAGATAGCATGCCTGCCATGGGTGGTACAAGTGCTCCAGCCCATCAGATACCTTCTGCCATCTCATGCAGAGACAGCTTCAATGATTCTGGAACAAGCATTTGAACAATGTTAAAGGCAGAGCAGACTCAAGTCTGGTGTTTCTGAAGTAATACCAAGGGTTACTGCAACTATCTGCGTTGATGAACAGAAAGCTGGAAAACAGCAGTTGAGACTAGAGAAGTGACTTACCCAAACCCTGTTGTATACAATGAAAGATTTCCCATGAGTCTTGCAGTTGACAGATATTTTTCCTAAAATAGTTAGACTGGGGGCCACAGTCATGACATAAGCTGAAGCACACTGAAATGCACTTTCAACTCTTCCCCTTTCTTCAAGAGCTCCTTCCACTCCACTACATTTTCACCAACTCACAGGCAGGATGCACACAAAGCCTGCAAGCAGGACCTGAAGAAGAGCACTTACCACAGTCTTGTGGTAAGAAAGACTGCTGTGCTTAAATTGCTCCTCATTGTGTGCAAACATGGGAAACAGCCAAAGAACTTTCACTCCCCTGCAATGATGTTTCCATCTGGTGCTGTTCTTGCAAACACAGGAAACGGCTCAATTTCCTATCTCTGCAAAACCAGCTCCATGCTATTCAGCTTGAAGAACATGACAGAGATAAGTAGTGGAGGTGGCAAGGGCAAAGAGAGTGTGGAAGACTGTCTTGCTGCTTATTAATGTTCTGCCTGGTGCTTGTGTTGCGAGGTTTGCTGGATGAATACAGAGCCAGCATCACAAATGTTCAGGGATGTATGAATTCTGTACTCCCATGATGCATTCAGAAGTGCACCCTGAGAACACAGGGTCACTTCTTGACTAGAAAGTCTGAAATGTTATTTATGTGCTATGAATTTTAACTTCCTTCTCCCTAACTTTCTCCCCAAATTCCATATGCTTTTCCATCTACGGATCCAATGGAGGCATGATGCATATTTATGAAGAAAGGTGCATATTTATGGAAAAACGGGACCCATATTTTGTTTATGAAGAAAGACTACATCAGCAATAGGCTTTGGTCTTATCTGCTGCTCTATAAAACTGCAACCTGACTTGCTCCCGCCCTATCTAAATAATGGAATGAAAAGTTGACGAGTCTCAGAAAAGAATACTTGATATTACATTTAGGCCATCTTTGCTCTCTTTACTCTCATATTTGTGGGCATGTCAGCCATGCTATAGACGAGCTGCTGCAGAAGAGAGGCAGTGAGTCATTCCCTAAAACTAATAAACAATCTGCCTGTCTGATCTCCAAGCAGTTAGTAGAAGCTGCCTGGCAGACATGTTTCTCTGGAGTGAAGTTCAGACTCAGCCAGCAAAGTGCTCCTTTTTTTTTTTTTTTTTTTTGGATTCACTGCAGGCTTTACGGAAACTTTTCCAGCTCTCCTGCAGGTCCGTGTGCAACAAATGCTATCTGGGAAAGGGGAACGTTCTTTGTCTGATTTCACAGTTCCTTTAACACAGCACAGGATTCACATATTAATGGAGCTGAGCCATGGGAAGTATTCAGACTGGAAATGCTGGATGCAGATGTCACTGCTGCGCTGTGTGTAGTGTGTGCACTTTCCTCACCCCCATTCCTTTCTAATATTTTGATATTGTCCAAGCCATGCCAATGGAGCACTCTGTCATGGCAGGAATAATAATAATTATAAATGTCCTTAATTCTTTAACACAAGTCAGTCCCACTATTAGCAAAAGAAATATATTAGAACAACCTATAAAGAGCCCAATCTGTCATTTCACTCTGAACGTCTGACAGCTTTCCATTTCACCAGAATGCATCAAGCCAAGTCATATCATCTGCCATCATTTGGCTCAATGGGGCATAGAAAGCAAATGTGATTTTTGTGAAAATGGCTGTCTCCTCTCTATGGTTCCATGTGGCTTCACATTCTCTTAAGGCTGAAAGTGGGGGAAGAGGCTGAACCCTTATAATAATAACTAGTTATATTAGAATGTTGAATCTACAAGGTGCTTGATTGGTTTGACTTTTGGAAGCTGGCAACGATCCTAGAAAGCTAGGCTATTTGTTTAACATTAATTTTAGATTGGCCTGGCATCTGTTTTAATGAGGTCTGCATTGGAGAGTTTACCAGTGGATTATACGACATGAGAAAAATTAATGTAAGCGGAAAGCAGAAGGAGGAAAGGAAGTATTGGGCAGGAAACCTGGAGAGGATACAGTCTCTTATTCCCCTGGCTGAAGGCAGGCATGTCGGAGTGCAATTTAAAACACAATCTATAATGTTGTTTTGCACTGGATCTGGATAAGCCCCAAACCCTTAAATGCTGTATTAGACGTGTGTGTGTGTGTGGGGGGGGGAGAGATAGGTGATACTGTATATAAGTTATCTAGTAAGCTGTATCCATAACTGGAGATGTATATAATCCAAAATTTCTCCCTGGTAAAAAATTTCAGCTTTAAAGGCAACAGTATCATCAAATGAATATTTAATATTTTTGTATATCCATGTGTGAAATATTTAAGTAATAAGGTCTGTCAGATGGCATGAAAGCCATAAGCTAATTGCATCTCTGGGGTATTCTGAAGCACAAGGTTCAGACAAATTCCTCTGATACTCAAGGCATGTGATTATTTCCTGATTATAATAACATCCTGAGGAATTGGTCTGTTGCCATCAAGAAGGTTCCTGCCACCTTGGCCAGTTTCATGGCTTGTAATGCTTGGCAGGAAGGCAACACAATCCTCTTTCGTTAGCTGAGCAACAATTACAGCCATGTCACAGGACCGCTAGAGCAGCTGTTGTAGGAGGGAAATGGGTGGGAAGAGTTTTTACTGTTATGATCCCATCTTGGTAATGATTTATAACAATCCAGAGAAAAGGGTTATACAATTATAATCAGCAGAATAGTGCTAATATATTTTAAAATAACAGATCTGCAGATATATAGGTTTTTCCCCTTTCTGAAGACACCACCACCAGAGTAAGGGTGTAATCCGATGCCCTTAAAGGGGTGCCTCCTCAGAGAACTGGAGTTACAGATGACAGACATTGAACCTCTGCATGTCCCTTTGTCTTGAAGCTTCAGAAAGGTTGTCCCTTCCTCAGATGGGAAATCATAAGACTGAGAGCAACTCTTCCTTTCGGTTGCATTGGGAGGGAACACAGAAGAGGGTAATGTAGCCAATCATAACATGGGAACAAATGTTGTCAGCCAGCAACCAATCAGTGCCCTGGAAAGCTGGGCAGTTGGCTGGCCAATCAATCGCTAGCTTTTCTTGGTGGGAAGTGTTGCCAGAATTCAAGGTGGAATATCAACATGGGGAAATATGAGATAAAATTATTCTTTTTTTTTGGGGGGGGGGCAGAACAGAGTCAGCTACAGAAGGGGTGACTGAATAAAGCCCTGTCTGATCACACCCTAATTTAGCTTGCTAGACCACTGCCATCTTGATGCCTTCTAAATACATTGCTTTAGCTATGTTGTCCTTGCCACACCTTCTGCTAGGAAGAAATATATGTGCATTTTCTTGTATTTGTTTCTCTTTCTTTCCCTTCCTCACAAATTTCTATCACTTTCCTTAATTCAGATGAAAGAAAGCACAATAAATACCCATGCACACCCACAAGAACTACAGTAAAATGAAAGAATATGGAGTTCAGTTAAAATCATGTAATAGTTAAGATAATCCTGATCTGAATATGAAAGTCTTTGACTGGTATAGGTCCCATCTACATGCAATAAAAAGCCCATTAAAAAGCTTCTTTTGCCACGGAGTGTCTGCATGTAGAGCTTTTCTCCGGGCTTCCAGTGCCACAAAGGAGGAAAATCTGTGGCAGAACGCCTCCCCCCCCCATTCAAACAAGTCTACCAGCACACTTTTTGGAAGTTGCGGGTTTTCAGGTAGATGCTCTGTGGCAAAAGAGGAATTGGGGGCGGGGATTTCCTGCTGCGGTATTAGCGAGCGGGGGGTTCCTGCAATTCTACATTTCCTGCCCCATCTTTCCTCTTTTTTCCTGTCTTCTCCCTAGTTTTCTCTTCAAATAAAAGAAAACACTAGGTGGACATTTAAATCACATAGGATACATTGTAATGAATTGCTTCTGCCTGCAAGTGAAATTGTGATTCTGCGCACAATCGTGCAAGCGCTGCAGCTGCTGCAGCCTGACTGCCTTTGCCGGCAGGGGAGATGTTTTGGCGGATGGAGAACTTGTGAATAATGGATATTTTTCTTTTGGATGTGTTGGGGATTGTCGTGCTGCTTGGCCGGCTGACTCCCAATACAGTAAAGGCTTTCTGGTTGTGGCGGCGCAGATTGCAGTCCTTCCCTGTTCCCGCCCTCTCCCCTATCAACCAGAGAGGGCATGGGGGGAAAAGATGCAGGCAAAGAATAAACGGCTTCCATGGGGACAGAAGGTACGTTTTAAATGCGCGTTTTACTGAGCCTCCTGGAGACACTTAGGGTGCGTTCCCAAGGAATAAAAAGTCTGATGAAAATCTTCTTTTGCCTCGGAGCGGCCCCATGCATGGCTTTAATCCAGGCTTCCAGCGCCGCTAATGGGGAAAACGCGCTTTTAAAAAATAGCCGTTTAAAGCAGACTACATCCGTACTTTCCGGGAAGATGCGGGTTTTCAGTGCAACATTTTCCATGGAGATGCTCCGTGGCAAAAGGGGCGGGGCTTCTCTCCCAGGCGGGAATTGCCAGCCGGAGAGATCATCTCTCTCTCTCTTTTTTGCCTCTCATCCACAGCCAGCCCAATCGCCTCTTTCTTGAACTGCACTTTACAGGCAGTCAAAGCAGAGCCTCCTGAAGGATGGATTTGCTCAGGGGGTGAAGAGTGGGGGAGAGATTGGGGAAGGCGGGAGGGGGATGGGCAAGGGCTTCCTCTGTGCAACCCCCCCCCTCTGATTTTGCAATATCGCCTTTCAGTGCTTGGCACCGCGGGCACCAACTTTGCATGGTTTGTAGTGCCTCCTCGCCAGGATCGCACGATTGCTGCGTGGGGGAAGGCGTTTCAGCAGCTGGAGATCTTGTAACTAGCGCTGGCTGCAGCCCGGCTGCCTTCGCAAGCAGGGGAAACGAACAGAGAACTTGTAATTTTTTTCTTTTGGACTTGTGAATGAGCGCACGATCGCACAAGCACCCAATGAAACAGCGAGAGGCAGGGAGAAAAAGATGCGGGTAAACAAAACACGCTGCCTTGGAGACGGTCCGTGCATTTTAAATGTGTGTTTTGCTGAGCCCCATGGGAACACTTAATTCTGAATTGAACACGCTTTTCTTAAATCCAATTCAATTGAGGGGCAATAGAGAGGCAAATAAGTACCATGGGAACGCACCCTTAATTCGGAATTGACCGTGCATTTTTAAAGTCTGCTGCAATAGAAGGACAATAGAGAGACAAAAAGGGCACATGTTGGGCCAGGATGGGGGACTGGGGATCTGTTGTTATCTCCCTTCTGCTAACAGAAGCTCTTTGACCACAGGGGAGCTTAATGTAGAACAGGTCTTCTGTTAGGTTTCCAAGCTTGTTGCTCCATGGGGCTGTAGATCCAGATTACATCTGGGGCCTCCACCCCCCAGGACAGATTGGCTGCAAAGGATGGAGGGTATATCTTGATCAAGAGGCCCTATGTCTGGTTCTACTGTAGACCCCCAATCTGGCCTTATCACCTCCATGATCCTTAGCATCTAGAAGTGATTTTCAGTGTGGTACACCATAACATGGCACCAAAAACCACCACCCACACCCTGTGGCTTGGTGGCCATACCACACAAGCTTTGGAGCTATGGGGGGAGGACTGCCTCCCCAGCACCCAGATTGGTAGATCTGGGAAATCCAGATCTACACATCTGGAATGTCTGCATCCTCAGTGCAGAAACAGTCCAAGGATGTCTTCACATGCAGTAAAAAAGAGCATTATTGCCACAGCTTATAGATGGTTCACAAATGAGGCCATTTCCACGCTTTCCTTTAACGAATCTTCAAGGCTAGAAAATTTGGATTAGAGATAAAATGAGAATACAAGTGCCATACATTACAGTCTTTATGGTGCTTCTGAGATTTTGATGTAGCCTGAGATCCTTCAAGCATACAATGACTCACTTCAAAAGATAATGCAGAATTATTTGCAGTGTATATGGATATTATGTGTTTGCAAGTACACCATTGTTACATTCATTCCTTGTCTTTTGAACTGAGATGATGTGTGCTTGCTGCTGTCCATGCTGCAACCAGTGCGTCTGGACCAGCCAGGCCTGCTGGCTATGACTATTCATGGTCTAGACCGGTGCCAGGTCCTTCCCCTGTCTCAAAGTACACACAGGTTCTGAACATTCTGAGGTCTATGACCAACTGTTCTAGCCTCAGAGCCTCTGAGGGATACATTTCAGTGGTGCACTATGGTGTCCTGCCAAAATGGGTCCCCAGCCCAGATGGCTGGCAGAAGGCATGCGTCCCATGTTCTGGACCAGGGCCTGTAGACTCATTTTAAAGGAGCCTCCCTGATTATGAATCATGCTCTGACCAATGCAGACAAAGCATGGCCATGTCTTCACCGCAACCTTATCTCGGATTCAAAACGTTTTCAGTCCTTGGAGTCCACACGGCAGTTTGGCTTAACACGCTTTTCCCGTGTTAAACCACCCCAAAGCGTGGTGAATCTCAATCCTGATTTCAACAGGTCTCACTCCGGACCGTGCGCTTGAAACCGTAGGGTGTTAAGGGATGAGAATCCGTATTTAGGGTTCCCCTCCCCCAATAGCTTGCTTCCAAAGACACTGATTTCAGTGTAAAAATCCACTTAACAGGGATCACTACACTGTAGCGATGGAACCACTTCACACCTTGATGGTTGGAATAACAATGTTGCAATTTTGCGCATTTCTAGCTCTTTGGAGTTCTGACATTAGAAAGGGAAAGGGAGGAAAGCAGCTGAGGTTCTGTGTGAATGTTTAAAGGAAAGGGGCTTTACTTGCTGCTGCTGCTGTGTGCCCTGACCAATGGGGAAAGGGGAAAGGAGGCGTGAGGCAAAGGAAAAGCCCCTCAGTCTCCTCCAGCCCAGCCTCTCAGCATGAGGGAAGCACGGGTGGGAAAGGGGGATCCAGATGTCTTTGGAATCGCCTCACCCTTCCACGTGAACGTGGAGAACATAGAGTCAGAGGCTATATATATACTAGGAGATCTGGTTCCATCCTGTTTTTTTTTAAAAAAAAATTTGCAACTTGGAATTCAAGCGGAAGCGAGTTAAATACCCACCGACTGGGCCGGCTGCTCCCGTCCAATGCCCGACTGCAAAGTCAGCACAAGGCATCCAACAAAGCCTTCCTTCCAACGGAGCACAGTGGCGCGGCATAAGGGGAATGACAATCGCACCAATGCAGCAGGGCAGGAAGAAGGAGAGACCAGAGGAGGTGGAAGACAAATGGATGGAGGAGCAGTGCACTTCAGGAATGTCTCCTACGGGATGCGTGTGCGGCTCCCGGGCTTGTTCTCTTCCCTAAATAAGTCATCCATCCACGTGCCATCAGACACCCCAGAGACAAAACAGAAAGAGCCCTGCATGGCTGCCCAGGAGAAGAGACACCAAAACCTTTCAGGGAGCACATGCGCTCCCCTCGCGCGCTCCGACAGCTCCAGACTGCCGCCACCTGGAAAGCTTCTTCTCTTTGGTGCAGGCACGGGAGGGAGACTCAAGCCAGATAAGCACAGATGGTACTGGCCCACACACACTCGCGGCCATCAGGAGAGGGGATCCCTCTGAGCCATGAATGAGTGGACGAAGTGCGGCTCGCTGGGCTGCCTCCCAGATTGCCTCTAAAGCACACTCCTCGCCTGTGAGCCCATTTTCCTGACTGCCACCGAGCAAAATGACACAACAAGCTGCTGCTGGACATGTGGTGGGGGTGATGGTGGTGGGGGGCTTGGAGGGAAGAGCACAAAGCTGGAAGAAAAGGGGGAGAGAAAGGTGGTGCGGAGGAAAGGAGGTGGAATGCTGCACAGCGATGAGGGCGGGAGGAAGCAGACAGAATTGTACAGAGTTTAATGCACAATCACTATAGCTCATCAGAACAAAGAGGCAAAAAAGCCATGGATGAGGTACAGGGAAGGGAGGGTGGGAGCAGGCAGGCTTTCATGACAGCTATAAAATCAGACATTTTTGCTACACCCCCCCCCTCCACATCTCTTGTTAAATTTCCCTTCCAATACATCTGGTTCATTTTTCACCTCCTTCCCCGCCCCTTTCAACCATCCCCATCAGCCAGGGGAGAGGTCTGATCTCTGTTACTTTGAACTAAGTGAGAGGGACTGATCCTGGGAGGGAGGGAGGAAACACCAATCAGAGAGAGGGGGTGGGCACCATGACTGGCAATGGGCGGGGAGGACAGGACTGCCATGCGGACTCTGAGGATTGAATCCGAGATAAGGTTGCCATCGGGATGCTGTCAGGATCCGGATGAACCGGATCGAGTTGAAAGCTGTAGAGACAGTTTCAACCCGGTTCAATTATTTCAGTTTTGGGAAAACGATATAAGGCTCCTGTAGGGATGCGGCCCATGTTGGGTATAGAGGGGAGTTCATAGATCTACACTAACAAGCAGGTGAATGAAGCTCAGAATGTGACTGCAGAGGTGACTCATTGGAATTACAGGTAAGTGCAGAAAGAACCTGATTCAAATATTGCCTATGGATCAAGCCACATAGAAAGTTCTTCCGTATGACTATAGTGCCATACACACAAGTAATGATTCATACCCCATCAAATGGCCCATCCATAAGCTAGCAACAGAAGCTTTCAGGAACCTGTGGCATCAAATGGGGGCCCAGAAGTGCCCAGAAATACATATGTAGCAGAAACTATTAAATCTAGGGATGTTCATGAATATCCATGCAATTTGAAAACTGTACAAATTCATATGAATTTCTATGTTCAAGGGCAAATTGAAAGGGCTCATGTGTCCATGAATCAAATGGATCTGGCCTTGATTCCCTCTGCTGCACCCCCTTACCCTCACAAGTGGCCACGTCCACATCTTCCACATTCTCCATCACCATTTGTGCACTTGTCTGAGGTCCAAGTAGGCCTTCTGAAGGTGAGCACACACCTCCCTCAATTGGGAATCATGGGAATTCTTGCAAGATTTCCTGTGATTCCCAGATGGAGGAGGCACGCATGCACCTACGGAATGCCTACTTGGGCCTCCAAGGGGTGTGTGATGGCAATGGTGGCAGGTGGGTCAGGAAGGGTGCGGTGGGTGGTTCCCATTGTGCGCAAACATTTGTCGGATGTCCACACATGAAGCTGCAGCCCCCCACATTTGCAGGAGGGGAGGTAGTATGAATCTGAAAATTTGGCTTTGTGCACATCCCAAATTAAACGCCATTGACTCTATACAATGTAGCATCATAGGAATTACATAAAAGTGCTGCTCACATAAAGGTGCAATTATATGGGTTGGATCCCACAGTTAATAAATATAGAAAATACACATTTCTAAATAAGTGTGCTTAGGATCACACTTGACAGTCAATAAAAGCCAGGGAGCTGTGGGCACTTTAGCCAATCAAAATGGACTCATTCTGCCTAGGCTAAAATCTACATACAGAAACAAAATGTTTCAGAGAAAGAGACAGAATTTACTGACTAGACTTTCAGCAAACTGCTGTTGTCCAATTAAAGCTGAAGGGATTTTTTTTTTAAACAAATGTTCAGAAATGTTTTATATAAGTCCTTAAGCAGAGAGAGAGGGGGGGAAAAACCTGATGAATCTCTCTCAGAGCAAACAGAAGCAACAATAAGCCCACTTGCGATTTCTGGAGAATCAAAGCGGATTAAGGAAACAGTATGTGAGTCACCACGGAACAGAATATTATTTGGGATTTTTTCTAAAAAAAAATTCTAGATGTGGAAAGTCACTAGAGAAGCAGAATAGAAGCTACTTTTCCCTGTTGGTATTATTTTTAACAAATACAGATAATGAAGTATTCACCCACAATTCTCAAAGTCCTGTTCTGAAAGATTATAAACCATCTTGCTACTTTTTTGCTTCATGAAATAAGCATTTGCAAGTGTGCATGGGACTTGGGGCTTCTTGGTACAAATTCTTAAGACACAGCTAGCCTTTAAAAGAGTTGAAGAAAAATTCTGAAATCCCTCTATTCCATTCCAAATGAAAGCCCTCTTCCTTTTTTTTTTACTGCTCTTATTCTTGTTAAGAATGTTGCAAGCTATTTAGTCAGCCTTGTAATCCATTTTGCTCACAGCACCTCTACAGAATGAGAACTCATAAACAGTATTGTAGCCTGTGTTACAGCCACGATTGTATGCTCAAAGCTCAAACCATATAATTTATTCATCTCTAAGTATGTAGTTTTGTAGTGATCTTAAGTAACCTGCCAGCCTGGCTAGGGTTAACAGCAGCTGCAAACAAACATCTATAGGGCACCAAGTTGGCAAAAAGATGAACAGACACCAACTACTGCAGGTCTTCCCTGCTTGTTGGTCCACTGGGAGAACGAATTAAATTGTGTACCAGTGATCTAGTTTAAGGCCTCCCTTAATCCGGACAATGCTATGTCTAGTGCAGAGGGAACCAGTGGGAGACATGGCCTAATAGATCTGTGTTAACATGGAGACTTATGAGGCATAGAAGTGAACTACACAGACCTTTAATCTGTATTAAGAGTCTGTACAGAAAGGTCCAATCCACAGTTCACACCCTAGGCAAGATAGCTGTCTTCACCCTGGAACAATCTGGTCACATTTACCTTTGGATTGGAGACAGGTCAGCTTGGGTGGCCCCCCTCCCTCCATGGGTGCAGAGGCTACAGAGAGACAGAGGTGAAGCTGCTTGTGACAGATTCTCCAGGATGGAGAAGGGAGAATCATCTGTTCCATGCCGTCATCACTATGCCACTGCTGTTACCATGCCAAAGATCTTTGTGGGTCCCATGAAGCAGGGAGGGGCCACACTGCTGCCACCATCACAGTCATACTACTACTACCACCAACTAAACAGCTTTGTGTTTGAAACTACTAGGTGGCACCTTTCAGTGGCACAACATGGAACGCTGCTCAAAAGCAATCCCTCCCCTGGGGCCCTGAAGCTAGGAACCTCTTTTTTCCTAACCCTTGGATGTGTGGCCACACCGTTGGTGCAGATCACACTGATCCAGGCCACACCTTTCCATGATCCAGATCAGTCGGCCAGGCTATTCTGGATGCACTAATGCAGGTAAGGGCAGAACAGGCCACAAAGATGCTAGAGGGACTGAGCACATGAGTCCTTTCTTCCTAATTTTTGATGTCTTTCACAACTTGAGACAGCAATGTACTCAGAATAAATACATCCCAAGAAGGCTTCTCAGGTTTTATAGTACTTGATTATCGAGATTCCAAAATGCACAGTTTGTCTATAGAGTGACCCAAAGGGAGAACTGCAATGGATGGAAAGTCACAGACTGTGCTCCAATCTCATGCACCTATTTTACTGAAGTACTGAAGTTTGTGCCAGTGAAAGAGAACTTGAAATGGTAGCACTGGCAGACAGACTTCTTAATTAGGTTTAATGCAAAGATCTAAATTCCACTGCTTAAAAATAAACTGGCAACAAATGCAAATATTTTAACAGTTCTAAACAGAGAGAATCTTTAACAACAACATATGTTGCCTTCCACATGTATTTTCTGCAAAAAGCAGCTACAGCCCACTATTACAATCCACTCAAAGCAGCACAACTCTGGCAATTTTTAGCTAGTCTATATGGACCATTGGATGGTCAGGCAGGCAGGCAGGCAGATATTGCAAACACAGTTGTGTATTAGGAGCTTGTGTTTGTTCTACACTGTAGCCCAGGAAGCTTCAGAAGTAATATGATGGGGGGGAAATAAAGTTGCAAGGTCACAGATTATAGATAAGTCAAAACAGTGCTTGACACAAGCTCCAGTTCACAAATACCAAATATATCAAATATTTAAGCAAACTGTCTCCGTGGCTTATGGGTACCATTTCACTTTATACGGGAACAGAATCAAGAGTAGGGAGCAAAATAGAAAGTAGGGCAGTTCTGCCGGCATCACATGTGAGTGACTTTGTGTGAGTGGATGCCTCAGGACTAAGACGTGGTGCCTTATGTTTCATCTGCCTGTGTTGATGATGCCACTGATTAACATATCTGTTGATACATGGAAGCCATCACAAAGATTGCTCAGAATCTGATCTGACAGAGCCATAACTGATGCCATAATTGATTCTGATTTGTTTGGAGAAGAATGCAAACTTGTAAACATGAGTAGGGAAAGAGAGTCTAGGAATTTGATTAAAAAAAAACATAACACAGAAGAACGTTGCTTCTACCTGCAGCCTCAAGCTCAATTGCTTTCAAGCAATATAGGCCAATTGGTTCCCTCAGCTCCCTTTCTCAAGAGCTCCTGAGAGCTAATTCAGTCATTTAATTAATTCACTCTATACATCAAAGCAAAACAGTCTTGAGTTTATTTCTCACAAAAAGATGGCAAAGTTCTCAACATCAAAAGCTCCAGCAGGGAAAATGTTTGTTTAACATTTAACTCTCAGGTATGCTATTTTAGATGACCACTTTAGGTCACAATGACAGGGCAAGACCCTGCCATGAAGCTGTGTTGTTAACAAAGCCCAGTATAAATCGTATTCAGAAAATATCACTCCAGACCCTAGGTTCATCAAGAAGAGAGCCAAGTCTATGGTATGCTGGTTCAGTTCAGCCAGTGTACCCAATTGGTAGGTCAATGGTAGCACCAAAGGACTCCAAAGATGAGCATTAAGCTGTCCAATGCCATCCCCCCAAAGAGAGGAGGAACTGCATCACCAACAAGTAAAACAAAAGCGGGTCTTAGATTGTACACAGTGTAAATATGCTTATTTATAAGATCTTAATAGTTACTGAGAAACAGAGATTTAATGCCTATACCATAATAGGTAAGTCATGTCCTGGTGCTGATAATTCTCTGTGTGTGTGTGATTTCAAGGCCTCTGCTCTTTAAACTAAGGCTATCTTCACATGTGGGAAAATTAGTTCAGAAATGCCTTAAAGATATGAGTGTGAGGTTCTCATGCTCTCATCATATCTCTAATCCACCTTCTTTAGCCTACACTGCATCCAAGAGGAATACTTCACAAATACTGGGCAGCAGCTGTCAATCTGCCAAGCATAATTTACAATATAGATAAGGTTGGACTTGATGACCCAAGACGTCCCAATTCTATGATTCTATAATACTCCACGGTCCTTGTGAAATAGGTTTCCCTTTCCTCTGCATTTTCCTATGTATTTGGATAAACTCCATGAAACCTTGGAGTTTCAGACAACATGCAGACTATCAGAGAGGGAGGGACTTCCAGATGGTTGGAAAAGCCCTCCCTGGTTCTTTGAAGTATTGAGAGGATGTGGGAACACCTTTACTTTGCAGTAAAAGCAAGCTTCACATTTTTAACTTGTGTCTGGAGGCACACCTAGAATGTTCATGGCAGGGAGGAGGGACAGACTGTCACGTGAACAATCCTACCTGTGAACTGTCTCTAAGGCTGTGTTCAGACATAACAAAAGGGATACCTCAGAGGCACCTCAGAGAGACAGTGTGTGACCTTTGTGTTTCCAAGCATTCTCTAATCCACTCTTTCTTGTACAAAATGTACATAATGGGCAGGAGTAGACTGGTGTTTGAAAAATTCTGCCTCAAAGACCTATCTAAGCCATCTCAGACATTTCTTTTTGGCCGTGTCTGATCACAGCTTAAGTCATCACTATGGAACCTCAATGGTGCTCATATACTGCATGTGGCTGCAACCTAAATATGAGTTAAATGGCCTTTCATATAGGTAGGCTAGGAACTACCCATAGCCCTTATTCCAGTTTGGTCTAGTGCAGTGATGGTGAACCTTTTGAGCTCGGTGTG
>MTQE01001141.1:26306965-26319652 GCA_014337955.1 Aspidoscelis marmoratus | reverse complement strand
AATGGGTGAGAAAAGTGGAGTAGAAAAGCCAGCTCTTTTTCTTCTTTTAAGGATTTGCTTTCTTTTCTCCTGGCTTTAATAAAAACCATCCCCACAAAGTTTTGATCCCATTCCTGCTATGATTCCAGGGCAGGGGGAGTAAAGCTTTTTAAAATGAATTCTATTTATTTGAAATTTTATCTTTCTAGCATGACTGTTTTGCAGAATTAAAGTAAAAAACATTAAAATAGGGCCATGGCACTCACTACAAAATATAGTTATCACTGCATTAGGCATTCACCTTCCAATCAATAGTGCCAGCAAGGGAGATGGAGGATTATGGTCACCATCCACTATTACTGTAGTTAAGCATCCTTTCATTGATACATTCACCAAGATTGAAGTACCTTCTGTTTATGAGATTTCAGAGGCTGCAAGATTTATCAAAGAGAGAAAATAATTTATAAATCAATCCAAATTTGTCCCACTTGAATCAGCAAAATCCATGTGAACACAATGATGAGTGGATAATATGTAGAACTGGTGGTTAAAACTGTAACACACCAAAATTTGATTTATTCAGATGTAACTTTAATAGTTCCAGCATAAATTTATGATGTCAGGAGGCTCCCTCTGGCTAAATCTCCTTTTAAATTTCAGCTAAGCTGACGTACCTGATTTGGAGAAGGAGGCTAAGAGAGCATCTGGCATGATGGTATGATATGAAACTATGAACAGCAGCTTTGGAAGGCATTGTGAAGTCATGGCTGCACACTGTTCTACTGATGTAAGCAATATGGAGATTTGTTTTTAAAAAAAGAAAAAGGCCATTTCTCTTTTACTCTTACACAAGCACATTTTATATTTTAGAAAAAGTTGTGGCACAGAGAGCCATCTAAAATAGCTGATAAAGTGATCATCTGAAGGGAAGATAACACAACAAACAACAGTGTACAAAGGTCTTTCATTAACTGCTCAGAAGGAATTTAAAACAACATAGACAGTTGGTGGCAAAATCCGAATTAGGCTAGAGAGAGGCAGTGAAGGCAGAAGCCATGTCAGGTTTGTCTTACTTTGCAATCTCTGCCCTGCTTCCATCTCTTAGGATACCTCCATAAGAACATAAGAGGAGCTCTGCTACATCAGGCCATGGCCCATCTAGTCCAGCATCCTGTCTTGCACAGTGACCTACCAATTATGTAAGGGCATCTCAAGCAAAACCTTCACCTGATCATGAATCCCTGAAACTGGACTTTAGAGACATCCTGTCTCTCTCCAGCCTGGAGGCAACACCTTGGAATCCATTCTAGAAGCCACTGAGGCGCCTGTCATCCATGAATTTGTCTAGCCCTTCCTTAAAACTATTGAGTCTGGTTGCTGTCACCTCTTCTTCTGACATCAGTTACTCATTATTCTCCTGGAACTATATTGGGAAAGTCCCATGCAACTGTAGCATTTTCAGCATCCTGGGATCTCCTAATACTGTATTGCTACTATGGGAAATTCAGCAACAAATGTCTATTTTCCTGTAATAATATTGCTAACTTCTGCTTATTATCATTGCTCTTGCAAATACCTGAAGGCCCGCCAAGTAAGTGAAAAAAAAAATCAAAGGGAAGTGATGGGCACTTGGCTGGCTTCTGGTTGTTTGCAAGAGGAATTATAACAAAAAGAGTCAGCAGAGATAAAGGCCCATGGTTGTCTTTCGCATTTGGCAGGGGCAGTAAATGGTAACCACGGGTTCTTCTTTAGATCTTGCAATTGCCCCTTGCCACCTGGATGCACCCTCATTGCATTCTCTCATTTTAAAACACACACACCAAGAAAAAGTATCATGCATAATACAATTGTTCCATGTCTTTAATAGCTTTTCCTCTTGTTTAGAGCGTTTATGGCTTCTCTTGTTTATGGCTTTCTTTGTGTTTGTGGGGAAGGACAAACATATTAGAGCTTGCTAATCAAAGCTGATTTAAATTTGTAAAAAGAAAATGGTCCAATAAAACTTTATGGCTACAAATTAGATTTAATCTTTAGACTGAAAACCTGAGGGCAGGGACCTGTCTAAGATTAATATAATATAATATTGTAACCCGCCCTGAGACTTCCAGGTTTAGGGTGGGATAGAAATGCAAATAAATAAATAATAAATGGCCCTTTCTGCACCGGGATGTGTTCCTGATTATATCACAGAATAGAGACATATCATCTGCACACTAGCATGTGGATGGTAAATCTCTGTTCCGAGATATAATCCAGAATAAGGCTCAGTGCAGAAATGGCCTGTGAGTTAAGTTTAAGCAAGTGCAGAATCCGGAAAAGTTTTCTGTTTGACAAAGGATCTCACTGGAAAAGTTCTCACTGGAAAAGGATCACAATGGGATATATGTTAAAAAAAAAAGAAAGAAATTGCCAAAATTGAACTTATATGCCACTCTACTGGCAAGATAGGTAAGACACAGAAAACATACCAGAAAAGATTAATATAGTTAACCCTCACCAATATGAGTTACCTTTGTATATAAGTGTAAGTGTAGATGCATTTTTTGTCAGCAGTTTGAAGATATGATTAAAATTTTACAATTTTAGGTCACCTCCTCAGAGAAATATCCCTGCAGAAATAAGGCAGCTTGAATTCTGTTTACATCTGATTGCTTTCATTTTCTTTGAAACTTGTTATAATGTCCAATAAATATGATTTGGCTGCTCAGACTGTGTAATTTTTCACCCACAGTGAATAAAACAAGAGGGTAGATGCTTTTTAGAATGAGATATAGAAAATGATTTTCTGTGAAAGACCAAGTGAAATTTGAAACCTACTAAAATGCCTGAAAATGGTTAAATTGTTCAACCTTCATTTTTCTTTCTCATGGCAAATATATAATGCCTAGAATAACATCAAAAGCCTTATTTTTTTCTTCCCTGTTTCTCTTTCTGTCCACGTATGTGCAGAAATGGATGTTTAAATTGTCGTGTGTTGCGACATCCACCCCCCCCAAAAAAAACCCTCCATATAACAACATTTTGGTAGACCTAAGAAACAGCACAACTTCAATATTAATTTTATATATGTACATGTTCCTATGACTCCATGCATTTGCTTTCACTTTTTTAAGGTTAATGATACAGCTGTGATGACTAATTGTTTTCTGACCCTAAACCAGGTCTCAGGGGCTTAGAAATGCTGCGTTATTGTGGTAATGACAGCACTGACATAGGGTGCATTTGCTATAAAAAAGGCAAATTGCATGTTAAAGGTAATTTTTAAAAAAGTTATTGAATACAGGTCTTTATACAAATCAATGGTGTGACTGTATTTAGAATACTACATGCAGTTTTGGTTGCTGCATCTTGGTGAGATATAGCAGAGCTGGAAAGGTTCAGAGGAAGATAACTAAGGCCATGGTCATACCTTGACTTTAAACCTTCTTCAGTCCATCTTCGGGTCTGACAGCTAATACCTCTTCATTTCTGTTTTATTTGTGGACTTTCCAACTTCCGTCTGGACTTTCCTGAATAGAAAGCCCACAAATAATAAAATGGATAGCAATGAAATGGTGTGAGCAGTGAAATCTAAAGATGGACTGAAGAAGGTTTAAAGTCAAGGTGTGACCATGGCCTAAGGGCACAGGAAAAGAAAGCATCTGTGAGGCACCTCTGAGGTGGCTCAGACAGGGTTTGTGGTGGGATAGTTCACATGCCAGTCTGCCTTTCCCACCTCCCCTAAAAATTCTGTGTTAGGAAAGGTGGATTACAGAAGGCTTGGGAGCACAAATTACACACACTGTTTCTCTGAAGTGCCTCTGAAGTGTCCCTTTTGTTATGTCTGGAGAAACATCCCTACAAAGAAAGGTTGCAATGTCTGGGGCTTTCCATTCTATAAAGAAGACAAGTGAAAGGAGACATGATAAAAATGTATGAAATTATATTTGATGTATGCAAAGGGGGCAGGGCAACTTTTCCCCCCTTTTCCAAAATACTATTCCAGAAGTCAACCGATGAAGCTAATTCCTGAACAAATCAGGATAGATAAAATAATTTTCCACAAACAGAACACATGGTTAAAGTTTGGAATTCACTCCCATGAAATGTGGTTTTGACTTCCAGCTTAGATTGTTTCAAAAACGGTTTGGACCAATTCATGGAAGCCAGGGCTGACGATAGTAAGAAGTGGTATACCTTCACAGGCCAGCTGATGGCAGTGTGCAAGCAAAGGATGCTGGATGCTCATGTCCTCCTAGACAACTTCCCTGTGCACTTGGTTGGCCACTGTGAGAACAGGCAGCTGGACTAGATTCCATTGGTATGATTCAGAGGGGTGTTTCCTATGTTTGCGTAAAATATCTAGCTCACCTCTTGCTGTCCCAGTAGTAATACTAATTAGAAAGCATACATGGTTCTTTCATTCAAGTTGGTTGACTTGCATTGGTACAGGAAGTATGAACAACTACTCTCAGGCACCTGTAGCCAAAACATAGGTGGAAGAACCTTAGAGTTGAGCAGCATCAGCCAACAACTCAGAACTGGCAATGATGGGTTTTGATCTATAATAGATCAAAGTCTGGTTTAGCATAGTGGAAGTTCAAGTGTGGTGCTCTACGGCAATGCCACCACCTTGTGATTCAACTGGTTGTGCTCAGCTTCTGCAAATTGCAAAGACAGCTCTAGGAACTTTCCTTGCTAGCAACACAGGGAGGAGGAGAGGTACCATTGCCTTCCTTTGGAGAGCCTCTAGAAACTGGGCTGAGGAGCTTCTTCATGCCCTACCACTAAGCTACAGCTATTCCTATAAAGAAAGTCCTTGCAGTAAATGTGGCATATTTCCAAAGTTTGCATTTGTGCTAATCATGGTCTGAAGTAACATGCATAGCCATTACATATTCCTCCTCACCCCTTCCATCCTTGTCCCTCCTGTACTTAGGCAGTAATTAATTACCTTCTTATTCAAATAAATCATTGTGCTGCAACTATTAAAGTGTGCTTTGAGATGTCACATTAAGATCAGTCCATCCAACCCTGACTTAGGAGTACAAACAAAACCATAGCTTATCTATTTCAATCTAACAGCAAACAGTGGCTTGGCTGAAATTGGTTGAACTGGATAAATATTGAGGGCTGTGATAGCTATAATCCAAAAGAGAAATTTTTCACACTTTTAGGGAATGTAGAGCTAAGATCTCCTTAAGAATGAGGGAGGAAAACTGAGGGGCAAGGGAAGAGAACAAGAGTACACAGTTGATAGAGGGTAATTTGGAAATAAAACAAACATTGTTTTTCACACCACTCCACCCCCAGGTACAAGTATACTGTACACTGGAAAAGATGCTGTGAAAATTATTATCAACTTTCTCATTTGCACTGTTCTGTCCTTCTGAACAACTTATTTGCAAGTCAAAAAGGCTTAAATCAAATCATCTTTCCTCCATGACACTGATTTCCCCACTTTTCTTTCACACATCAGTGGTGTTCAGATAACAGAACCAAAAATGTTTCTTTTTGTTATAACTGAAGGCTGGTGCTCTCTGTAGATGAAAGTGATTAAAGGCAAAGCACTCCAGCAAAACCAGTTCATCGACGTCCTGTCATAATGGTGAATGTGATGGAGTTCTGAACACTATTTTTTCTCGAACTTGACGACACTTGCAATAACCAACCTACTTGTAAGGCTTAATGTTGTTCCATTCCAAATGCCTTCCTTTCCATAAGTATAGACACTCACCTCAAACACTTGTCTTGCACTCCTATGAATTCTGATGCCTTTTAAACAAGCAAGCAAGCAAGCAAGCAAGCAAGCAAGCAAGCAAGCAAGCAAGCAAGCAAACAGACCCCCCTGCCTGTTAACTTCGTTAAACCAGCTGGAAAATTGTGTAGAAGATTCACTACAGGGACTCTGCAATGCAACAGTGCAAATGAAAATAAAAAAAGAGTTTGATCTCAATTCACCTAATGCAACATCTAGGACATTCCACCAGTTAAATAACCAGCCATTGATCTGCAGTATTCTTCTCTCATTTTCCAGATCTCTTTGAAGGTCTGAAAGAATGGATGAAGACTCCCCCTGACTCCTGAAGTTCTACATGATACAGTCTAAAATCATTCATCCCGACATGGACAAGCAGAAGGGTATATGTGACATTGGGACTGATGAATCTTGGCAGCTATCTTGTCACCTCTGTAATTCATGTTCCAGGCAGACAGCAATATCGACACACCAATGAGTCTGCCCTGCATTATATTACGGTAAACTGCTTGAAGAAACGTATATTAAGCAAATGTACTCACAAACTAATAATGAACTAGGGTAAATCAAAGCTGAGATTGGCAGTATGAGAAAGCAGTGAGAAACAAAATTGGACAGATTCATCCATCCTCAGTATGCACTTAGGATTTGCATGTGCCATAAAGAATTCTGATCAAGCAAGATTTCCAATAGTACATATCTCCCTGATGTGCATATAGTATGGAGTCTGTTCTTAGCCCTGAGTGTATTAGTGAAATTTCACTAACAACTGTCAGTGAAATGCTAATGGTGTCATGGTTTTGAAGACACTGATTTAACATCAGCAAAGACATAACTCTGAACCCCTTTAGTCTGCTGAACCACAGCAGATGAGATGGATCACGTTTCTCAGCACTGCATTACTTCAGGTTGAGGTGAAAAGAACTCTGTGGCTGAAAGCTTTGACCTGAAGACAACAATTCTAAACTACTACGTGAAGGGAAATTTGGTTATTGGTTTTAACAAGTGGAAACTAAATTAGAACATACGTACATAAAGAGGAGTCTCGCTAGATCAGACCACAACTTATCTAGGTGACCATCCCATCTCAGTAGTTCTCCACTTGTTTCTGGGCATCCTAAGCAGAAGACTAAGGCAAAATTTTCTCCTGCTCTCATATCCCTGAAAATGGCTATCCTGCCATAAGCAGCTCACTGACAATTGTGAAAACACGCATGTTGAACAAATGCATAGAAAAAGCCTCAACCCTCTGGGTTAGCTAAGAAGAAGCTCCACACTATATGTCCCTCAGGCAGACACCTGTACATGCTAGTGATGTGAGGTTTTTTTGCATTTAACTTCCATGGAATACTATTTGCACTGTGGGCCCTGGGACCACCCTCAACTTACTTGGGGGCTATTGCATTGTGGATGGTCCATTACAGCCTCTCTCTCTTTCTCTCTGTGTCACACACACACACACACAAACACACACACACACACACACACACACACACACTTTAGAAGTGTTTTTAATTATGTGAAACTAGAAAAAGTGCAGAAAACGGCAACCAGAATGACCAAGGGGCTGCAAGATCTTCCTTATGAAATCAGGCTGTGACCTTTAGCCCACTTCAGCCTTGAGAGTCAGCTTTTAAGAGGGGACCTAATTCAAGAATATAAACTCATGCATGGTGTGAAAATGATTCTCTGTCACATAACATTAAAACCAGGGTGCACTCTATGAATCTGATGAGCAGGAGAGGTAGGGCAGACAAGTGGAAGTATTTTTTTCCTACCCAGATGGTCATCGGTCTGTGAGAAGAGGCAGTGACAGCAACCAGCCTGGATAGATTTAAGAAGGGATTAGATGAGTTCATAGAGTACAATGCCTAGGTACTGCCTCCAGGTCAGAGAGATAGGCAGGATGCCTCTAAAGGCCATTTGCAGGGAGTTGGGAGCAGGAGAAGGTTTTGTCTCTGTCTTCTGCTTGAGAATGCCCAGAAGCAATTGGTGGGCCACTGTGGGAGACAGGATGCTGGAGTAGATGGATTGTGGCCTGACCCAGCAGGGTTCCTTTTATGTTCTTATGCACATCTAATTGCACGGTTAGGCTGGAACTACACAGAAGATTGTTGTACATTGTTCTTTCTGAAGCTTCAATAATTGGATTGTGGCACATAACTGCTGCAAGCTGCACACATGTTAAAACATGTTGATGTGACAAAAACACAGCAAAACCCTGCAAATTTCTATTCTTTACTTAACTGACAAAGTTTATTTCTTGAATTTCTATCCCATCTTTCTTCCAAAGAGCTCAAGGCACCACAGATTATTCTTCTACTGTCTATTCATCCTTACAAGAACTATGTGAGTTATTTCCTCTGCCTGTCTTTCTGAAATATGGCAAAAACCCTGTGAGGAGTGAACTACAAGACTGGCTTACTTTTTGACTTTTGTAAAACACACTCAGTTGTACTGTGGTAACAATATAATATAATTTCAAAGAAATAAGAAGTTTAAAATATCTTTCCTTTTAAAAAAATCCACAAATCAGGAAAACAACAATGTACTATTAATTGTTAAGCACTTTTTACTTTGTTTGTTTTTTAAAAAAAGCCTTATATAACAACGTCATTGTATTATTTTAAGATTTAGCTTCAAACTAATGAAGGTATGATTAAAACAGTTTCCTTTATGGTTGATCCTTAATTTCTCTACCTTTGCACATAGTTATTCCACTATTTCAAGCTGTTTGACGCAAGAATCTATCTTCATATTCTTTGGAAAATGCCAGCTATGACAATGGGTTATGAAATCTGCAAATCTTACTTACACATTCTAGTAAGATTTTGGATGGTGCATAATTCCTGGAGTTCCTTTTATGTACAGATTGAATGGACTTTTGTTCAGAGACTTGGCTGTTGTGCTGGTGGCAGCAGTTTTATTATGTTTATCTGTGTTTATTTTTTGGCTGCATTTTTCAGCTGTTCTCAACCTTCCTAATGCCGTGACCCCTTAATGCAGTTCCTCATGTTGTGGAGACCCCCAACCAAGGGGGAGGGGCATCTGGAAGGGGGGGAGGAAGGGCGGCAGGAGACCCATCACGACCCCTCTGAAAGGGTAGTTCAACCCCCAAAGCAGTCCCAACCCACAGGTTGAGAACCACTAATTCATTTGGTTCTGATCCTTCGGAAGATATCAAGTCAAGAAAAATGGGTAGAAGTCCTTAAGAATCTGAGACGACATTAAAACAAACACATAAATGGAAACTTGAGGTGTTATGGCCACCCAGTCAAGATAGGTAATGCTTAGAGTCAATGAATAGCCCAGCATAACCCAGTGTGCTTCCACTGCAGCTATCAAAGAAATGTAATGAAAAAAGTATTACAATATTAATTTGATTTTTTTTAAAAAATTCAAAGGATACATTCCTATGCTATATTTGCAAAAGTACTAGCCCTGCTACCACTGAAGCTCTTGACAGTTTTACTGTGTTAGATATACAAACAGCAGTTTCAGATACCACTTTGTCCCACCTGTTTCTGTGCGCAGGTTTTTATCAAGAATTGAAGAATGCAAACAACTGTACTTTCCCCCCTTTCTTGTTTTTAGTATGTCATAAGGGTTACAACACATGGATACTTAAGGCCACAATCACACCTCTATTTTAAACCTTCTTCATGCCATCTTCTGTGTGTGTGTGTGTGTGTGTGTGTGTGTGTGTGTGTGTGTGTGTGTGTGTGTGTGTGTGTGTGTCCAGCTGGAACCTCTCCAACTGCAGCAGTCCAGAATTCAAACAGCCTGTTCTGAGGCAGGGCCCACCCCACCCATTGATGCCTTGAAGTGAGCTCTGGAGGATTACATGAGGACTGTAATGTCCAGGAACTAAATGGGTCCCCTTGATAAAATGGTCCACAGAGGTGTGTGTCCCTCCAAATATCTCCTTGAGTCAATTTGGCAGCCCCTGGGTTGTCAGTAAACCTGTGAAACCAAGTTTGCCAGTATCCAGATCTAGAGAGACATTTTGGCCTCCTAAACCAGGCTACGCTGCATCCAATGCATATACAATGGTCTACCAGGGAGTGAAGCCTCTCTAATCCACACCAGAGTGCAGAAGAGAGAGGCTCAGAAGCAGGTCACAAGCTATGGTGATCTATTCTACAGGTAAGGTCAAAAAGGCCTTAAATTCCTACAATGCATATGCACTAGGATATTTATTTAATTCCTCAGTGAAATCAGTCTATAAAAATCTTTTCTCTTAAGTCTTGAAATAGATGCAACAACAGGATTTAATATTTTTTTCCTTCTCTTTTTTTATTTACCACCCACCTCCTGGCTTCATGTGACCCTGCTTACAGTAAACATGGATTTGTTACGTTACACACTGTTTTCATTCTCATCTCTCTCTGATATACTGCCTGAGGGAAGCTGTTATAGTATCATCTCAGAACATGTTCCTGCAGTACCAGGGGATTTACAGGAAGAAATGAACCAAAGCTACACAATGTCCTGTTAGATGCCGCTTACAGAAAAGTAAGAACAGTTACATTCCATGAAAAGGTAACAGCCTAAGACTTTTAAATTTGTACTGTAGTTATTCTGGTAAACTATCCTAATTGCCTTTCTTTGTATAACAACATTTTAAGCAAAGCCTTCAGAAGTACCTATCTGTGTGAACACAGCCAAAGACCCTTTCTGCACTTACCCACTATAGATCCAGATCACTGAGTCCAGAATAAATAGGCCCAGTGATCCAGATTTTGTGGAGGCATTGGCAGGATCAGTGCTGTCTGCACTTATGGATCTGATCTGGCCCTTGCTTCCTGTGGTTGCAAAGTTTTGTCGCCACCCCTCCAAAGTTCCTAGCCTCAGAGCCAGGGGGTATTTTTCTATAGTTGTCCCCCCCCCATAATAGAGGCATGCTGAGTGCATTTCTCCCATGTTCTGGATCCAGGCCCTTGGTCCTCTTGTGAACCCAATTACACAGGTCCACAAGATATCTAGATTAAGGGCTTCCTTTATCCAGATATGGCTCTTGAGTGGAATGTTCTCAATCTGAATTTGCTGTGTTATAACTTAAGCCCATTGTACATTGTCCTGCACTCTGGAATGAAAGAGGCTGAGAAAAAGAACAGATGTTCCCTCCACCCATCACAATTTCAACATTATGAGGCAATGAATGCTTTACATCTTTCCTTAATGGTCCACCAATTGAGGCAAAAAAAAATATACAGGCACTAATAAAAATTACAGCATGATGCTTCCAATATTGGTGTTAACTGTGGTATAATTATGAAGACAGTTGTACCTGGCTTCATTGAGTAACAGATTCCTGACTCCTATGCAAATCAAGGGAACAACTCTCTAGGTTTTATCCCATACTGAATGTTAGGGCTGTTTTGTTGTGCTCCGACTGTATCTTCCTCCCATTTTCTTTGCAAATATAGCTTCCTGGGGGCATATTTATACTCTCATCAATTTTTCCACCACTGATATAACTATGTTTTGGGTGCTATATAAATGGTTTTGTTCAATCAGAGAAATGGTTTGAAGCAGCTGCAGCATTATTTCATGAAATAACACATGCTAAATTATCTCAGTGATATAAAAATGCACCAAAGAGTTGTTAAAACTTCTGGAAAAACTGTCTTGCCAAGCTAACTGCTTGCTTGATTATTTATATTTTTGTCCTACCCTATACCTTAAGGTCTCAGGGCAGGGCATAATAAAATTGCTAGAAGAAGGAGGAGGAAGAGAAGGAGGAGGAGGAGGAGTAGGAGTTGGCTTTTCTACCCCACTGTTCTTACGCACTGAAGCAAACTCAAAGTGGCTGTCAAAGCTTTCTATTCTTCTCCCCACACCAGACACCCTGTGAGGTAGGTGGGGCTGAGAGAGCTCAGAAAAGAGCTGTGACTAGCCCAAATGCACCCAGTTGGCTTTTTGGAGGAGTGCAGAATCAAACCTGGTATTCCCAGAAAAGAGTCCAGCTCCCTAACTACTAGACCAAAGTGGCTCACCAATGAAACAGATAGCCTAACATAATGGCAGTGACCACATGGGGTGAGTATGCTGTTCCCTCAGCCAAAGACCAGAGAAGAGATGAGCATCACCAGATGTCTAACTGCATACAATGGGGGTGACTGCTGCACCTCAGAGGGGAGGCAGTTCCATAGTCTGGGGGCCATCACTGAGAATGCCTTCTTCAGAAATTAGCAGGTGACCACCATCCAAATAGGGTACAACATTACAAAATAAAGAAGTCAGAGACATTTAACTTCATGATGCTTGTTCTAGTGCTATTATTCCAGATTGGTTAGGCTTAAAAGTGATGTATGATAGGATGATAGGCAAGAAAGCACCCTTCAGAAAGTGAAAAGGTTCTCTGTATGAACATGAGCTCATTTTCTCAGGAGTAGAGGATGATGAACTCAAACAAATCATGGTGACAAGTGAAAAAACAGTAGGCCTTGCTGATAAACTGCTTAATGTAAGTGTAAAGTAATTTTTAAAACTCCATCCTCCATCTACAGGCTAATGGGATGCAAGCTAGCTGTTGCTGACAAGGAAGGAGACAGCTCAGCAATTCTACTTTTCCTAGAATGAATTTTCCTAGAATGCTGAATACATTTTTGATAATCAGATACCAAAAAAGGCAAAACAAAATTGGAGTAAGTCCAGAGGATGGAAGTAAAAAGGTAACGGCAATACACAGGCTCTCTTACGAGGAAAGATTGACATGGTTAGGGCTTTTTAGTCTAGAAAGAGGTTGAGTGAAAAGAGACACGAGTTTGAAATGGAAGGAAGGAAGAAAAATTAAAGCAAACACAATACAGGAATAAGTGAAAATATTTATGTCTCTGCCCAGCCCAGAATCCTGATAGAGACACAGGCCCTCTCTGCACTAACCTCTAGATCCAGATCTTGGGCCTCTTAATCTTAAAGGAGAGCTTTAAACTAAAACAAAAGGGGAAGGGTAACAAAAAGTCAAG
>MTQE01001141.1:26279363-26303696 GCA_014337955.1 Aspidoscelis marmoratus | reverse complement strand
GAGGTCCCCTCCAACTCTACCATTCTATGATTCTATGATTCTATAATCTGCCGGATCATGCATATCAAGGAAACCTTACCTGGTTCCGTTTGCACAAGATGGAGCCAAATCCAGATTAAGAGCCCATTAATCTGGATCTGTTGTAGACCTGATAGTTTGTAGACCTAAGGGGTGTAATCCAGATTACAGAAGTGCACAGATGGCATACCTCCATGGTCCAGAAGTACTGGGAGCTGTAATTCAATGGTGTGTCATAGTGCACCAATGAAAATCATCCCTCCCTACACATGTCCCAAGGCTAGGAACTTTCACTCCTAGCTGTTGGTGGGGACAGGAAGCTGCCAAGCTTGCACAAGCTTTGCAGCCTCAGAAGACTTGGACCAGATTGGTGCCATCAGTGCAGATGGCACTAATCTGGTCCTCCCCTCCCCATGATCCTGATCTGAAGCTGGTAAGTGCAGAAAGAGCCACAAATTATCTCTGTTCTGTCATCATAACATGCATCTAATGACCAAAGAAACAATCACTTATTGCTAACTGGTATGCATGTGTGAATTATTATATGCATATCAAAACATGGAGTGGATATTCATCCATTTGTCATATCCAGCAGGAACATTCAGCACTTGTGTCATTTTAAAATGAGCAATCATTAAGAACGGTGCAGGACCGGACAGCTACTTTGCCGCTACCTCACCTTTGCAAACATAATGAAGCATCAAACAAATGCACAAAAGCACTCACTTTGCATTCAAATGTCAATCTTCAAATGCAGCCAATATTCCTTTTGAATGCACCTGTTCAAATTTGTATGAATTTTGAATCTGATGAATATTTGGGCATATCTCTAACTTGTGATGCTTAGAGATGATGCACTTTCCCTATACTGTGAAAAATCCCTTCAAGTTCAACATGTTTCCTAGAGTTTGAAGTTTCCCACATGGTTGTTTGCCAGAGGTTGTCTTTAAAAAGAATAAGAGAAAGAAAGGTAAGCCGCTGGCTCTCTACATGCTTGACTATTCTTAATGTGACATTTCAAAGTTCATTCACTGCTGGCTAAGAAGAAGTTCTTTTTTTAATCCCACAAAGACAGAAACAGACATAAGCTTCAGGGCAATACGAATAACTTACAAAAGTATAAAGTTCACCTCTCTATCCCCTATCATGACAGGTGCGTTAAGTGTTTATACAGTCCCTTATGTCAAAATATCCTGCTGAATTATTTCTATCTACAGGCCATGGTTTGCTTGACATTTCAAATTTGGGACCAAGGCTCTTCATGCACAAGCAAAAAATTATACTTCCAACAACATCAGTGGTGGTGGAGGAAAGCATCTGTGACCAATGGTTAAGAGTGATTCAAGTTTTATGAATGGCAATTTTCACTGGTCAACAGGACCAGCCAAAAAAGGTATAATGCCTGCCCAGCTTTAGTAATTATGTATCCTGAATGCTGAGTTGTGCAAGTTAAATGGTTTAACTGAAAGTGAGTAGCTAAGTAAAGAAAGACAAAAATGTCATGGTTTCCCAGTACAAAAACTTGTCAACATGTGTTAGAACCATTATTTATCTCCTTTCAGAATCTAGGATAGAACACAAGTTATCAGCACCATGGACAGCATTCAGAAGCCTGAAGACAGAGTGCTGCATAGTGGATAAAATAAGAGAATGATTCTACCAGAGACAAGTTAATTCATTTTACCCCCATTCCACACCTGACATAGCATGGATCAGGAAGGGGTCTACAGGCCTCCCTTTCACACCCTGATGCTGTTAAAGGGAGGCCTTTTAGTATGCTCTGTCTATACATAGCTTGGACTGTAGACCAGATTAGGATGCCCAAAATGGGCTACTGGCTTCTTGGAGATGGCATACTGGACCACACTTTCATGGTTTGTAGGAATGTGCTTGGAAGAAAATAATGTTTGATCCAACACTGAAGCAAAGCCTGTTAGTTTGTTTCATTGTTAAATTGTTTAATCAAAAAACAGTTTTTGACATTTGTTTTCACACAGTTTTGCAAAGAAAATGTAATTTTTTTTCCATTGGAAAAAAAGGCCTTTTCATGACCAAAACCAGTTTTTGGGATATGCAAAAAACTGAATTTTCACTTCCATGTGAAAACCTGCAAAATGAAATATCTGAATTTGCAAATGTGAATTTAATTTTACACATCTGTGTGAGGGAGGACTGATTTCAGTAGTCCAACAAGACATACCTCCTGTCTTTTCTGGGGACACTGGAAAGGATGCTAAAATTACATCCCCTAACTGTTTTGGAAAGAGTTTGAAAGATTTTGCAGTACTGTTTCTTGTTCATGGCAAAGATTTCTCAAAACATAACCAGATATCTGGCCACACCTATTAGTCACTATTCTAGTATGATCTACAGAATCCAAAACCTGCCTATAGACAGTGTAGTCTCTTGCTTTCCCTGTGTCTCATGTTCTCTGATTGCATGACCCTCTGTATTTTTGAAAATCAGCTTATTCCTTTTATGCTCTCTTTTTCTCTGTGATCATGAAAGCAGACTGTCTGCACATCTCCATGGTCTGGATCAGGGCCTTCTGGTTGAGCAGTAGAGCTGGTGCCTACTGATAGACTCTGACCTGCTGATGACCCTGGCTAATGTAGACAGAGTGTACCAGTGGGGAGTGTGGGTTCACAGACCTGCATTAATGTGCAGATCAATGAGGGTCATAAACCAATAATGGAGGTTCCTGATTGAGATTAGCAATAAGAGCAGAAAAGACCAGGCAGCAGTTCTTCCTCCCACACAAGTCATGGGAAGTTGGGGAATTTTTAATACATGTTTAGAATATCCAATCAGGAGGAGAGCAAAAAGAAAAACACTGCTTAGCAGTTCATTGAGTTGATGGAAGGCAGCAGAAACAAAGAGAAAAGAGAAAAAGAGAAAAGTCTTTGGTTTTCATTTGGGCCCAGAGAATTCTGCACTTGAGGGCCAAAGCTGGCTTTTGCAAGAGAGACAGTGGAAGATCCCCATCCCTAAAGGAACAGCTGATCTTGGTACCCAAAGCAAAAGCAAAGCTAGATTTACCTTAAAATTGGCAGTGACAGTTTAAGTTTAACTTTAAGTCTACCTTTAAGTTAACAGTATCTGCATTCCTAAGTGAACTAACATTGAGGTCTTCTCACAGAACCTCTCTTAGCCCTGTGTACTGGTCCTGGGGAATGAACTTTCTGCATCTAAACCAAGTTCTCTCCCAGTGAGCTACAGTTCTTCTCAGAAGAGATGTAAGTGCAACAGATGCATCAGCCATTCGAAAAACTCTTCTACCTTTTGTTTCCAAATTCTTGCTAAGAATGGAGGAGGTACACTGTGGATAAATTCCATTTCAAATTCTGTTAAGGGGGGCAGGGGAAGATAAAACAAAACCTTACCCTGCACACACATTTGTTTGCCTCTGCCAGCATGTCGTACATAATCTAGTCTAAGGGAACATATTAAAAAATCAAAGGTAATAATCTGAAAAATTACAGGGGCTGAGGAATAACTGATCTGACAGGTCTGTAGATATTTTTAAACTGAACTAGAGAAAACCGGTCTTTGTTTCACGGTGGTCTGAAGCTAAGTGACAGTCATTTTGTTCTGTAGACCTTTGATGTTTGTGGCAAGGGACAATGTCTCAAAGAAAAAGCCGTGGAATGCTTAAAACAATGCAGCAACAGAAGGCAGATGGTGAGAGCTTTTAAACATGCCCAGCTGTATACGCTGATCACATGGGGAACAGAAGCACAATTCCCATAGTGGAATGTAATTCTTCTGGATGCTCCATTCTGTCTTCCTCGCATCTAAAATTTGTCATATACACTACAAGTCAGGGTTTTTGTTCATGAAGCACTTCCTATGGTATTTCGCCCCTAGGCTTCTGAAAATGTTAAGCTTTTCCCAAACTCTCTGTTACTTTAACAGTTCTATACTGAGGTTTCATCTAAGCTGAGGTCTCATTTGGATTAGCAAATGAATAAGGGTTTGTTTTCTATTTGAGAGAGTTATGAATCAACAGAGGAAGGATAGGAGGGAAAACATCAAATCCCTCCAGGCAGGGATTGACAATTCTGCAGCAAGGGAGGTAAAATGTGAGGAATTTACTTTAGCCTATAAACATTGTTAATTAAAGGCAACCTGGGGAAGTCCAAAATCCATTTTAAAAAATACAGTCCAGAACAATTTATTTAATATCTTCCTGACTCTTCCTTGAACATCCTATAAGTTAAACTACAAATGAAGTGGAAAGCCTCAAAGTCGAGTGTCAGGAAGAAGATAACTTGCTGGCTCACAAACCATTATTTAAAAACATTGCCTATTCTAACCTCTTTGAAAATGCTAGTGAGGGCTCAAACATCTTGTCAACCTGCCTGAACTGCATTTAACAAGAGAGAGTTTAAGAATAGTGCACAGAGAAAGCTAAACACCAAAGGCCAAGGTATATAATCAGGAGCTGGAAGCCATATAATGTAGGCCCTTCGTGACTTTCCAGATAGGAGATGTTTCCTGGGAGCCACCGCAGAAAAGACTCTTTTGCATGTCTCCGCATGTCTGAGAGAGGAGGAACTACAAGAAGGCCCTCACTTGGTGATCTGTTCCCTGATATTGTCTTGTTCACATGGCAAACTGATGTGAAATTTAATCCTTTCATTTGGACTGGCAGCAACTGGCAGAGAAAGGCCAAGTTCTTAAGTACTGCAGTAGCATTTCAGAGATCCACATTCAAAACTTACTGAAAATGCCCACACAAGTCAATTAGAAAGAAGTGAAAAAGAATCAGTCACAACTATTTGCTTTTAGATATGACGCTCCACCATCACAATATCCCCTCCCCCCCAAAAAACCAGGAAACAACTTCAGAGTTTTGATTCATACAAATCTCAGCTTTCTTTGAATCCTGAACTCACAGTTAACCTAATCAGAACATACAGCCCTAAAAACTATTTAAAAAAAAAACAGTTTCTTTTTTTTAAATGTGCAATCTAATTTTAAAATGTGCCGCTAATCTAGCATTTGCAAGTTTGAGAAAGGAGGAAGCTGGGCAAAGAAATCTACCATGGATTTGGGTTTAAAAAAAGTGTAAAAACCCTGGAGATTGAATGTAGGAGCATATGCTCAACCACAGATTTGAAGCTCTTTTGCAAATCTTTGTACACTGTACACCTTAAGAAGAGAAATCTAATGTTATCCACATCCAAAGCTGTAGCTCAGGATATGAAACGGCAAGCAATGGAACACCATGAAGCAGGATTGTCAGTGGAGCTGCCGTTCCACCTCCCTTAACAAGTGAATACAGCTCTCTGCAAACATTTGTTTACTGCAAAAGGGAGAATCTGGGTTGTTTGTCATTATGGTTTCATTTAAATCACATTTGCAACACTAGAGCCTTGTTGTTTACTCAGCAACATATGATTATATGATTGCTGAGATGAAAGGTGGGTGGAAGAAGCAGGAGCACTACGAGGGGAGAAAGGAGGTGCAACAGCATTTATTTTCTTGATGCCTCTTGGACAGAAACTCATTAAGATTTAACTCACATCCCTTGAAGCAACCCATGAGCATAAACATAATGTAATCTATACAACAGAAGAAAGATCCTGAGAAGAAAATTGCCTGCATATGGTCCAGAGAAAGTTTTGCACTGACTCAGATGCAGGAAGTAGAGGTGTGCATGAGTGTAAAAACATTTGTTCAGTTTGAACCAAACCAAATCATGGCCTTATTCTCAAATATATTTCAGGGGTCTGTTGTCTGCTTGCTAATGCCTGTCATAGTTTGCACTAGCATATGGACAGTGGCCCCTATTCCAAAATATATTCCAAAATAAGGCCAAGTCCAGAAAGGCCCCATGTTAAGTTTGGTTCACACTCAAGCTGGATCAAACAGGCTTGAGGCAGTTTGAGTCAAAAATTGAACATTGGGCCTGTTCGCTTTTTAAAATAACATTAAATCTGTCTTGAAAAGCCTTTGTTAGAGGACTGTTAGGAAAATTCCAGACCGCTATGAAAACAAGTTGCTGCTCTATCAGCAAATGCTATTCATATTAGTTCCTTAATAAGCAGAAAGGGTCAGAAAGAAAAGATTCCTTTTACTTTGGTACTTTTCAGAACCCCATCAAGATGAACTTCAGACCTCCCACATTCCAGCACAATCTAATATACCTAAACCCGGCCGGTAATTACAATATTCCTGGTAACGCCTTCCAAGTACGGAAAAGAAATACATATCAGATTTCTCTGACATGCGCAGTAGAAACAAAGTCCATAGCTGACTGTTTTAGACCAGTTACTTCTTTGAAGCCACCTTATCAGTTTGTTTTTGCAGACACAATGTCCTTGAGAGCATTCCTCACAGGACCAATGAGGTCAAACTAGAACCTGTTTGACTTAAACAAGTTCTTCAATCCATTTATACGAATATCTGTAGTTCAGTTTGAACTGAACCAGACCCCCTTCAAACAGAAGGATAGTTCTGTTCAGTTTGAGCAGCTTTAAACATGGCTGTTCAAAGCCCAACCTGTTTGGCAAAGGAAGCTATCTTATTCACATATCGTACAATTTGCCAGTATTGTACTGTGTTAGTATTAGTTAGCATTCTGACTGCTGGACTTTATCAATAGCCATAAAACAATTGATTTCAATAGATTATGTATCTAGCACTGAATAAATGATAGTTAGCAATTTCTTCATCCAGTCATGTTCTTCCTTGCAAGATACTGGATTTCTACTATCCCACCTACTAGATATGGGGCATGAATTCCGTTGGCCAGCTTTTGATGCAGGCTGACTTGTTTTTCTGTTTCAGAACTGATCAGTGCATAGGAGCATAACTCTGAGTTTCCAGATTTTGTTTTTAATTTCTGTGTACTAATGTTTGCTCAAAGCCACAATATTTTACATAAATACAGGGTGCAATCTGTCAGAGCTTTTTAAAATAAATCTCTTTAAGAATAAGTGTCCTATATGCTCCCCTACACACAAAAAAAATGAATTTCAAACAGTTTTCCAAATATGTGACTGAAACCTACCTTACACTGCAGCTTACTTTCACATTTGATTCAGACAACCAAACCTGCTTACAAAGATGCTACTCACTGATTGGCCACTGGGTGGGAAATCACTGCCAATTCCCTTATGTCAATGATTCTCAACCTTCCTAATGCTGCAACACCTTAATGCAGTTCCTCATGTTGTGGAGACTCCCAACCATGGGGGTGGGGCAGCTCAGGTGAGGATGGGGCGGGAAGGCGGGAGACTCATCACACACACACCCAAAGGGGTCACGACCCACAGGCTGAGAACTGCTGCCTTATGTGGTTTCCTGCCCAACCCAGCTTAAAGTATAATTTGAGATGCCTTCAAAGTTATAAAATGATGAAAGTTGAAGAGGCAGCCTTCTTTAGCCTTCAAGCTGGATAAGCATTTTTAGGCATTTAATGTCAGTCCCTAGAGTCTCAGATTCACCCAGAAGTCTAATTGTACCTTTGGACCAAGAGGAAGAAGATTGATATAAACAAGGAAAACAGCAACTCTGTCAAGATTACATCTGTTTCACTCATCTATTGATCTCTTATATGTCTTTACATCAACCGGCTGCTTTTTGGCAGGACACAGAACTAAATCTGGGAACTGGGATTCATTCCAAGTCAGAGTTCTGTAATTCCATTATTGCTTGATATAATTTTTATTTGTTTGGAAGCAGTCCTGGACGAGGCAGAAGTTCTTCTATGTTGGTATCTTACGTGACAGAGGACTAGCCGGGCATTTGTTTTCTGCTTTGGCATCGTATCCCTTTATTCATGCTGATCCTATTTTATGGCTGTTGTGACCCAAAGTAGAAGCCATCCTGAGAAGCATTTGGTTCAGCTGTAGCTAAAGAACATTTTAAGGAAAATTAAGCCCAGGGCACAGATGGTTAGCAGAAGGAGGACCACAGTCACTTTCTCATTTGCCATGCATAGTTATTCTCCCTGATGAGCTGTTTTTGTTTCACAAACCTGTGATCATAATTGCCAGTTTTGATGGGTGTTCTATTGGAAGAGTTACATTTACCCTTGGATTCCCATGGGGGGCGGGTATTTTGGATGGTCTGTACTGTTTAAGACTAAATGGCTCTGGCTCATTGCCCCCCACCCCACCCCTTTCACCTGCAGGACATAGTTTTAATTAGCTTTAGGCTGGATAAAAGTGATGAATAACCATGTAGAGTTTGCACAACCCTCAACAAATTGGGCTGCCTAAATTTCCACAGACAGAAAGTGCTCGGAGTTACCAATTCCAGGTTTAGCCATTCCGTGAAAATCCTTTATGTTGCTTAATAAATCAATAAACACAAGATGTAAAGCCACTTAGGCACAAGTAGATGCAAAAGATGCCACTCACTGAATATAAAACACAAGGCAAAGTCTAACCGTGGGCATTCTGCTTATCCAGGCAGCAATCTTACAGGACATCTTCTATAGCATGCAGCATATCTTCCTTTTCCTCCTTTATTGGTCCCCAGACACCATTTTTCACCATTCAGATCAATTGCTGCATTGGGGACAGAGAGGGGTGCAGGGAAACTAACCAATCTCAGCTTGGCAGGAGTATATGCACATCCGTCCAAAAACATAACAGTCTTTTACCTTTTCTAATTACTGGAGAAGATTAAAACAGGTAGCTTTGAGCTGACTTTGCAATATGCTAACAGAAACTGGAGCACTTATGAATAAGTTATGCCTAAGGTTAAAAACAACAATGAAGAAGAGATAAGTGGAAATCTGTGGAGAACAGCAAAAACCACAACAAATTAACCAGATGCTTTTGCTCCTTAATTTAAATCAACATAAACTCACAATCATCTTCTTACCACCATTCCTTTGCCTCATTTCCTGGATCAATGTCTATGGGTACACCCAGACAGAGCCTAAAACATGAAATTATGTCAGAGCTGTATTGGGATTGCTACACCTATACGTAGCAATACCAACATAGCCCCAGGATATAAAGGGGTAAAAAGCTCCCCGCCTAGGTTTTCTAGAAATAGAGATATCTGGATGTTTGCTTCTGGGAGCCAACATCTTAAAAATGGCAACTGTGCCTGTGCATGGTCAAAACTGGACTGAAAAATGGCTGCCACAATTTTGCAGAGGTGTTGCTTATGGACTGCTGGTTATTCTACATCATTGAAATACCTGGAAGTGTGCACTGTGCCCTCAAGGGAGCAAGTGCCCAGACAGGTAAGGGCCTGCACTTATCCACACTTTTGCCTTGCCATCTGGCAGAAATAGTGAAAAGTCACTGTGGAATCCAAAGAAGATCCTGCATTTTCCTCTCACAGTCTGGCGGCAGACTCTGTGAACACTGGCACCAACATAATGCATGAGAGGAGATCAAATGATGCCAAAGAGATGGCCCAGGTACAGGGCAAATGGACAATTAAGAAACACATCCACCAAGAGTCGCAAGTCAGAGGTCTGCTGGTGCATCTTCCCAAATGATAGAACACCCAAGATTGTTTTGATCATCCTACATGTACTTCAGTAGCATTAGTGGCACTCAGGGCAAGATTGCTGTCTCCCTCTTTTATTATTTTTCCTTCTCTGTATGGACTGCCCTGGCATTTTACAGCAGTCATGATGACCTCTGGAAAATTAATTAAAAATTCAGAGGCCAATGTCCAAGGGGAAATGCCTGGGTGAATGCCAAGAGCTTCAGTTGTCTTCTAAAACTTGCTAAGGAGGAAGCTGCTTTACATCAGGTGGAAGTTGATTCCACAAGGTTGGTGCAACTACAGTGAAGGCACACTAATGAGCATCTGTCCTTGCAACATCTTGGCTGGACAGAGTTGTTAACAAACCAGTTGAAGATCACCTCAGACTCCCAATGAAGACGTTATGGGAAAGGGTGATCTTTCACATCTGCTTGTCAATTATACACCAAATGCTTACCCTTCCATTATAGTCTACAGCACTTCCATTATAGTCTACAACTACTACGCTTCCATTATAGTCTACAGTTGTGTATAATCTCCACAACAATTTGATAAAATGTTACTAAGGTTGATTCTCCTTAGCATGAAATGGGGAGGTGAGGATGCAAAGGAATAGCTTCAGACAGTTGTCTGATGAGCTGATTCAGAAGATGAGTTCTGGGACTCCGCAACACAATGTTTGGACTCTTTGCTGTTCTATCACCCCTGCTCTGAGCATTTTGGAAGAAAGGAGGACCTAAAATGAAATTAGGAGTGGAAACCAAAAGAGATGCAAGGAGGCAAAAGGGTAAAGATTTTTTTTTTTTTTTTTAGAATGTGATCCTCTTCCTCTCCTCTCCTACAAATCCTGTTCCTAGCAGGGTGAGATGAATAGACATCGGTCTGCCAAGAGCCATTACCTGTCACTTAAACTTGCAGACATAGCTCTTCTTACCCATGCCTGAAGCCACAAACCTTGCCCTATGTTAGAAAATGGTGCTGTACTTTAGAATTCATATGCTGTGTACAAAAAGAAATTTAAGTAACATCTGCTGAAATATCTTCTGTACAGCTTATAAAGGAATGTGTTCTTCCATATCGACCTGCCCGTGCCATAAAATCTGTACAGGAGACCCTCCTGGTTGTACCATCACCCTCAGCAGCAAAAGGTTTGGGCACCCGGGATTGGTTTTTTTTCAGTGATGGCTCCCAGATTGTGGAATAGTCTCCTTCTGAGGTGCCCCAGACACCTTCACTTTATGCATTCAGGAGAGCAGTGAAGACACATCTCTTCACCCTGGCTATTCCACAATCTGGAATGACTTTTCCTCCCCACATTCAGCCACTGGTATGGTTTAATCTGTTCATTTTATATGTTCACTTAATGTTACCCGCCCTGCAACCTTTGGGTATAAGGTGGGATGATGATGATGATGATGATGGGAACAGGAGTCCTATCCAATTTTCCCATGTAGTAACCCAATCTCTCTGCCATCCTAAACTGGCAGCTTCACAAGAATGCTTGACTGAAATAATACGTTAAACCAAATGTGTTATTGGTCAGCCCAGTCTTGACCAGTCTATACAGCTGCCAAATACAAAAAGAATTGGGACTCCTGCATCATTAAGAGAAGAAATTTCACCCAGTTCCACTTACATCCTATACAATTATTAAAAGCGTAGGATTCCTGTTTTTTTTCTCCATATGACAACCCTAACAGTCAGACACCTCCAAACAATTGAATGAAAGCTTCCTTAGCCTCAGCCAAAACACCATTCAAAAACACCTGAAAGAAAGTTGGTGAAGGCTGTTTTAGCATTTCAAGCAATGAAACCAAATTACAGTACAGGAAAATCATCCACTGATACACTTCAGTAATGGGAAAGATGCTCTGCAAAGGACAAAGAAATCAGTAAAGAAAAAAATGTGCAAACAGACCAGGCACATGCTTAGGATCATCTATGTGGAATTATCTACGGTTGTGAGGTGATGCATTCATCTAGTACTGCAGACAAAATGAGGCAACAGGAGTAGATTACTAAAAATCAGTTTTAAAACATAATTTTCAAATATTCAGATGGTTGTATGCACTGTCATTTAAAAAAAAATCCTTCCTGCATATTTCTCAGTTCTTTTTGAGCTGCACATATGCCATCACTATCTGAAAATCAGCCAACTGATGAATACGATGAGGAAAATAAAAGGAATTTGGATTAGTAATATATATATATCTTGCTTTTTTCTTTTGAACTTGCACAATAAGGTAATCAAGCAAATTTAATTCCTTAAAATGACACTATTCTACACTTATCTGGTTTGGATTGCTGTAGCTGGAATTGCTCCTACTGGAAAGGTTCCCAGCTGTCCCAGAACAAAGCCACCCGCACTTGGATGGCCTGTTCCAGAACAGACTCAGAGCCTCAGGAGAACTCATTTCGGCAGTGAAATATGGCCACTTAGATTAGGCTACAGTTGGTCCAGTGCAGACAGAGCAGAATAGTAGGGTGTGTGTGTGGCTTCTTACCTCGAAGCCTTCTCTAAACCACTTCAAAGGTGCTTTTTGTTGTTGTGTCTGATTACAACCTCATAAGATTGACTTGAAACCAGATACTTTCTCTGCTTATGCCTGCTGTTCAATGTCAGCTCTCATCATACAACCATTCTGGTTTGAGCAAATGGGAATTGGAATTCATCTACATCTGGACAGCAGCAGGTTATTTATCTTGACAGCATTTGGTCTGCCTTTTTCTCTCCCTTTTTAAATTTTCAATTAGAAGTCTTTACCATTCATAATAACAACAATAATAGAATATAAATAAAACAATAATAGCAAATTTCAAAGAATAAAAATTAAAGAAAATATAAATGAGAATATATAATTTTAAAACAAAATCACTCACAGAAAACTTAAGTCTATAGTAAGCAGTGATAAGGAAAAATTTGGTCTGCCTTTTGAAGATCTTGTCTTATTTCAGAAACCTAAGCAGAGACAGATGGTTAATGCTTGGATGAGAGACCACCTGTGAATAACATGTGCTGTAAACTAGACAAGGAGGTTGAAGAATGCCCCAGAAGGCAACAGCAGCATAGAATTCTGTATTAAAGAAGCAGGATAGTGTTTTGCTCAGCGTGACAGCACTTTTACCTTTCATTGTCTGGCTATCAATTGACAGCTACGTTACATTTGAAATTTCTCAGTTACACACTTAATGAGCCACTTTTTCTTTTTCTTTTAAGAAAGACTCCTGTTTTATAAACCTTTATAACAGCATTAAAATAGTTTTGCAAGAAAGCCACAGTCTTGTTCTGCAAGTTTAAGAAGCTGTGCATTTCACACAGCTGCCAACAATCCATTATTGCCTAGCTTAGTTACTCATTTAAACTGCATCCATATTCTCCCTGGAAGAATTTTCTCTCAGTATCTTTACTCAGGGCTTTTACGCCATCTGTTGAAACCTACAGTCCATGCAAGCAAAACCAAGCCAGATGTCAACAGAACGCAGTGAATTATGAAGCACTGTTATGCAAAGAAATTGGTCTAGGGTACTGAAGGAGGAGGAGGAGCCATCTCTGACTTTCCTAACAGTGAAAACCCAGAGGGCCTTTGTGTAGCTTGGGCAGAAATCCACACTGGTCTTGTACTAAATGCCAGTAACAGAACTAGCAGTACAAACATCTGGCTAGATCAGCAAGTGCTAAACCAGCAATTATGTTGGTTTTTGCAAAATCCTGTAGCATCCAATAAGCCAAGGTTGTGGGGGGGGGGCAGTCCTGGTTCTTGAGCATTTCTGCACTGGACCAGGATACACAACCCATCCCACTATGGGTTAGGTTGCTGGTGGGTTGGGACATTCAGCCCCTCCTGTCCCAGGTCTGAGTACCTGTTTTGCAGGACACACTCAGCCCTCAAAGCTGGTGCTCAACCAGAGCTGTTCCAGTTGATTGCCAATTTCTGTGCTACTTTCAGCAGTGCTTCCCAGGGCACTGTTGAAATTGGGGTGGCATTATTTTGTGGACTACAGAGCATGCCTTCAACATGCTCTTCGTAGTCCAGAAACAAATTCTGGTCCTGTTGTTGAACTCTTTAAAGACACCCACAGCCTTGTCTGTTGCAGACAGGTTTTACTAAGGGTGAAGGGAATTCTGCTGGTCTGCACTAGTATGTAGTCAACAGAGGCCTAGACTGAAACATGTTATAGTCTATAGCCCAGTGTAGAAAAAGCCAGAGATTAATTGTGGATCCCGTGTCACAAAAGGCGTGCCTTGCCCTATGCATTTGTATCTGTCTGCCATTGAAAGCACAAAAGGAGAGTTCATTCATTCAAACAGGGAAGAGTTCCTTTCTTCCTTGCTAGAGCAGCTGAAGAGTTTGACCCACATTTACTTTGTGATACCGTGTTGTTGGGATGCATAAGAAGGCCTTCTCTGAAGCTCCTTTCTGAGTATAGAATTTCTCTGCCACAATTGATTTTCTTGGCCATTTCTGCACATGCAGGAGTAGAGCAGTTCCAGGCTGGAGCGGTCCAGAAGGAACAAGGCTGTCTGCACTTGGACAGTCTATTCTGGAACAGATACCACCTTGCACCACCCTAGGAGGACCCATTTTGGTAATGCAGTTTTGTGCATTGCTAAAATAGGCCCACCTGCACCTTTCTGCACACCTCCTGGGGCCTCCAGTAGAGCTGTTAAAACAAGTCTGCTAGAGATATGTCAAACTGGTTTGGTTGGTTTGTGGTTCACCAGCAAGTTTGTGGATGCTTGAACTTGACTGCATTCGATTGTCTGAATATCTGTAAATTTGTTTGAACCAAGCCAAGATAGAACACGAACAACCAATTGTTTGATTATTTAATTTGCCATCAAACCAAACAAATTGGCGTTCAGTTTGAAGGTGAACCAAACATACAATGTTAGTTCAAGCACATCTCTATGGCTTACTGGTATTTTGATCTAGGCAGCCATTTTGCCTGCCTTGCCTGGGCTGCACTGCATCCAATATGGACCCAGCAACCTACCGGGGGTATGGCCTCTCTACTCCACATGAGAGTGTGGAAAAGAGAGACTCAGAAGAAGGCCTATTCTGAGGGTAAGTGGGTAAAAGTCCCTTGGTTCCACTCTCCTTTTAAGATGATTTTGTCCTGACTGGGGCCTCCCTTAAACCTTACCAGTGTGCAGAATGGTGGCTCCTAGTAAGCTTGCTGGTCTGGTATACTGACAGTATAGAATTGTCCTTAGTTTCTGCTTCTTTGTTTCAATATGGTCATGATTAATCTTCATATTTATATTGCCTCAATCATGTCTTCTTGCTTTCTCTGAGGGAGAAGGAGAGATTACGACATTTATGTTTGCTGTTATTGTCATGCCTCCGTAACAAGTTTGTTTATATTAATTAGAGTTTGAGTTGTAAGCCTTGTTTATTAGACATTTTAGAAGAGAATCTTAGCCTGTCTCTTTAAGAAGTGGGTTTGTGGATAAGGAGGGTGAAGCATTAGAGCTTACAGAGAAGAGTTACTTCCAGTTTTCAGTCTGCAGTCAGAGTGGAAGATAGCTTCATTCGTACACAAGCAGAAGCTCCTCATAGGCCAGCTAGTGCCAATAGCAAGAGAAAAGTAGAAATTCCTTCTGAACCAGCCAGTGCCACAACAAAGGGAAGAAACTTCTTACAGGCCAGTCAGTGCTTCAACAAAAGAAAGTAACTAGAGAAGCCACTAAGAACCGAGACCTAAAGTTCTAATAAGCTGCATTGAAAACTGTAAGCTTTTATTTACTAGGAAAGTTGTTATATTTGTTATACTATTCCTCAAAGTGTGAGGAGTTTCTCTTGTTCAAGCCTTCTGCCCAAGGTCATAGTACAAACACAACTCAGAAGCTTATGGCCCTGTCCCCAAAAGACTTATTAGCCCCTCTCGGCTTCCTCTGCTGTCACTCTGTTATAGCTGACTTTAAAAGTCCCCTCCACTTCCGGAATAAGCGTCCCCATGGTAGCCGCAATCTAAACGGACTTTCCGTCCCCAAGGAAGCCTGTTTCCTTTCCCCGCATCTCCCCCCCGCCCCCTCTCTTGTTAAAAGGAAAAATAGCCAGATCTCCCTCTCCTGAAACAGCTTCCCGCCCCTAGCAAAGGCAGATGATCGCTCATTCATTCACTTTCAGCACTTACTTTCACTCAGTTCTCTGTTAGAAAAGGCTTTCTGCCCCGGCAAAGTCAGCGGCTGCAGGCATCGGCAGCACGATCGTTCGCTCATTCTCTTTTAAGGCTTTCACAGATCACTGATAACAATGTTGCAATTCTGAGCAATTCTGGCTCTTTTTACAAAGGAAAGGAAGCGAACCTGCTGCATTTCTCAGATGTGTGAATGCTTTTTGGCTGTGTGTGCAGGCAAGCAATCCCTGCCCCTTTTGCCACGGAGCGTCCTCAAGGCAGATATAGCGAGCAAAACACGCGAATTGCCGAAAGAGCGCTGGAACTCTTCTTTAAAGTGCACGTATTTTATCGCAGGTGTCTCACTTTCCTAAGCTCCCTAAGCGCCTTGTAAAGTCTGGAATGGGGCCGCTCAGAGGCAAAAGAAGAGTTCCAGCAGACTTTCAATTGCATGGGGACAGGTCCTAAGTTTACCTCAGGCAGAACAATTATGTTAAATAGCACCAGACAAATAAAACAGCCAAAGTTCTTTGGAGTCTGGCAGGAGGCAAAAGTAGTCAAATCCACAACATGAATACTTTGAAACAATGCATGAATCATCTAGTCAAACCCTCTGCAGCATTTAGGAAAGCAAAGCAAATCATCCTTGAAAAGTGGCTGTCCAGACTTTTTGGGAAAACCTCCAGAGATGGAGGACCCACAGCCTCCACAGGAAGACTCTTTCACTGTTGCACATTATGGGTCTCTCAGTCAGTGGCAGGAAGGTAATGGGCCATATAGACTGGAAACAGGCAGAGTTAAGCAACACTCCTGCTTGAACCAGGCAGACAAAGGACGACTGCAATACAGTCTCCTCCATGGCAGTATTCAGTTCCGGAAGAGAGCCTCCCTCCAGAAAGGCTCCAGTGGCACAGATATTGATGCCTTCCTGGTGTCAGGGAGAAGAAGCTGTTTAAATTTATTCATGCTTTTGAAGACTACAGCTAGCTACTTCAAATCTCTGTTGTCATTTTTAAGTGCTGCTGTTCTGCTGTTTTATTCCTATCACCTGTTTTACTGTTCATTGCATATATGTTTCTCTAAACTGCTCTGGGACTCTGGAGAATAGTATACTAAATATTCTAAATGAATGCTCTGTAGCTGGGATTGATTTCATATGCTAGCCATTTCACTCAACAAAAGACTCTTCAGTCATGGAGAAACAGGAAACGCTCTGATAGATTGGACCAATGGCCCATCTAGTCCAGCAGCCTGTTCTCACAGTGGCAATTAGGAGCTCACAGAGCAGGACATGATCACACACCTTGGCCTGCTCACAGTCTTCCACCATTAAGCTTTTAGGTACCCTCTCGCAGTTTTCCAGTAAATACAGGTAATTCTCAGTAATGTACTTCCTATCTTGCATCTGGGAAAACAGTGCAGGAGATGGTTAAATGGGCAAGGCACTGCTATGTCAAGAGGGTCTCATGTGAATATGAAGCTCCTGAAGACTTTTGTTTTGTCTGGGCCTCCATCTTACTTTAGAGGAGATTTCATTTCACTTATTTGTGGCTTTTCTACTACTCAAGAGAGCTCAAGATGTCTAAGGAGGGAAAAAGCATAAGTTGTAAAAAATTGCAAAGCCAATATAAACCTATAATGCAAAATAAATGTCAGAACAATAATAAAGGAGAAGAGTGGAAGGGATAAACCTTGGATGAGGAGAACCAAATCTTCAAGTCCAAATTTATAAGCTTCAGGCTGAGGGTGAATCCTCATGGACACATCATTTGTATGCCCACACATCTTGCACTTGCAAACCTTGAAGCCAAGGACTTTGAACTTACAACACAGGCCCATGTGGGGTATGATGTTGTAAGGTTGCTCATGCATCATCATCTATCTTCATGGAAGTGACATGAAGGACAGACAGCAAGCGCCCTCAAAGTCATTCATCCTGCTTTATTTATCCAGAAAATTTATATCCTGCCCTTCACCAAATGGTCCCAGGGCAGGTTACAATAAAACATATCAAATAGTAAAACATAATTAAAAATATAACCCCCTTCCTCCTACTCCCACCATCCTTCCCACCCACAAAGGACAGCACCCTGATGAAGCTGTTTAAGAATCAAAAGCCATTCTGCACACCAGGTGCAGAAAGCTATACAATGAAGGTGCCCAGCGAGCATCAAAAGGGAAGTTGTTTTAGAGTCTAGGGGCCAAAACAGAAAAGGATACCTCCCAAAGGCACCGGAAAGCCCTTGGAGGCACAATGCAGCTGGCATCTGGATGCAGCACTTTTCGCCTGGTGCAGATGCAACCTAAGAAGCCATTTTCATCCAGGCCAGTATCATGCCTCATAAAGTGTGTCAGGTCTTGGAATAGCAGAAGCTCTGCCTCTGTCCATACAGTATGGAGCTATGGAGCACAGCGTGATGTCAAAATTGTTTTATATTCTACCCCAACTGTAAAACTGTTCTAAGTAGTCCACAAGCAGATTATTGACAGTATCTCAGACCATGAAGGGTGTACAGACAACAAGCCATGTGGGAGAGTATACCAGGCACATGCTCTTTTTAGCCAGGCACTCAGACGTGTGCCATCTTCAGCATGCACAGCCAAAAATGTCTCAACCAGGAAGTTTGAAGCCCTGGCCAGCAACTTTGAAGCTTCTGCAAAAAAACACACCAGGCAGAAAGGGCCAGAGTCCCAGAGAAAGAGCTTTTGGCTAGGCTTGCCATATGAAAAAAGGAACAAGAAAGTTGTACTGAACAGGCAATTTCTGCAGGTGTCAATTGTAGTGTAGTCAGGTGAACAAGCAAGGCCCAGCTGGAAATACTGAGACTTTCTCAACTCATTAATCTAATGGGGGAAAGCTGGATTTGTCATGTTCTGGGGACCTTTCTTCTCAGCCTAGCTCTACAAACAGGTCATTCCTGATCAATGTGATGTAAAAGAGCATGTGCTATGCTGAGTATTCCTATCTAGCTACCTCTGGTTCTAGTAATCCTTTTTTACGTGTGTTCTAGGGATCTGCACAATTTTATTTTATTTTGTATTTGATTCATACTGAATTGAATGCAAGAAAATTTGTATTCGTTTGAATAGATCCCCTTTGAATGTAGTGGGAGTGGAATTTGATATGAACGTTCAATCCCATATGAACCCCATACAAATGCATACGAACCACCACACAAAGCTTCATATGAATGTATTGAAACTTTTGATTCAAGTTCAAATGTCAGTCTTTCAATTTGCTGACATTAAATTTGAATACAAATGTCCAAATTCGGCCAAATTCATACAAAGTTTGAATGTCATGAATATTCATGCACATCCCTAGTATGTTTAAATTATACTGACATGATGTTAAATTTGAATCAATATCTTCCAAAGAACTTAAAGCAGTGAACACGATTCTCTTTCTGTCTGTCCTCTTAACAACTCGGAGAGGCAGAGCTTTCAAAGAAATGTTATGGTTTATCTGGTTTTTAAAAATAGTTCTGAAAACTACTTATTAAATAAAACTAATGTTCAACCAACGGAGCTCATACATCAGACATTCAGATAAGAATTTTTCCAATTTTTAAAATCTGTGCATATGATTCAGTCATTTTGTAAACTGAAATTTCCTGAAATACATTTTGTAAATGCAGGGATGAAGAAAAAAGACATTTAAGTCAATGCATCTCTAATACGTAATTAATATAGAGGATGTTTTTGCCTTGGGACACTCTAGCTGAGCAATGCAAAATTATTTCTGGCTTCCATAGATGATTCATAGAAGTCCACCAATCCTCATCTTCTACTCTCAGCGCCTTAAAATCTTTCTGTTCCTCCGTATCTACAGTTTACACTTGGGAGCAGAACAAACCACCCATACAGAGGGTGCTAAGTAATCAAGTTACTTTTGATTTCTTTCTCTGTTCAGATAAATGTATGGCATGATTCTCCCCACTCCCACCTAGCACCAGGTTCCTCATTGATTTAAGGGCATTATTTAAGCCATGAATTTATTTAAGCATCTCCAGATGGCCTCTTCTGACAAAGTACAGGTGCCTTTCTGTCTTTCTTATTTCAGCTGATTTCCAAACCCTATGTGACTGGCACTTCCAGGGTAAAGTTCATAACCATTCAGTAATCACACTGTTTTTGTTGAAAGGCCTGTAATCTGGCAAGCAAGACATTCAAGAGGCTTAGCACAGCAAAAAGCTGCTGACAGCAAGGCGTGCAAAGAGTCTGTCATAAATGGCATCTTAAAAAGGTCTGTAATCAACAAGATGCACATGGCATCAGCAGTCAGATTAAACAAGTACGCTTTTCTAAAGTGATTTGGAGTGCGGCAATGCAGGCATGAAAATAAGGCAGGCAAATAAAAGCCAGTTTAAAGGGCTGGGGCGGGGTGGAGGAGAGAGGGGCTTATATTGGGATTTTATGCAAGTCACATATTGTGAATGTATCTATCCAGAAAGCTCCAGAACAGTCAACTTAATTTCTGGATTTCTTTTTGTTCACAACTTTCAGTCTCGTACCTCAGTATGGAACAATTTCTTCTGCCTACACAGTTTAATTAAGAATTGTTCTGCAATTACCGTATTTTCCAACGTATAAGATGACTGGACGTATAAGATGACCCCCAACTTTTCCAGTTAAAATATAGAGTTTGGGATATACTCGCAGTATAAGAAGACAACACCCGGCATGTAAGATGATCCCTGACTTTTGAGAAGATTTTCCTGGGTTAAAAAGTAGTCTTATATGCCGGAAAATACAGTACACATTCAAGACCAGACTTGGTGAGTCTAGATCAGCCAGGGCTGCTGACTCTGACCATGGAAAGCCACAGCCTAGTACAGCACTGTCTCCACAACCGGCCTCTGCTCCTTTTTTGAAGAACACATGAATTTCAAGGTTGGGGTCCAAGCATTTTGAGGTCTAGGAACAAAAGATCCCAACTTTGAAGCCTCCGAGGGGATGCATTTCATTCACTCTGCAGATCAACATCACATAAGTGAGAAGATGATTGCTAGGGAAACAAGTGTGCTTGATAAATTGGCCACTAAATGACACTGGTGCCTCAGTCGTTTTGAACTTTGATCCTCCTGCCCTTTGCTGAGCAAAAAGCTATTCTCTTGAAGCAACCAGACTGTCATCTACAAGCAACAATTGGAAAGAAGTGCACACTTCCTAGAAGTGTACTCTATGCACAAAGTCAGACATTTTCTGTGTTTGTGAAAACAAGGCCATATATTTTGCCCCAAAGAGTGCAACACGGACAAATCTACATCTTCAGTAGTGGTGGCATCAGGGTGGTAAGAGCAGGAGAAAGCAACCCTGAAAAGGCTATTGACAGTGCATATGCAGCGCTGCTTACTCAGTGATTCATTGTTGTACAGAACCTGTCCTACACCATTTGAGCTTTCCCAGAGCACCATAAGGGTCTTGTGTGAATTGTGCTTTAGGATAAATATTAAAAGTGCACATAATTAATGTCTTACTGTGTTTTCTTTCCTTTATTCCAGCCCCCTGAAACATTTTAAAACTTTCTCTACCTTCTAACATCTCTAACCCATCATCACTTCTCTCCCTGGCATGTGGGACCTTCACTCAACATCTGTGAAAATAGTCTGATGTTCCTTGGCTTGGTTCGCTCGAGTAATGCCATGAGAAAAGAATTAGAACAGTTTACTCTACACCACAGTCGGCCCAAAAATTCACCCAACCACAACATGGGGCACAAGTTGCTGTACTAGCAAACCCCCATATAGGGTGTTTTTCCACTGTCACTAAAAGTACCCATTAAGTACCCATTAATGGGTACGTAATGGCATTTTTGTACCTATTAATGGGTACTTAATGGGTACTTCTAGTGACAGTGGAAAAACACCCATAGTCCCACTTATCTACACCTTCCATGGTTATCAGAAAAGCCAAATTTCTAGGGGTGTGGACAAATATTCAATACATTCAAAATTCGTTCAAATTTGAATCTAAACATTTGAATGAATTTTCAAAACATTTGTACGAATTATTTGGACGTTTGTATGTGTATGGATATGTACACTATGCGTACTTGCCTATGCACATCTTTCCTGCATCTGTATGCATTTGTATGCATTTGTATGGATCTAAATGAGTCTAAAATGAGTCCCTCTGGGGCTTTCATTCCTGGCTGTTGTAGCTCACAGAGGCTTGCTCTGAAGCTAACACAAGCTGCAGGGCTGGCACAAGGACAGGACCATCAGTTCCAGATCTAATGGAGAAATACACTTAGAATAGGAAGTTTTGATCAAAATGTTATACTTGAATGGTAATATCTTAATTCCCAATCACAATATCAAGAAGCCTTCTAGAAAGTGTTTAAACAATTCAGCACAGAATCCAAAACAGGTATAAAGTTGTGCATGCAAAAGATGAAATCCAGTTTCAGCACATTATCTCAGAAAGAGATTTCATATCTCACCACATATCTGAAGTTGAAATAGCTTCATTGGGGTGCTGACCTATTAGGTATGATTTGGGAGGGAGGGAGGGAGGGAGGGATACTTATTTAAGTATGTAGGGCAGGAAATTAATTAATTAATTAATTAAATAGATATTCTTTCATTTATCATATGTTCTGAAGGTGACATATTCTAAAGTTTTTGCATGGACCAGGGAACCCAAACAGACACAGCATTAATCTATCACCACTAGAGAGCCTGAGATTGGGAAATCAGAAATTTGTCTTGCCTTTTTCAATGAGTGTGTTGGCAGCACTAGAGAATTCAGGAGTGTTCTGCACATAAACTGGTTTTCTTGGTTTCCATATTTCAGAAAAGCATAACCCAGCTGGGCCAATCTGCTCCTTCCGGATTACCATCATCTCTCTCCTAATGTGAGTTGTGAAGCTTCTGGACAGGTGTATATATAAACGTATTGTATATTATTAAGAAATTATGAAATGTAACAGTGTAAGTAAAAATATAAAATAAAACAAATCTAATTTCTTTTCTAAATGATTTTCCCCAAAATTATCACGCTGTAAGCTTCACTTTTCCTATATAATGCAAAGGAAGGGTCAAGCTTTACTCTCATCTGTCATCAAAGCTGCACCATAGACACTACTGCCAATCCTTTCACTGCCAAACAACTTCACAGATCAATGTCCCTGGGGGGAAAAATGGCTTATAACATGCTAAGCAAAATGGTAGCCATGTCTAGCTACCTGCATCAGAAATGTCTTAATCTGAACAACAGTGGCTGTGTCCAGACACATTTAATACTGCATATTCAATGCACAGTCCTCATTGAGCTGTCACACACGATGAACAATTGATCATGTATAATGACAGTGCATTATACAATCGGGCCTTCGCATTTAGTGCAGGATCAACAACACTCGCTGCACAGTATGTGGAAAATCCCAAGTTGTGGGTAGGAAAGCGAGAAAAGGTGACAAGTTGTCGGCTAGGCAGGAAGTGCAGCTCGAAACTTGATCGGCTGCCTCAACCCATGTGACAGTGCAGACCTCCTCAACTCTTGCAGCTCTGACAGGGAAAACTATGGAGCTGCCTTCCAGTCTGGACGACCGGTCTTCCCTGTGCAGTGAGTATACTGCGTTTTATGATTTAACTGTTAATTTATTCTGCTAGTCTAGAGGCAGCCACTGTTGCTTACACAATCCCACCATTCTCCCCTCCCTAGTAAAGCTTAGGCTGATTATCCTTTAAGTAATCTTTTTTGTTCACTTTGAATTTGAAATTAAAAAGCACAACTACTTTGCCTATGACGCAGCAATATTCCTCCAGGTACCTAAAATAAAGTAACTTATTTCCTAGGGAACAGTTTAGGGAACTGAAGTGGAATTAAGTCCAGAAATAGCACATCGGCAGTACAGTACAAAGAAAACTCATGCACTGAAAAATAATCCTCTACTTGACCCACCAGCTTCTTGTCAAACTTACTGTGCGCACTTCTGGAAAGACCTTGGGGGGTTGTGCTGACCTGAGGTTCACTTCCACATGTTCTAACACTGTTCAATCGATGTCTCAAAGTGACGAAGCAAAAGAGTAAGTACTAATATGAGAATTACACTGAATAAGTCAAAGAGAGGTCAGGGTGTCTATTTTAGTATGTAATCCTTGTTTTCAGCAATGTGCTTAAAAATATTTCACAGCAGCACCCAAACATGAACAAAGAGAGCCAAAGAGCATTCTCCATAGAATGTTGCCCCCCATTTAGTATTTAAGTGCATCGTGTTGCATTGGAGAGGTACTGGAAGTATTGGAACAAAGGTAATATTCACCCTGAGCTGCCAGCCCATGTTAGGAGCCTACACTGAATGCTGCACCTACACAGCAAACTGGTCCACTAGGAGACTGTGGCTACCGATAAACCACTTCATGGGACCAAGTGCTGGAGCAGTCCCAGCATGAAAATGGCCTTGGAGCCAGCTCCAAAGGAAGACCACGGCAAAGCAGTTTCCCAAGTGCTCCCAGGAGTAGGCTGGACCAGCTGGCTGAACCACTTGGCACACAAAGATCACACTATTTGGCCAGTCTCCTGGAAATGGACTTGCCCTTTACAATTTGGTCAGGCTACCTTAGTCCATAGGGAAGGAGGAGGAATCAGGTTTTATACCCCGATTTTCTCACCTATTTAAGGGGACTCAAAGCAGTTGAAAAACCAAAAGAAAACAGAAAAGGGACCAGATTATTGAGGTTTGGACTTGCAGCGGCAACTACCCTCTGTGGGGAAATAGGACCC
>MTQE01001141.1:26264367-26278260 GCA_014337955.1 Aspidoscelis marmoratus | reverse complement strand
ATAAATAAATAAATAAATAAATAAATAAATAAATAAATAAATAAATTATCCAAGCCATTGATAAAGTATTCCAAGAATATACAAGGACTGGAGCTGTGAGAACAAAGAAAGAGTGGCCAAAAAAAGGAAAAAAAAGAATTAGAAAAACTAAAATAGCATCTAAGAAAGCAAAAAAGAGAAATGGTATAAAAACAAATTGAGGAATCAAAACAGAGACATTGAAACAGAAAATGAGAAAATAGCTGAAGCAGTGAGACAGTTTTACAAAAAATTGTATGATGAGGATAGGGTGGACAGGATGACAAGAGAGGTAGATAAGAAACATACACAACAACAAAAGGATAGGCTTAATGAGCCCATAACAGAAGAAGAGAGAATGGAAACTATTAAAAGGTTAAAAATAAGAAAATCACTGAGACCAGATAGTGGGTTTTTTTTTTGGCAATGTTTTATAAAACATATAAACAAACATTAGCCCCATACTTGAAAAAAGTATTTACTAAGGTCCTATTGGAACAAGAGGTCCCAGTCACATGGAAAAAATCTACCATCATTACCTTATTGAAGGTGCAAAGAGGACATGATGCCAATAATTAAGAGCGATCAGTATGGCTTTATTAAAAACAGGTACATAGGTGACCCAATTTGGTGTGTCTTAAACGTAATGTATGATGCAAAAAAGGAAGGAAGGAAGGAAGTTGGGGTGGTCTTTTGTGTATACAAGGCATTTGATTCTGTAAATAATAGATATTTGAAGGATATATGCCAGAGATTTGGTCTAAGACCAATATATATGAAACCATTAGAGCAGTATATGAAGATTCTGAAGCAAGAATACAAGTAGATGGCCAATATTCTGAAGACTTTAAATTGCAGCAACATACAAAGGGCTGCCCTCTCTCCACAGTCTTTTTGCCCTAGCCATGGAACCACTGGCAAACAAGATTCAAAGAAATGTAAGATGGTCAGGACATAAGATAAAAAAGGAAGAAATCAGAATAAATCTATTTGCAGATTATGTAATTATTTTCTCAGAACATCTGGAGGAAGTGGTTAAATATATTATGGAGATTAGTGGAAAATTAGGAAAATCTCAGGTCTAAACATCCATACACGTAAGTCAGAGAAGCAATATAATTTTCCTGACAATGATATGGAAATAGCTTGCCACTGCTTTCTTCTAGGAAGTTTTTCAGATTCTCAGCCTAGGATCCTAGGATTTCCTGGAGGCCTTTTCCATTCAGCTAAGACAAACTTGCTAATGTTACATTTCTGTAGACTGACATTTAAATGGCATCTCATGTAAGGACAATAAATGTATGAAATTTCTCAGAGTGTTCACTTGAAAGAAATTCTCTGTCCTGGTCGCTCCTACAACAGTCTGTGTTGATGGGTGGAGAAGAATGGGTAACACTGCCAAGAATAATCTGTCTGGTGTTAAAAATGGGCCAGATTTTCAGTGGTGTCACTATGGATTAGAGATTTGCTAATGAAAAATGAAAACATCCCTCAAGAGCTCAGTCACAGTGAATTAAATCATCAGTCCTTAATGAAGACAGAAGAAATCCATACCTTTACATTCCCAATTCACCCGTCACTCTGAAGATGACCACAAAGCAGACAAATCTGCACATATTCCACTCCACCATATCTGATATCAGAATCATAACATTTTCTAGCTTTCTTAAGGCACTCTCCCAAAGCTTATTTTAAGGTGCTTCCAAGCATGGTTTAAAAACTGATATTCCAGGGATTATATTGGGATTGCCACACATGCCCATGAGCACTGAATAAGCACAGTATAGGCATGACGGAAAACCCAGCTCTGACACTAGGTTCTGCATCATGGCAGATTGCTTATGTCGACTGCTATTTCCTTGTGCAATTGATGTTCTTGCAAAAGTGCCCACATGTGGGAAGCATGCAGGGGGGAAAAAACCTTAAAGAAAGTGGGTGGGTACACGCTTCCTACACGCTGATACTTTTTTAAGGGCAGGATTCTGCAAGGAAATGACAGAAAGGCCAGAACCTGTGTTTGTTCCAGGATTCCAACTGAGCTCTAAACAGGATCCTGCAATGTCCTCTTGCCATCTGAAGGCACCCTCCTTGGTCATGTTTTCTGTTTCATTCACAAGCTTCTAAATGATTGCCAAGGAATGCTTATAACAATGTAGTGCCTTTCTTACCCCACTCCCCATATACAGTACAGGGATATGCACAGGGTTTTTTTTCGCGGTCACTTTGCATCAAAGTGGATGCAAAGGAAATTTGCATTTGTGCAAATACAGCCACTTTGAATATGGTAGGATTTGAATCCACTGTGAATGTTCTTCAAATACACTTCAGCTCCCCGCCACCAGTCATACCTCTGAATCCCCTCTGAATCTGCCCTGAATCTGCTGTGGATGTGACTGGGCACATATAATGAAGCATTGACGGAATACTCAAAAGCATTTGCTTTGCATTCAAATATAGCCAACATCTGATTCAAATGCAAACATCCAAATGCTGTGATTTCGTACAAATTGTGACCCTGATGAATATTTCTGCACATCCCTAATACAGTATATTCCCCTCTATTATCTGACACCACAAAAATATTAATTAAAATCAGGGACTTAAGTACTTATTCCTGGGCAATGTAACTCCAAACTTCATCAGCAAAAAAACATGCATAGCTCATGTATGCCATATTAAGGACATTAAGGGAAAGGTTATTATAGAAATGAATGAATAATTAATTAAGGATGCAGAGGCTGTAAACATTAATGGCATAAAACATACTTTATGGCCCAGTTTTGCATACCTACATTATACAGCCTGTGGGACACATTGCCCATTCAAACTGGATAACAGATCACAGTGTAGTGCCAGGCAGACGAGGCTTGTTGACACTTAGTTTTATTCTGGAATACATCCTGGAATAGGGGTCTGCTGTCCACATGTTATTGTAGGCTACAGCAAGCCCCAAGTCTGTCCTGAGATGTATTCCAAAATACACCAAATATGAACTTGCCCATGGTGTCTGAGCATATGCAGAATGTGTGTTGCCTGCTCAGAAATGCCTATTAAATTTAGAGTGGATCTTTTGAGGTCAAGATATAGCCTACATACACTGAAAAAAATTGACTGGGAATCCACCTTTGGTTAACCTACACATCTCAGCATTTATTACTTCTGGCTGCTTGTTCCATTAGAGATGGGTTATTGAACCCAGCCTGTGAAGATTTGTAGAAGCAGTTTGTATATGTACGCATTTAGATCTAGGTTTTTCTTTTCTTTTCATTTATATGTCCTGCCAAAGATGAAATATAGTCTCATGAAGGTTGAATGGGAAATATCATTCCTCTGCTGTGCAGTTGGAGGTTTTGTGATGAAAGAGTTTTGCTTCCTATCCAACTGATGTATGTAGGCATCAACCTCTACTACAGTATAATGAGCCAGGGACTACAGAGTGAGCAATTTCAGATATTAGACACAGATAAAACTCAGTCTTTCAAATCACTTGGAAGAACGAAGTAGCTTCAACAGTTTAGGGGTGAGAAATTCAATAAGATAAATTTGATTGTTAAAAACAGCAACAATATTTTAAAATCATTTTTGTTTTCATTCTGCAACTTTGTTGGATCTTACTTTTACAGTTCGGGGCACACACACGCAAGTGCATCCAAATGCATTTCCAGAAGTCCCAGCACAACACAGTTGTGTATGTAGTTGCCTACATGTTTTGGAGGCTTTTTTACATTCAGAAGGGAACCCATAAAAACAGTATGCAAACAGTATGCAAAAATCTGATCAGTACAAATTTGTGAAATCGCATTAAAATTGAAGAGGCACCAAATTTTTACACTGTAGCCTTTTGAGTGCCAGATCATGTCTTAAGCCCTGTCCCCATGGAATTTAAAGTGTGCCAGGACACTCCTTTTGCCTCTGAGCGTCCCCATTCCGGGCTTTACAAGGCGCTTAGGGAGCTTAGCAAAGTGAGACACCCGGGTTAAAATACGTGCACTTTAAAGAAGAGTTTCAGCGCTCTTTCGGCGATTTGCGGGTTTTGCTCACTATATCTGCCTTGAGGACGCTCCGTGGCAAAAGGGGCGGGGATTGCTTGCTTGCACACACAGCCAAAAAGCATTCACACATCTGAGAAATGCAGCAGGTTCGCTTCCTTTCCTTTGTAAAAAGAGCCAGAATTGCTCAGAATGGCAACATTGTTTTCAAGTAAAGCCTTAAAAGAGAATGAGCGAAGGATTGCGCTCCCGATCCTGCAGCCGCTGACTTTACGGGGCAGAAAAGCCTTTTCTAACAGAGAACAAAGTGAAAGTAACTGCTGAAAGTGAATGAAAGTGACAGAATGAGCGCTCATCTGCTTTGCTAGGGGCGGGAAGCAGTTTCAAGAGGCGGAGATCTGGCTATTTTTCCTTTTAACAAGAGAGGGGGCGGGGGGGAAATGCCTGGAAAGAGAAAACTGCTACCACAGGGACGGAAAGTCCGTTTAGATCGCGGCTGCCAGGGGGACGCTTATTCTGGAAGTGGAGGGGACGTTTAAAGTCAGCTATAACAGAGTGACTGCAGAGGAATCCGAGAGGGGCTAATAAGTCTTTTGGGGATTCAGCCTTAATATACACAGCATGTTTATGGCACTGTGTCTCAGCTTTAAGGGCAGAGAATCTGTCCAGTCCTGGGTCTTTATAGCTGTGTTAGTGTGATTACAGGGTGCAGATCCACTTGGACCCCCACATAGCCAACTGCCACATCCCTATATATGGCAATAGGGAGTAAGTGCCCCCCAAGCACTTACTCTAACTTTTCTTCCAGCCACCATTTTTCTGCCATCTGCAGTAAACATAGGAGAACTAGCAAGACAGAAAGACATATAAACGCAGATCTAGAATAGAACTTTATCCCAGATAAAGTCTGATAGTAATGCTCTTCTTGCAGAACATCTGAAGGAAGAGAAGAATTTTCTGATATAAATACATTTGTAATGTATAACAACTAATAATTGAAATTATCACCCATCGCATGCAGGCAGCTGATTTTCTTGCTTTTCCTTTACTCTGGCTTGGATAAAACAAGATGCAAAATAGACCTCTATGCTTTTTCTTGCACAGTCATCTATTTTCCTTTTTCACTATATGCAATTTGACAGACATTGGTGACTATATTTGCAGCTTAGAGGGACTCCTTAAAAATTGTCACTACAAGATAATCAAAGGTTTTTCCTGTAATCATTTCAGTCCAAGGCTCTAAAATCTCAGCAGAACAGGGAACTATCCCCCCAAATTCTATACTGATGGTGTTACCCTCCACTTTCATTACATCGTATTACCAGTTCTCCCCCCCCCCAAAAAAAAAACACACGCTAAATGTTCTTGTAGGATAATGGGAACTTACCTTCATATGTAGTGGATATAACTACAGTTATATCACTATTTTGGAACTCAATTTTATGTAATATTATGCAAGCTGATTTAATATTGTATCCTACTCTTGTATTTCTGTTCCTCTTTAAAAAGGATCACGAAGTGTTGCCACACAAAGCCCTGCTTAAATTATTTCTGATTACTTTTGACAGCAGCCTAGGCAGAAATTGCTCTTCATTGGAAGGATGCAACCCACCTTTCCATAGCTAATTGGATCACAAGAGTTTGGACTTATATTGTCAACAATTGTACATCTCTACAAATAGTCAAGATGCAAGGTTTTGATAAACATGTTGAATCTGTGCACCACTAGTACCCATTAATTGAGGCTGCCACTTGGGAATCATCCCTGAGGCCAAACTCATCATTACCTTCATCTTTTCTAATCAAGAGGCTTTTAGCTTGGTTTGCTCACCTTTCTGTGTCCTCATCAGCAAATCACTCTCAATTCATGTCTAGGTCTGATGTCTAATGTATGTTAGCTTTTTTGTGTGTTCAAGTTTCTTGCTTGTTGTGAGTGTGTTTTTTATATATTCATTGTATTTGTGAACAATTCAATGAATCTTATTTATTTGTTTATTTGTTTGTTTATTATAGAAAGGATATTGGATCTCAGGATCTCTAAGAAACCAGTCTCAGAAATTGATAAAGTTAAAGTTGAGTGTCTACTATTCCCATGATCCTTTGCCACTGGGGATTAGCAAAGCCGTATGTCCCACAATATTCAGCTTGACCTGGAATAAAACTAATGTTCACCTCCTGGACTTAAAAAACAAACACAAATCTAAGAAATTGGAACCACTTGGAATTATTTTGTAATATGGTTCATTAAAAAAAAAACTTAAAGTTTATACATTACAGAGGTAACTATTTTAAATTAAATGTGTTTACTTCCATTACAATTTTTCATAAGCTGTTAAAAGGGATTACTGAGGAAATGGTAATACAAGATATTTACAAATGAACTCATGCAGAGATAAGATAGATTAGGGAAGGCTTTGGTGCCCATTTTTGTTCTGACCTGGCAGAAAGCACCTTCACAAATCTGATTTGAGCACATGGTGAAATTTCTAACCACATCATGGGAACTTGGACTGTAATAGAAAGGGACCATGTAGCACTGATCACTATAGATGCGGAGTTGGGTCACCGTATCAGTCAACCAGTATCCAGACGGATGTCTAAACAAGTTTAGATGCTTTAGAGCAGTGGTCAAAAGGCAACACACCACAGTTCTCAGACCTCATTTGTGATTAGAAGGATGATGTTTTGCCTTATATAACAAACCAGAATAAGAAAACAGGGATGAGGGCAGAAAATGTCATTCAACATTTTAGCTCCCTTGGCTCCTCAGCACAAGAGTCAAAATAATTACTTCCACTGCTTCAGAATCCTTTGCACCCCTCCATTTATGTGTCAGATTTTATTACTTTAATTATACCTTATTTTGCCCTTGGAAACAGAGGCACTTCCCTGGGAAGATAAACAATGCACAATTGCTTCCTCATTTTCCTTCCACAGATTATTTCATGATGAAAAGATTCCAAAAAATACATGTTTCAATATAGCTACTGCATTCTTACCACCTAAATTAAGTAAATCCAACAAGGTTTTTGTCAGGAGGCCAAGGAAAGACAGAGGGTCTTTAAGAACTCTGAAGTTAAGCTGGGTGGGTGGGTGGGTGGGAGATCTGTTGAAGCATAGAGCTACAAACAATTCACTTAGGGCGCATCCCCATGGGGCTGCCCCTGATGCGCTGTGGCTTCTGGGCAGCCTTAATGCAAATTTAGATTCACATTAAGGAATCCCCATGTCAGTGCAGGATAGGGTGGGTTCAAGGCAAACCCGCCATCCCCATGAAATCCGTGGCAAATCCCTGCATAGGGATGCCGCTGTTTTCTGCACACATACCCCTCACCTGAGTGCTTAATTGCCCAGGTAAGGGGTTGATTTACCACAAACACTCTCCTGACAGCTGCTCTGCAATCAGCTGAGCAACTGTCAGGGGGTTATAGCAGCTCTCATGCACACAAGCAGAGCTCCGCTAATGATTAAAAGAGAGACACAAGCATGGAGCTAATTAATATGCACCTCTTTCCACTCAGAGCTGCCTGTCACCTCCAGCCTTGGAAAGAGATGCATATTAATTAGCTCCGTGCTCAGCGTCTCTCTTTTAACCATTAGTGGAGCTCTGCTTGTACACATGAGAGCTGCTATAACCCCCTGACAATTGCTCAGCTGATTGCAGAGCAGCTGTCAGGCTTACCTTGGTGATTAAGTGCTCAGGTAAGGGGGGGGAACAGTTGCAATCCCAGCATTAGTGGTGAGGACAGCAAAAACCCCACCCACTAATGCTGCGCTTGTAACCTGGGAGTGTCCCCAAGCCCCCAGAGTAACCTGTTCTTGCCCCGTAATTTGGGGCGAGAACAGTTATCAAGTGGGGTTTTTTAAACTTCGATTTGGAGGATTTTGTCCCTTATGTAGCCCGAATTAGGGCTTTGCATGGGGACTCTTGTGAGGAGGACTCATGTTCGCCTTGCAGTATCTCAGCATGGAGACACCCACTTAGGCTCAATCCAAACAAAGCCCCTTAAACACCTGATCTGGACTGAAGGTGGGCAGAGGGAAGGGTCTTGGTAAAACAACCAAGGTCCCCTCCCACTCCTCTGTGGCTTTCAGATGGTCTCTGTGAGCAGAAGGGCACTTGCAGAGATGAATTCCCTGGCTGCACGCAACGGGCAGTGACTGAAATGTTAAGATAAAGATATTTAAAAAATCAGGTCATATAGCAGGTACATGGTCTGAAATTCCAGGCAGAGTCATCATGGGAGCAAAGTAGCCATCCAAATCCCCCGCCCCCGCTCCCATCTTTCGAAATGCTCACCACTTCAGAGGCAGGGATGCAAGAAAGAAGCATCTTAGCCTGGATTGGAGACTTGCAGACACTCCACACCCTGGCTAACCTATCCAGTGCCTTGGGCATAATATTCAACATTCTAAAATTACATAAAACTACATCTCCCTTTAAATTGGCTATCTGATGCAAAAGTCCTCTCATCAAGGCCCCTCTGTCCACTGCTTCCACAACACCATCGACCTCATTCTCCGCCATACTCTTCTCCTTTTGCCTTCAATCTTCCCCAGCATCAGTTTTTATTTAGTTACTTATTTGAATTTCTATCCCCTATACTCTAAAATCTCAGGTAAAGTTACAATGAGTCCTGTCTTCTCATTATGTGGTAAAAGTATTTGGGCTTCAGTTTCAGTATTTGTCCTTCCAGTGAACAGTCAGGGTTGGCTTCCTTCAGTATTGACTGATTTGTTCTTCTTGCCATCCAAGGGACTCTCAAAGGTTTCCTCCAACACCACAGTTCGAAAGCATGGATTATTTGGTGCTCAGTCTGCTTTATGGTAGAACTCTCACGGTCATACCTTATTACAGGGATGGTAAACAACTGCAGTAAGCTAAAAAAAAGTTAAAACTGCAGGGAGAACCGCTTTGTAGTAATTGTCATAAAAACCACTGTAGAACAGCATGGTGTTAAACAAGGGCCCTTTCTGCACTTACTTGGCAATCTGGATCAAGAGCCTCTTACTCCTCCTCATCTGCTCAGGACTAGGGGTAATCCAGAACAGATCCATACTAAAGGTGCAGTAATCCAGATTACTGGTGGACCTGATAAATTGGTACCACATCTGTACCAGCACCAAGGCAAGAGGCATTCACATGTAGATTGGATCTAGGAAGACTGAGGGGGTGTGATACTGAATAACATGTGCTGTGATAGAAAGAACTGTGAAGATGCCTTCGCAGTTCCTTTGGGGCAATGGAGTGTCCTGTGACCATATACAGTACAAACATGAAGCACTAAAACGTGCTCCACTTTTGCACTAATGCAGGGCTGATTAAACCCTGATAAGCTCCTTCTGCACCTCTTCCAGGTGGAATAGTCACATTATACATCATGTGACACCAGCACCAGGAGTCAAACATGGCTGCCATCTGCAATTCACATTGCAGGTAAGTTTGGGGAGAGATTGGGAGGATTAGAATGCACTAAGCATCTGCAAATCCAGACACTTAGTGCATTTCACCCAAGGCTTTCCACCATCGGGAAGCCAAGTGCAAAAAGACTCTCAGTTACAACAGTTATGAAAACCTCCCTGGTAGACCTTAGAAGGATCATGGAAGAACCTTCAGTGTGGAAGAAATCAGTTCATATGGTTGCCAAGAGTCTGCTATGATTATATGGCAACAAGCAGTGAAGCAAGGAAAATGACTTTTGTTGCCTTATTCCCTAAGGGTTTCCATTCTCAGTGGATAAAAATATCAACATCAACTACTGGATGCCTTTATCCCTGGATCACCACTTTATTCTCAAACACTATATAGCACATTCACTTTTGGCCTGTGGTTCATTCCGCTGCTGTACTCAGGAGCTTGTAGAATTGAGTTTCTCAATGAACCTTTGCAATACAATTTATTTCCTTTGGGAAGTGTCACAGGTGGTGAACTAACCTGTCTTGATCTCACTGGAACATTCCTGCCTCTGGAAGCTGCCTGTGCCAAATGGAGATAAAATATGTTTATAAGAAAACAAAAATCTTTTGTGGAGGTGTAACTCAAGCTTTGAAACACTCAAAGCAAAATAACATTGCAAAATAATATTGCACTAAGCTGTGTAGCTATGTGTCCCATCCAGAGCATGCAACAGGGTAGTACACATACATGTCTGTTCAAGCAGCAGTGACAAAGTAAAAGCAATTTACAAGGAGATATCATGGTTCAAGGGTCAGTCAATCATGAGCTGGAAGTCAAGAGGTTGCCAGAAGAGGTCTGCTGTTTGCAACAACAGGAAATGAGTTAGGGCTGATTATAAGGGGTCTCACTGTGCCCTCCTCTCTGTTGTAGGTGTTTCTCCTGAAATCAAGCAGAATGGCACAGCTGTGACTTTTCCCAACAGAGCTGCCCTGCCTCTGGTCTATTGTCAGCCAAATCCGTTTGGTCTTGAGCAGGCCCAGTGTCTGTCTCACCTGTGTTAGATTGGGCAGGCTCCAACTGGGGGTTCTGCCCTGCTTCCACAGGCAGGGGTTTAATATCTGGAGTGGCATCCATCTGGAATTCCTCATCCGAGGACTCAGATAGGGTACTGGACATGACACTATATGAATGATGCTTCCACCCTAAATTTAGAAATCCCAGGTAAAATTACCATAAGCAGAGCTGGTTTGTGGCATCAATTCAATAATACTAAATTCTGCAGTGTGATTTCTCACTGTGCTGTTGTGGGCCATGGGCTGATTGCTATGGTGGTATCCAGCCACAAGCTGGATATTGCCAAGGCCTTTGTCATAGTGATCCAGCCTACCTGGGTCAGGCCATCTGCATTTCAGTTGCTGGTTGTCCATTTGGGGACCATACCAGCACTTGAAGTGCAGATAGCTCTCTCTGTGCCTGATCTTCACCGCAGATTATAACATTCCAATGAGTGGAGTGTACACAGGCCTTTAATCTCTTTATAAACCAGACACACATGCATCTATCACATTTGCAAAGATAATAAGCCAAAATCACAGCAGTTGCAAATACACTCTGGAGACCTTCTTATTCAGTTTCATTATGGTGATTTTAGACTCTCGTAGATTTTTCATCAACCTAGAGATCCTGCCAAATGGCTGAAAACAAGTTTAAATGGATCTGTTCTTACCAGTTTATCAGAAAGCAAATATCTATCATGTATTCCAAATATCTGAAAGGACAGTTTAATAGTTGGGGAGTTTAAGTACACCAAGTGGTGCATTTTTCACTTAGCCAAAAACTATTTTCAGATTCAAAAAGCTCAGCATTAATGCTTATGTATTTTAAAATTCAAATTTATCACCAACATTGTAAATTTACATCTCTCAATGTTCAAAAGTACTTTTTCTGTTTATTGCTTTTGTCTCTCAGCATTGGGGCAATTTGAGTTTATTAGCCAAGAAAAGAAAAAGAAAAATCCATATCAATTACATCAGGTTTATGTTTCTGATACTTTCTCTAGGCCGAGTTAGATTTGCTTATGCTCTAATATTCATCACTGTTATTTTGAGGTCTGGTGTCCTGTAGTGATAGCACCTGAGTTTCAAGCAAAACAACCCCATCCAGATTTGGATTCCCCCTAACTTCCTGGCTTTAAGCCTTGTGATATCACCTCCATCTTAGCTGGATTTAGTTTCAATTTTTGGTCCACTTCCAACTCATTACTGTCTCCAGGCAGTGACTGAGCACCTGAACTGTCCCACCTAACTCAGAAGAAATAAAGAGTTTAATGTCATCAGCTGCTTTATGCTTTGACTTCAGCAGATTCAGCTACCCAAGTCAAATGTGATTTTTTGGATGGCACTATTTCAGTGGATTTACTTTCCCAAAAGTGTATAGAAAGTAATTTGTAGTCCTATAGAGGAAGCTTACACACATTTATTCAGAAATAAGACTCAGTCTGGTTAATTCCAAGGTTTCTCTACAAATAATAATGTCTACCCTTGGCTAACTTTCCTTGCTTCATTTTTTAAAAAGAATCTTAACAAGTGAACTTTATAGAGTTCCAACAAAATACTCATGAGAGCAGGATGTGCCATAGCTCAGTGGTATAGCATCTGCCTGGAAAGTGAAAGGTCTGATCCCCAGTACCTCCCTCAAAGAAGTAAATGCCAAATCACTTCTGTATCTGAAAAGAAAACTTCTTGGCATCAGCCATAACTCAGTGGTACTCAAGTGACAATGGTTTCCGCATTAACAAATCCAGAAAATCTACCTTTGGGTTAGATAATGCAGCAGAGCTGAAAATGCTGGTCACTTTGCTGATATGTTCTTTCATTCTGAGGGTGGATTGGATGTGGACTAAAACTGAGATGTATCTAAGGACATAAGAGGATCCCTGCTGGATCAAGGCCGTAGCCCATTTAGTCTAACATCCTTTCTCCCATAGTGCTCCACCAGCTGCTGCTCAGAAGATGACAAAGGTGAAAGCTTAACCTTCCCTCGATTCCTGGCAAATGGCCTTCAGAGGCATCTGTCTAACCAGGAGGTGGCACCTAGACATCCATTCTAGTTTAGCTCTGCTCCTTCCATTTTGCAATTATGAAGAAGAAGAGTTGGCTTTTCTACCCTGTTTTTCTCTCCCATTTAGGGGACTCAAAGCGGTTGACAAAGCTTTCTATTCTTCTCTCCATAACAGAATACCCTGTGAAGTAGGTGCGGCTGTGAGAGCTCAAAAGACAGCTGTGACTAGCCCAAGGTCATTCAGCTGGCTTTGGAATCAAACCCGGTATTCCCAAATAAGAGTCTGGCTCCCTAACCACTAGACCAAACTAGCTCACATTCAGCCTCAGCCCCAGCCCCACCCAGTTTGGGGTACTGTGAAGGGCTTTCCACCACAGCTTCCTCAGGACTATGGGGTTGCAGATTCCATATTATCCTGCTGTGATGTGTATGAAGCCTGTATTGCACAGTTTTGAACATGAAACTAAAATTTAGTAGCTGCAAGGTAGGTGTGGCAAGTCCATAAAGGCAAAGTAGGCATCATCCACCCACCACTCACCCAGTAGTTTAGAATCTGAGTTCATTCATGCATCTTTCAGTTCAGAAATGGCTAGTGTTTCCCTAATCTATCACATTTAGCCAGGTTCACATAAGCTTGTATAGAACTGCAGCCTTATTGTGTTCAGTTAGAAACGTGCAAAATGACATTTGCATTTGCAAATTCAATCATATATTTTTAGTCTGCAAACATTCACAATGAATCGAAAATCTAGATGTTTGAAGGTACAAAAATATTATTGCAACAGAAAAGCCTCCCATTCGTATTGCGCTGTGCTTTGGTCATGAAGAAGGGCTTTTTCAGTGGGGAAAAATGTTATGAAAACTCATGAAAATGTTTGATGTTCAGTTTAACAAATCTATGACATTTGATTTAATAGGTGAAACAAATTGCACATTCCAATCCCAGTGCAGTGCTGCAATAAAACTGCAACCTGCTATTTTAGGGAATTATTTGGACAAGCCTGGAACCATTCTTTGTGATATCTCCTCAGGATGATAGCCATCCAACTCTTGCCAGACCTTTCCCCTACCCTGCTGTGTGCCAGGGGTGTGCACAAATGCAATTTTTGACATTCAATTTGAATCAGATATCCGAAGATTCAAATCGATTTGAATGTTAAAAATTTGAATGTATTCACATTTGATTTGAATCGAATACATTCGTACCTATTAATACGAATATTCTATCCATATTAGAAGATGCGAATGCCGACAACATTCGTAGGTGTCCACAGGCATCCGTACGCATCCATACACATCCGTATGCATCCCATTGTCATCCCATACATATCCGTACAAAGGCGTATGGATATGAATAAGATGTGTACATATATGTATATAATGCATACATATCCATACACATACAAATGTCCAAATAATTCATATGAA
>MTQE01001141.1:26231344-26248161 GCA_014337955.1 Aspidoscelis marmoratus | reverse complement strand
ACTCAAAACATTTTGAATTCGCGATAACGATCCCATGGGGATGTGGCCCTGGAAGCAGCAGCAAAAAAGGTATTGTCATATTATATCAAAGGAAAATCCTGGTATGGAAAAATGGACTTCAAAGGGTTGCATCACCTCCCAGGATTTTACAGAATAATGATGATGATGATGATGATGATGATGATTTATTAAACCGATCTTACAGCTTTACATATATATGTACATAATATATGTATATAGAATATTAAATGTGAAGGCTTTTTTATTGAATCCCAAAAAAGGTCTTCATTTTCCCCTCCCTGCCCTTCCCTCTCTCTTCTTATAGTTGCCAGTTGCTTTTAGAAAGTGGTGAGTTGATGTACATACCAATGAAGAAAAACATTGTTTCTAGCTTTACTGTTGAACTTGTTCTCTTTACCTATATCTGCTGATTTATACTGTCTGTCGTTTTTGCACTTTGCCATTATTAATAATTTGTAGCAATGAACCTTATAAAATTTTTGTTTTAGTCATTTCAATCTCTGGCTGTTCACTCACCAGGATGCTGAATCAGCTAAACTGAAGGGGTGGGGGTGGGGGGAATGTTCAAGAGTTAAAACAGAAATAAAAGCCAGACTTAATATGGATTTCCCATTTAATCTGAATTAACAGGCAGCTGGCATATTGGGCTTTCCAATCAGTATATCTGACCTGCTAATTGATTATTCATCTATAAATCAATACAAATTTTGTATTCAGCAGAGTATTTCAATAAAAATTCCACTTTAAACAGACACTAGGGTGTGTGGCAAATAACAGGGATTAATTGCTTAACTTGTACTTGGGTACAGAAGTTCCCCATAGGGAAGTCCTTTTTAAAGGGAAGGCAAGCATAAGACCCCCCCCAAAAAAAAATTCCACTTCAGATGTAAGTCTGAATAGTCTAATTTTTTTTAGCTTCTTTCAGATGTCACTGCCTCTCACAGAAAAAGGCCTTTTCTACAGTGCCCCCCCCCCGGCTTTGGTGACATATCCGTTAGGAAGTATGTCAGGCACCAACTTTGTATGTCCTTCCGCCCCTGGTTGAAACGTACCTCTTCACCCAGGCCTTTGATACTGAGCTTCTCCTAAGCATTGTCCTGCCGAGGAAGGAGGGATGGAGGATTATACTGTATGTTTTACATTGTGGTTTTTTTCTTTTTATTGTTGTTACCTGCTTTGGGACTCTGGGTGAAAGGCAAGATATAAATATTCAAATAAATATATAAATCAATAGAATTTGTGCAGACACACAGTTTTAGACACCCCAGGGCAATTTTGAAACCCTTGGGACACAAAGAAAATATATTTAAAAATTTTGCTCCATACAGAGGTCTCTTGAGGTCTCTGTTTCTGTGTCCCTTTTGCAGAAGCTAAGGGATCACTCTCAGGATGAGAAGGAGTTAAGATGGCATCCCAAGCCAATCCCAGCTTGCTCCTGCTACTGGCTGGCAGCAGAAAATGGGAATGCCCGTTTCAAAAATGTATCCAGTTCACTTTGAATAACTGCACTAGCTCTATCTGAAAGCACATCTCCAAATAAAACAGATCCCAGATCTCTTTTTGCTTCTTTCTTGCAAAGAATAAGACCTGCCCTGAGTTATGTCCCTTTTTTCTTTCAATCTATCAAATGATGATATATTATTGTGGCCTGTCCAAGTGGTCCAGCTGTTAATGAAGGGGAATTGCTGAAAGGCAGCTGGTGCCTGCCAAGATGATGGATGATGAGGTGTCACTGTCTCTCTCCTCTTTTTTATGACTGGTCAAATTAGAAGACAAAATGTAATATTGCATGTAAAATATTAAAATTAAACTCAAGAGCAAAACAGTCATAGAATAAAAGATATTTTCTTCATTTTATCAAGTACAGTATGTTCAGTTCTTTGAATCAGCCTACATGATGTTGAACGGCTAAAGAAGTGGTGTTTTTTTTTATTATTTTTAAAAAATAATGTTGCAGCTGAGTACTGCTTCCTCTCTCCTGATCAGTCAAGTGATGAAATATTGTAACTTGGTGATTTACATCTATAGCATTTAAAACTTTACATTTAAAATTATCTACCTACTTAAAAAAAAATGTTATTGCCACTTTTGAGGGTGAAAGCCTATTGTTTACAGGAAGACAACTCAAGGAGCAGAGGGGATCTAGACTCCACTGGAAAAAGTTATATATGTAATAAATGGCAAGAAACGTTGAGGGTCATTTGATTTTGATCAGATTTCTCCCCCCCCCCATGTGACCTAACTCTCCCACAGTGCTTGCAGTATCACTATTTCTGGGTAGCAACAGCTCAGGCCACATGTCTCATCCTACCTCTTGATGGGTTTCCTGCACCGTAAGAGCTGCAATTATGCAACAACAGGATATTGTGCTACAATAGTTAATTTTACCAAAATAACAATAATGCAGTAAATCAGGTTTATATTCCTGAACTGTCTTGGTAGCACTGTGATCATGTTTGGTAAATAAGGTACAATTACAAAATAATTACATGCTTTTTTCCTTCTCCCTGTTTGGATGAACGGACACACACCTCTCTAGAAATGCCCAGTTAATTGATTTCAAAGTAGTTGTTTTTTTTTTTAAAAAAAATTATGATTATGTAGGAGATTCCAGAATTTTAAAAAGTAGCTAGCTAGTCAAGCTAACTCTTTCCCCAAAATGTTTTTTCCCTTCAGCATGATCTTTAATCTCCATTTGCTTGTATTATTGTTCCCTGTCCTAGTCCCTTGGGTTAACCGACACTCTCTGACAATGAGTTTTCTTTAGTTAACAATGATACTTTAATACCCCAAAGTGCAAAGGCACTCACTTTGTGTATGGGCACACAGACTGGCTATTGGGACCACAGCTAGATTCCATCAGTATGTTATTTGGACCTTGAATTACTTATTTCTGATTTCCACTGGAAGAAATGTTTATTTCTTACATCTAGCTGTTCAAATCAAAAGTTTTATTTTTCATATCCCTTTGATTCAGTGAACCATGCACATTTTCAGACCGATCAATACGACTGCAGCAGGTTCTCACTGCACAATCACTTGACTCTCAGAGGTAGGTGGCACTTTGCTGAGACTTTTCTTCCTGAGAAAAAATTGAGCAAAGCAACCCACGAGATAAGGCATATACTGTACAGTTTACATGGTCCATGAGCTCACAGAGAAGCAACCTCACCGTCCCGTTGGGAAAAGGTAAATTCTGACATGGAAGACATGAAGTGCTTCAAGGGGAGTGCTCCCTCCCTGCACATTATGAAAAACTATGTAAGTGATGTTTTTCTCAGTGTGCCAGAGTGTTGCCTGCACATAGCTGCAGCCCCAGATATCAAAATCAAAACTGGGAATTCCTTGATGGCAGGGGAAACTGCCTTTCGTCTGCATGTCATGATTGGCTGCAATCTTGATGGAGAAGGAGAGGCATCTCCCACCATCAATACAGCAGCCATGGTGTCTCCAGCTTCAGTGTCTATGGCAGGGAGGAGGGCAGTCCTACCTGTCAAAATCATAACCACTGCTGTGACCTGGATGGCATGGGGCAGCCCTGGCCATGAAGAATGAAGTTGAGGAATTCCCAGTTGCTATCTTGACAATGGGTGGAAGGCTGTCAAACACAGCATGACATCCATCAAGGAGACCAGTAAGTTGTGGAACCTCTTCATCTTGGTCTTCTGTTATTGTGTTCTGAGAGTGCCTATGGCAGCAAGGCAGGGGGATGAGCATCCTGTGCATGCAGACACTGCAAGTGTCCTATGTATTCACGGTTCCAGAAAACAAAATACAGATTCTGCCTCTGCGTCTGCAAAGTCGAATATTTTGATAAACAAAATTAACAGATGAAGATCATCAAAGCCAGTTGATAAGTGGATAGAAATATTAGTTTTGGGAGAATAAGCTCTTCCAGTCAACCTCTAAATGCCACAACCCATTAATGCAGTTCCTCATGTTGTGGAGACCCCCAACTACAGGGGGGTGCGGCTTAGGTGAGGATGGGGCAGGAAGGTGGGAGACTTGTTGCGACCCCTCTGAAAGGGTAGTTTGACCCCCACAGGGGTCGTGTCCCACAGGTTGAGAACCACTGCTCTAAAACCATCACATTTTGGCTTCAAAAACAGACAATTACCTGTTGTGGACAAGGCAAAAATAAGGCAGGGAAAAAAATTAAGTCAAAAACAGAGTCAGCAGCATTGAAATGTGATTTGAATGAGCTCACAGCACAGGCAGGCAATAAAAGGACAAAAGAAAAAGAAGGTTCCATTTTAAACTGAGTAGGAAGAATCTGATAGTGTCCTGTGGCTATGTTTCAGCAGTAAAAGGAGAAGAAAACAAAGTTACATACAGACAATGACTAGACATAAGGGGGAAAATTTTCTTGATGCAAATTCCAAACAGAAGCAAGCATGCTGTTTGTCTACTATTGTCTGTTAAACACTGCAGTCTGCCAATATTTTGCAATGACAGAAATGACACCTTTTAGTATTTTTGGTATTTTTGCAGAGGTTTTCATTGTTCTGGAGGAAGCAAGACCTTTTAACACTGATATGGAGATGTACTTCCTTATAGTTAGAAGGGATGAGGAGGGAGTCAAAGGTTTTGCAACAGCTTTTTTTAAAATGGCCTTTCTTCTCCAATATCCTTCCTAATTTACCAAAATCAGTTCTGTCTGGCACGGGAATTCTAGGTCATTGGTGGACCATTCCCTGTACTTTCAACATATAGTATGATGCCAATGCTTTATTTACCCACCCTGACTTAATGTTGCTTATGCCCCAAACTGTGCATAAATTCATATTTAATAAAGATATCTCATGACACAGGCTACAATGTACTTATGTCAATTACGTCTTCCTGGCCAAATTCAGCCTGCCCTGTTTGCTCTTTTTTTCTTTTTTCTTTTTTGTCTTGATTCTTCAACAAATTCTGGCCACCAAGTATTCCATGGGCTTTTTGTGATCACTGTTGAATTTTTCAAATCAACCTTCTACTCTTCAGTTGCTTTATTTCCCCTTAGTTGGCCTCACAGTAGGTCACACATCATGTTGTTCATTATCTACCTTCCTCAAACGGTGCTTTATTTCTTCAGGAGAACCTTTTTTTCTTTTTTTTTATGGCTTAGGTATTGGAAGCATTTATCTGTCATAGTGAAAAAGGGAAATTATTAAATTGGAGAAATGCATTAGGTATGAACATTGTGATCTCCTTTGTTCCTAGCTTCATCATAATCTGTAAGAAGAAAAGAGATTGAACAAGTAAGTCTGCCAGCAATAATCTGGGTTTTTTTTCCTTAGGTACTATGGGTCAATCAAACCCATAGAACCAAGAAATATTTACATCCCCAGACTGATTAATGTTCATTGATCTTTCCTGAATCAGACCATTGTACAGATAAATTTTGGAAGCATTTTAATTAACGTCAGCACTTTGGCCCATGTTGAAGAACTTTAGTAATGATCAAGTGGTACGTTTATGGCATTGTGAATGTGCCATGTGGGCAGAAGTATCACATGTTCCCTCCTGGTGCACTGAGTTTGCTGGATGAGTGCAGCATCCGCACAGACTTGCACTTGTCCAGCTGCTACACCCTATAAGTACCCCTTATGGCGCTTGAATGATCATGTGAAGGAAAGAGCTTTGAGAGCTTTTTCTCTGCTTGGAAGCTACATGCTTGCTGCTGCTCCCACTGCTTGAGGAAATCTACCTTCCTCCTCAGTGACCTCTCCAGCTCTTTCCACCTGCCCATAGCTGGGCCTTTTCTGTGCTACCAAGAAAAATTCAGGAGGTGCCTACTATTAAACAGGCGCTCATACTGAAGACCCATTTCTTCCGCAAATGAATGGCTTGTCTGTTTTATTTCCTTCATCCAGCCACTTTAATAATAGTTTAAAAAAATTATTTTTGATATTGTTTGCAACATGTTTAATGACATAATAAAAATTATTATAAACTGCATATCTATGTTGATCCTTATCAGCTGCACTGAGTCATTACAAAATAGCATATAAGTACACAATTCAAGAAACAAACATATGAATTCTTTAAATATCAATTACAGCTTTATCATTTTTTGATCATGTATCTATATTGCTGAATCTTACTGCTTTCCTCTCCAACCTCAGCATTTCCAATCCATTTGAAGGTATCTCTCATAGTTATCTCTCACAGTTAACATATGCAAGTTCTTCCTTGCTGATCTTGACTACTGGCATCACACACTCCAGTGTACTTACATAAAATCCTATTATCTTACCCCATCACATGGGGAGCACAGTTACAGTATAAGAACATTAGAAGGGCCCTACTAGATCAGGCTACATCCCACCTTATGCATCATCTGCTGCATCCGCACGACATGCCTTAATTCGGTTTAACAAAACCAAAATAACTGAACCGGAACGAAACTGTCTCCATGGCTTTCAACTTGATCCGTGTCAACGGCATCCCACCGGGAACCTTATCTCGGATTCAATCCTCGGAGGCCCCACGGCAAGTCCTCCCTGCCCATTGCCAGTCATGATGGTGCCCACCCCCTCTCTCTGACTGGTGTTCCCTCAGAGATCAGACCTCTCCCCCGGCTGCTGGGGATGGTTGAAAGGGGCGGGGAACGAGGTGAAAAATGAACCAGATGTATCGGAAGGGAAATTTAACAAGAGATGGTGGGGGGGTTGTAGCAAAACTGTGTGATTTTATAGCTGTCATGAAAGGCTGCCTACTCCCACCCTCCCTTCCCTGTGCCTGATCCATGATCATCTGTAGCGATGGTGCAGTAAACTCTGTAAAATTCTGTCTGCTTCCTCCCGCCCTCATGGCTGTGCAGCTCTCCAGCTCGTTTCCTCTGCACCATGTTTCCCTCCCCCTTTTCTTCCAGCTTTGTGCTCTTCCCTCCAAGCCCCCCACCATCACCCCCACCGAAGAAGTCTGGATCCCCCTTTCCCACCCGTGCTTCCCTTGCGCCGAGAGGCTGGGCTGGAGGGGACCTAGGGCCTTTTCCGTTGCTCAGCAGCAGCAGCAGCAAGTAAAGTTCTGTGTGACTCCTGCTCCTAATTCCAGATCTAAGGGAGGAGGGGGGGAGAGGTATTTGGGAAATCCTCAACGAGTGGCCCCCAAGAAGGTGGCGGAGGAGAAGAGAACTGTGCTGTCTAGTCTGGTAGGCATTTTGAATATTTATGGAGAAAAAAGAAACCATGAAGACTCAAGAGTAAAGCCAACTCTTGTGGTCACACCTAAGGCTGAATCCAGTTTCAGTCCACTTTAAAGGCGAGGGAAAACATCAGCAAAGTGACTAATCATTTCCTTTCCACATTATCTGCCCCAAAGGTGAATTTTCTGAGATATCTAACACTGAAAGAAAGCAGCTTGTCACTTTGCTGATGTGTTCTCTCACTCTGAAAGTGGACCGAAGCTGGATTAAACCTTAAGTGTGGCCACAGCCAATGTCTCTTTTTATGTGGAAAAGATGAATTTTGGAGGACGGATAGGTAAATAGAGCAAAGAGTCTGAGAAGGGAGGAAAAAGAAGAGAAAAGGCTGCTTCCTTTCACTTTCTAAAGGTCTGAACTTGCGCAAAATCGCAACATTGTTAATCGGGAGTGAAGGGGCTTTCTTGCTACACTGTAGCGTTGCTGTGTGAAGGCTGCTCCAAGAAGTTCAGGCTTGCAAGAAAAGCGATCCGAAAAACGTTTTTGCTTCAGATCAGGCAGGGAAACACCCCCCCCAATGATGTGCCCAGCATACGGACAGCCATTGGATACAGTGCAATTGGGGGAGGGACACCCTGAACACGGAATCTCATCCCTTAACACGCTACTGTCCACACAGTTAAAAAGGAAACACGTATTGACGCACGATTCGAAGTGAGACCTGTTGAAATCAGGTTTGAGATTCAAAACGGTTTGGCGTGCTTTAACACGGAAAAAGCGTGTTAAGCTGAACTGCCGTCTGGCCAAGGAGAACTCAAAACATTTTGAATTCGAGATAAGGTAGCCATGAAGACGGGGCCATCCTGTCCCAATCAGTTGCCTACCAGAGGCCTTTTTGCACAAGGGGTTTTCGAACGCATGGAGAGGACGTTGGGATGCAGCATTCGCTCTTGCAAGCAGCGGGATCCATTCCAGGCTGCCTGCAAGCGCCCCAACTTGCCCTCCACGGGTTCGAGTTTCAGAGCACTAAAAAGTGCTTTGAAACCATCTCTGTGCGTTCCGAACTGTCTCAGAGAGAAAGCATTCACACGGTCTCTCTCAGTGACAGCTCGGCCCCTCCCCCGGGCTGCTCCCATTGGCTCCTATGGACACAGCGTGGGCAGCCTGGATGCCTTCTTCCCCTGCGTTCCTGCTTGCTCCCGAACCCCAGATCAGGCTCCAGGGGTGGGCAGGAACGCCAACCCAAAGACCCCAACTCATCCCCAGGGTCGCACGCACGTTGGCACCCGCATGGTCTCAACTGACCATCTGAGCTTGTGCAGGTGCCCAGTCAATGAGGGGCCGCCCCCTCGAGCATGCTCAGATCAGCCTGGCCTAGTCTACACAGAATCGGGCCTGCAGAAGAAGGTAAACCCCATTCATATGCATGCGCGCAACCCTGGGGATGGGTTGGGGGCTTTTGGCTGGTGTTCCTGCCCACCCCCGAACCTCGATCTGGGGTTCAGGAGCAAGCAGGAATGCAGGGAAAGAAGGCACCCGGGCTGCGTACACTAGGTCCATAGGAGCCAATGGGAGCAGCCCGGGGGAGGGTCTTCCCCCCCCCCGAATGGGTTTAGAATACTTTCCCCTTCGCACTAGCTGGTAAGGGAACTGCTCTCAGTGTTCCTGACCTGCCCTCATGCAAACGGGAAAGTGTTCTCAACCTGTTTGGGGGGGAACCGTTCTGAGGTGTCTTCGCATTGGTGCAAAAACGCCTCTGGATTATCAAGCAGAAGATGATGGCAAAACCTTCACCTGCCCTCAACTCCTTGCAAATGGCTTTTAGAGGCACCCTGCCTGCCTCTCCAACCCAGAGGCAGTATCTAGGCATCTATCCTAGTAGCCATTGGTACATCTGTCCTCCATAAATTTGCCTAACACTCTCTTAAAGCTATCTAGGGGAGTTGCTGCTACCACCTCTTCTAGGAGTAAGTTCCACAAACCAATGAGCTCTGGATGAAAGTAATACTTCCCCTGTTGGTCCTATTCGCTTGCAGTTCAGTACCCCTTAGTTCTAGTGTTGTGCATGATTTTAAGTACTTGTGTCATGTCACCTCTTAAAAGTCAGATTTCAGGGCTGAAGGGTTGCAGCATAATTTCATACAGGAGGTGTTCCATCCATCTGACCATTCTGGTTGACCTTTTCTGTACTTTTCCAGTCATGTCTTGTATTACACCATTTTACTTAGATGTGGTTAGCAAAATGTGGCTTCCTTTGTACAACTTTTGCATTATTTTATTTTGTTTTGTGAGCCAATTTGGTCTAGTGGTTAAGGAACCAGACTCTTATCTGGGGGAAGTGGGTTCGATTCCGCCCTCCCCCATGAAGCCAGCTGGGTGACCTTGGGCTAGTCACAGCTCTCTTCTGAGCTTGCACAGCCCCACCTACCTCACAGAGTGTTCTGTTTTGGGGAGAAGAACAGAAAGCTATGTCAGCCATTTTGAGTTCTCTTAAATGGATGAGAAAAGCAGGGTAGAAAAGTCAACTCTTCTTCTTATATAGGTATTAAAATATGTTTTCTCTTGTTTAATGAGATACTGGCTTATGCACTATTGACTTTGGCCATGATCAGACAGTCATAGCAAAGTGGCAAGTACACACTTATGTGACACACATGTCACATGGCTGCACGTACCTTCTATTTGCACCTAGTTGGGAACAGGCCATCCAAGTGCAGACAGCTTTTCTCTGGGACAGTAGGACACTTCAGCTGGAATGATTCCAGTGGGAGCTGTTCCAGCTGGAACATTCTACCCCATAGAAGTATGGAAACAGTCTATGGCAGGCCCCATCTGGGGCCTGCTGTAGTGTGCAGTAGTATGTAGATCCCACTGGAATATAATCCAGATTAAGGCCCAGTGCAAATGCCCTTTACTCAAGGCTTTCCTGCCAAAACCTACATTTTCTATAGGAGAAGCAATATCATATTTTTTTCATATTTTTCAAGAATTTCCACACCATTCTCTTCAGTTTTAGACATAATTCTTTTTTCTTCCATTTTATGTTTGTCTGCTGGCAAAATGATAAGTGATTTTATCTGTTCCAGACATGAGCCCTCATAGTGTCAGTAGGTCCTGGCTTTATATTCTGTGAGCTTCTCCCTTGCTTAAAATTAAGTCCTGTCCTTCAATTATATTCCATCTAGATTAAACAGTTTATTTGGATCAGTGCTTGTATTAATTCTACATCCTGGCTCTTCCAGGGGAAAGATAAATGCAGGTTGTGTGCTCCTACTGCAACAGGCTGAAAAATAACATATCTCAACAGTATATCTTTGATATTATTGGAGTCTTAGCTTGTTTTATTTCCATGGCTTCTAGTATAAATTTGTAAGAACAGAAGTGGATTCTAGATGGGAAGATCATCACCTTTCCAACACATCACCTCAGTCTTTACAAGCTTTTGAGTAGGGTATTAAAGGCTATTAAAGATTTCATGTTGATTTGTTTGTCCTTTTTGGTAGAAATACCTTTAGAGTTCACATATCAAATCCACTGCTGGTGACATACAGGTACAATCTTCAGAAAATGGTTGAAATATCTTAGAAAGTGGAGAATCTGTTGTTAGGCTACTGAACTTATGGCCCTTTGCCTAGGGGGATAGCCCAAGGTTTTGTTGAAATATAAAGAGTCTTTGTATATGCAGTTTGTTTTCCCCTTGGCTGCTAATAGTAGGGACTTGACATTTTTTTTCACCTGAACTGGTACCAACATTTGTTGTTCCAAGCAATCTAGGTTGGAATGCCACAGGACACTTGAATGAAATGAACAAGAAGAATCATGTAATAATATGTGCTTAGACCCAAAAAGTGTCACAGGTGAAAGATTTTCACAACCTACACAATAGACAGTGGCAGGAACAAACAAGAGATTATTACCTTTTTACTTAGATGTTCTGCTAAAAGCTGTTTGGCACTGATGGAGAACAGAATACCCAAGAGCGTTCAGTCTGGATCAATACACAACAAAGCATTCTGTTTCATTTCTCCTACCACTTTTGTTGGCAATATAAAGAAGAAGGCTTTACTCTCACCCTCTTTTGATTCCTGTGATCATTTTTAATAACCATTTAGTAATTCCAGCAATCTATTCCAGAAGAAATGAAGCCACTGATTGCTTCAAATACAGCTGCAGATCTCAGAAAAGATACATTGATTCAGGAATAGCATATTTCGTTGTTCCTGTTTGCATTTATATCCTGGTTTCTTATTTTCCTCGAAAGAGCCTGAGAAGCAAAAATGGCCCAGAGTCAATGTGAGGATCATGCCTGAAGATTCCAGATATATATGCTCTTATCCCAGGTGTTTTGGGGAGCAGGGGGGTGCAGTCTTCAAAGCCACTTCGAATTGACTTCGAAGTCATTTCAAAGTCATTTCAAAGTCTGTGCAAAATAGCTCCGGAGTGCCTTTGAAGTCTGTGCTGATCTTCAGAGTGAACTTCGAAATGACTTTGGAGTCACTTTGGAGTCACTTCAAAGTCACTCCAAAGTTCACTTCGAAGATCAGCACAGACTTCAAAGGCACTCTGGAGCTATTTTGCAGACTTCAAAATGACTTTGAAATGACTTTGAAGTGGCTTCAAAGTGACTTCAGAGCCTAGGTTTCGGGGGGGCAATGGGTGCATCCCCTCCCCCTAGCCCCCTGAGGAAATCCAGATCTAATGGGTACATTTTGGCCTTTAATCCAGATTTTCTGGTTGAAGACCCCATTGTAGACCCCATTAATGGGGACTACAGAAAATCCAGATTAAAGGCCAAAATGTACCCATTAGATCTGGATTTCCCCCATGGCAGTGGAAACAATCGGGTCCCAAATGGGTGCCATGGTGGAAATGGGGTCATCTGGCTCATACCCAAATGGGTCCTAAATGGGTGCAAAAATGGGTACTTTTTGACAGTGGAAAAACACCCTTTGTTTCCTATTCTGTGTCTTTTTAATGCCTACAGCCCAAACATAAACACGATACTGACTTCATTGCTTGCAGGGTTTTTCCTGGGAAAACACCTTAAATAAATTGTACTATTATTTATTTAAAATATCTATATACCACTCCACATTAAAATACAAGCTTTTTGTTTATTTATGGGATTTCTGCACTTACCATGGTCAATCTGGATTAAGTAAATCCAGATCTTTGGAATCCAGTCCTCAAAGAATCCAGTCCTTGTAGTTCCGGATCTAAACAAAGACCCCATACATCTGCACGGGACGTATACCACCTAAAGGCAATGACTACTAAACAGGACTTCCATGAGGATGCCATAGCACCCGATTAGGCCCATGCAGGAAGTGCAGACCCCAGATGGCGCAACTGGCCTGCACAACTGTCAATCAAGAGTCACTTCTATGGAAGGGAGATGGCTACATAGTTGCCGATGTAGTTACTACATTGCCGGCCACTGGTTGTGTAGCCCATCTGCATAGTCGTTCTATGAAGAGGGAATGTAGCAGCTATGTAGGCCTGCCCCTGGACCCCACTGGCCTGGCATGTATGCTCTGAAATCAGGTCCTCAGGGCGCAGGAACGGATTGCAGATGCCTTTGATTCCAGGTCTACAGCTAATCTGGATTATGGGGCCCAAAGACCCCATTAGATCTGGATCTTGATGATGGTTGTGCAAACAACACAATCCCAATAGGATCCTAATGAGGCCTGGAGTGCGGAAGGTATGTAGCAAATGAGTACCAAATCTGTACCAATCAGGTTCTTAATGGGGTCTACAGGGCCTGTGTAGAGACATCTTGAGAGTGCAGTGGCTGCTTGACACCACATCTTCACTGCACCCTTGAAACACAGGAGTTGCATCCATTTGGCATTGTAATGGCAGAGCAAACTGAAGGGATATCAGATCACTTTGTTTCACTACTTCTGCTTTCTGTTTTTGAAGACAGGAAATTAGCTATGGGATCATTCCATTTGAGCCCCCCCCCACACACACCTTTTATTACCCAGCAGGGGCCCCTGCTTCGATACAGAGGGCAAGCAAAGCCCTTCTCTCTGTCAAATAGCATGAGGACTTTCTTTGACTCCATTTGATGAGTGAGGGAAGCTTCCTCACCTCCAGCTGAATGGGAAGTCATGGTACAGCTGATTGTACAGCGAGGAGGGCTTCCATCACCCCTACAGAATCATCTGTAAAATGACATCTGATCCAGTGCACGAGGGGAATTCCTGTCAGGTGGACCTTGCCTTTGGCACTGATGTCAGCTAGGGTAGATCAGCTTCCCTGAAGGATCAGCTTCCCTGAAGGATGATACGACTCCTGTGGAGCTCAGCTGGATCTTCTTCCTAAGCCATCTATGGACTTAGGAAAATATATGCGCAGTTCGCTTTCTGGGCTTTTAATCATAAATTAGAACAAATGTTATCTCACTATATTATTCAGGACATTTTTCCTGGGAAAACTATTCTTGTAATTATACATATATGTATACTTTTGTATATATTCTAAGTTCCCCTTTTGGGGAAACATAACTGGCCTTTGGAGAGTTTACCAAACAAGTCATCAACAAGATGGCAGAGTAGGTGAGACAAACTGGTTGCATATCAGGAATCTATTAAACGCATCCCAGAATCTGCTGAAATTTGCTTCATAAGACTCCTGAAAGTGGAAAGCACCCTCTGCAAGCAGAAAAATGTCTTCCACTATAGCTATACTTCTAGTAGATAGTGCATTTTGGTAGGTCTGTCAAATTCTTGGCACGTCCTTAACAGCCAAGCACTTTATGTATTTTCTACAGGAAAAAAAAGTCCTTTCAATTTCCCCGGAGCACCATCATCAGTAGAGAACATTTGCTAGGAGACATCAGACAAGTGCAACATATATTGTCCATGCTTCTCTAACAAATTACTGCTTTCCACAGAGAGCTTTAATGTACCTGGTCCTGCCATGATGATGGTTAGATTACTCTTAAGTAGTAAGGCCGGTATTACTAATGTGATTAGTAAAAAAAAGGCATTAATATTTAAAACATCTGTTAGCATAGTAGCCCAGGATACAAGTCAGATACTACAGTACAGGCTCTGAAAGTAAATTCAAAGAGTGATCTAAAACCCATGGGAATGGGGGAGAGAAAAGGCAGAAAACTAGCAATATTTGGATAGTACAATGGGATTAATGTATGTAGGGATCATTCGGCTTTATGAGTTTAAGAAAAGGCAAAGATGTCTGTCTTTGATTTAGTCATGGCTCACTTCCTTTAGGAAAATTTAAGGGAAAGGATTCTTCTTACTTAAACCAGCTATACTTGTGCACTTATCAAAGTTTTTCATATGCATGGCATTAGACAGTATCTCTGTTGCCACTTCTCATCTGCAACATGGAGAGAACAATATAGATCTAGTTAGAGATAAGCTGAGCAGTTTTCCTCTGTTCCACTTCATTTTACTCAGTAGCCCATCACCTGCTCTATGTTGTTGAGTCTTTCCTTGAAATAATGCACAAGTTTGCATTTAATTACACACACACACACACACACACATTTCCAGTGCTTTGCCATGAAAGTACATTTTGCATGCAATGTTGACATGAATGATATATTTTTGCATGGACTGTTCTTGTCATTGAAATTGCACCTCATTGAAAGTGTATCTCAAAATCTGGAGAAGGCCATCACCTAACTAGAAAACTGCATTTTATGCCCTCAGCAACTATTGGTTTGAGCATTTCTACCACCCAAAGTGGCCCACATAAATTTCTCAGCTATCTCTTAATTACTGGTAGCCTTGTTGGATCTACAAAATGTGCATTAAGACTTTTTAGTGTATTTCTGTGGAGGAGGAGGAAGAATAAGAAGGAGGAGGAGGAGGAGAGGCGGAGGAAGAAGAATAAGAGTTGGCCTTTCTACCTCACTTTTCTCACCCATTTAAGGGGACTCAAAGTGGCTGACAAAGCTTTCTATTCTTCTCCCCACAACAGAACACCCTGTGAGGTAAGTGGGACTGTGAGAAGTCAGAAGAGAGCTGTGACTAGCCCAAGGTCACCCAGTTGGCTGCATGGAGGAGTGAGGAATCACACACGTTATTCCCAGATAAGGGTACGGCTCCCTAACCACTAGACCAAACTGGCTCACAAGACACAATACAATAGAGCTGCAAGAATACAAACTCCCAGTTATTTATCACCAATGTGTAATGGGAATATTAATTATTATGGGATGTATGTAAAAGAGGGAGGAACATATCAAGGAGAAACATGTGATAGCAGAACGGGAGGACTGTATGCCCAGAGTACCCTAACCAATGAGAGAAAAGGGGAAGAGATTTTCAGCTGACACCAGGGATAAAAATGAAGGCTATGGCCCTCCTTTCTCAAAGGCTGAGGTCACACAAGTGTTTTAGGTCAACCGTAGTTCGTCCTCAGGTCTTGTTACTCACATTACTTTTATTTAATTCATTTTCCAAGCTGGCCTACCTCTGTTAGACTGTCTTAACCTGAAGTCCTATTTTTAGAGAATTGACAAGAGACCATCCTGGCATTCCAGGCCATGTTTGCTTCCTCAAGTGTGAGCAGGAAGACTGCTAAAGGAGGCTGGTGGGTAGGGTCCAGTCTTTCCTTCAGCCAATTGACACGCATGAAGTTTGTGAGGCACCTCCATTTCTCTCCTCAGTTTACATGTATGATTCCTCTATCTAGCATTTTTACACAATTTTATTTTTTATTTTTAGAAAATTAATCACACGGAGAAGAAAAGCACATAAAAAAAGAAGTGGGTGTGGAGTTGGGGGATCAGGCTTAAAAAAGAACTGCAAACACGCATCCTCACTTCCCTTGAGTGACATGAATAGCATCAAATCAGAAACAAGATAGATTTGATGTAGCAAAAGGGGTGGAGAGCTAAGAGCTCCATGGAGGAGGCTCAGTTCGATCACACAGAAAGGTGTGAGCAATGCATCTCAAGGCAGGGACAACCTATAACAATTCAGGTGGGACCAGCACTGGTACAACCTCAATTAGAATTAATGAATAGGCTATCCTGTCTTAGACTTGTGTGACTAGGGCCCAAGAGGTTTTCCTTAGGCTGAAAGAGTCATGGTGGCTTTCCATTTATTTAAATAAAGATCATTTATAGATACGTCCTCTGCTTCTGACTGCTTATTGGGTAAATGGCAAGGGTCATTCCTTACAAAAGCAAAATAAGAAAGACAGTGCAGACAGTGCAAACTCAGCTCATGGCTCCAAGAAAATTTCTTCCTCAGCAGAGATTTCTCTATGTGTACCTAACTAGGAGTATAGTATGAAACTGCATCTGTCTTACAAGCCATTTACTTTGCATTAACTGCTGCTTACAACTCACTCCGGTTGTAAAAGATAACTTGCAGATAATGAAACAACAGGAAAATAATTATGAAGTACAATTTCAGCATTGGAGGTCCACTATAATCATTTCTGTATATAGTATGGAGAGTTCTTTGCTTTTTGAGGAACCTTAAGAGATATCAGGCGGGAAACTGAAATTTATAACTTATTGACTTTGTACTGTATCTGTTTCTACCTTTGCAGCTAGCACTCGATTCAGCACAATATGGTGCGTATTTACTTTAGAGGTGAATTGAACTGAGTAAAGTGGGGGAGAGCTTTTAAAAAGGCTGCTTGAAATTTCATAAAGACAAATAACTTCATCCCCCCC
>MTQE01001141.1:26210684-26229850 GCA_014337955.1 Aspidoscelis marmoratus | reverse complement strand
AAATAAGTTAAAAATACAAAAAGGATAAAACAACAATAGGCAGTATCTCAATATGGCCATGATCTGGATTAAGAAGCCTCTTGATCACCAGAAAATGCAGAAAGTTATTGATTGCTCTTAAATGAGGAGGAGCCCACAGAACCATCTCTGAGCAAGCAAGTTAATATGCCTCTTAGTTCCAAAAGCCTAGATGCCAAGAATCTCTAACAGAGACTGAGAGAGCTGAGATGTTACGCTGTGGAAGGAGAGATATAATGTTAATCACCTGGTGCAGAATGCACCTGCAAGGCTGCTGGCCAGAACCGCCAGCTGGATGCACAACATGCCAACCCTAAGGGACCTAATTTGGGTGCCAATTCAAGTTTTTAACATTAAATTGTAAGACCCTAAATGATTTGGGCTCCAAATATCTAAATGAATGCCTCATCTCATATATACCGGCTCTTGCTGTAAGATCTACTCAGAAGGACCTCTTGGTTGTCCCACAACCAAGATAAGTTAAAAGGGTGGAGGCATAGGGCAGGATGTTCTCCATGACAGTGCCAAGGGTGTGGAACAGCTCCTCCTCTAAGGTGCACTGGGCTTCTTCACCATGCATTTCTTAAATGGTTCTTGAAGATGCTTCTTTTACTCAAGCCTCTGGTCATCTAGCCTCTCCTCTCCTAAGCAACACATATCAAAACACCACTATTCTTTCTGTTTCTACTCATGTGAGATTATGTGTTTGTGAACACTGCGACTGCTGTCTGTTTGCATGGCCAACTGGGTAAGAGCACCCTGGCCATGCTCGTTAATTCTTCTTGCAGTACAAAGAGGGGAGAAAAGGAGAACAACTCTTTCGCTGTGTGGAGTTCATTATTTATTTAGTGGCTATGTTATGATTGATATTTATGTGATATGCATATTTATCAGAAGGGGGAGAAATAAATTGCCAGCTGACTTCTCCAGCCCGCCTATGCCCAGCCTTCTGCCTTTCTTCAGTGACATCTCATGTTTAATTCTTACGCTGCTCTGCAAAAGCCCTACGGCACAGGTTGATGGACACTCCCCACAAACATGATCAGAGGGATGCCTAAAAGAAGTGAAAAGTCTTGCTTCTCTATTTCCCTAGCAGCTGCAGGGCATTTTCATCTGATTCCTGGATCATGGGCAAAGCTTCCTGAAGTTTCTACAAAATGTAGATATCTGTCTCTACCTACTTATTTGAAATGAAATTATTCCATCCTCTTTCTTCTCATAGAATCTTCTCATAGAATCATAGAGTTGGAAGGGATCCTCTGGGGTCATTGAGTCCAACCCCCCTGCTCAATGCAGGATTTCCTAAACCATCCCAGACAGATGTAGTTCTTGTAACATCATTATCATCTAAAGATCGATGCATCTAGCAGCTATCCATTATTCATGGCACCTTGAAAAAAAATTAAATCATAGTTATCACATAAAAATCTATCTGACCTCTGCAGAAAGTTGCAAAACATTAAGATGAATTTTTAGCCCAAGGCGCTCGCTACCCACTTCCCCTTGATAGAATTCTGTAAAACAGTTGCCCAAAAGGAATATTAAAAATTGCTACTAGGTGCTTCTGAAGAAATCCCTTTCCTTTTGTTGATTCTCAAGGCAGCATCAGCCAAACCCCCAAACTTATCTGCTTGAAATTCTTCTCTTTTGAAAGAACAGTGGAAAACTGCTGGACATAAAGATATGAAAAGTCTGAGTTGCCCAGGCATCAGAGTTTTACACTCATCATGCCTGTAAATGCACAACATTTGGTATTGAGTAGGAGCTGTCAAAGAAATGGCCTGTGATTAGGGATGTGAACAACTGAATTTGCATTAAAAAATTCAATCCAATTTACAAATTCAATTTTTTTGCACTGAAGGGAACATATAGACATTTGAAAGTCCAGATGTTCAATCAAAACCGACAATGCTCCTGGCTCAAGAATATAAAAATTCAATAGGATTTTCACATTTTTGCAGTATTATATTTACGAAAATAGATATTTTCAATGGCAAAAAAATTCCACAAAGAAGTTCCTCCATGAATGCGAACATTTGGGCATTCGAATGCACTATTCAATGAGGAAACAAATCTTTGGATGTTAATTTCAATTGTGAAATGGACATGAATTTTTCATCCATGCACATCCCTACCTGTGATCCATCAAATTACATTAGGAGCGCCAGTCAGGAATGTAAAATAAAAACCTATGTGTTGTACTAAAAACATCAAAAAAGCAGTAACCATTCCAGTGCAGCACAAGGCATTCATATACAAACCTACAACTGCTTCTAAATAGTCACTGAGCCATTGCCATTCTCAACCTTCTCAACTTCCAGATTCTTTTCTTTGGTCCCTTCTGCAGTTATCCTTCCAACAGTGATGTTAATCCATAATTGGAGAAATAAGATTTCCATAGCTTCTCTGAATGTGTGCCACTGAAATGGGCTCCTCAGTGGCCCCAAGGCTAGAAACTTTAATTCCTGGCCCTTTGGAGTTGTAGATGGCCAGCCTTGAAGTTTATTGCAAGCCTTGGGGCCAATGTGAGCCATCGTGAAGACCATTCCTAGTCCAAACCAATGGGCCTTGCTGGTTCAGACCCACAGGACCCCAAATGAGGAAGCATCACTTGGCAGGTGCTAGAAGATGTTGGTACTTGGCATACCTCAGAAGGGAGGATATTTCACAACTGAGGCCATCATGAAGGACCCTCCTTGTCTGTTACCCGCCCAATGAACACCTAATGGGATGTAACCAAGAAAGCCTTCTCTTACTGATCTTGCAGTTTTTATGGGACAAGGCATTCCATTGACTATTTTGAACCCTAGTCATTTAGGAGCTTTGTATGTTAACATCAAGACCTTGAATTGGGGTTTCATAGCAGATGGATTGCCAGTGCAGATTTTTCAGAGCCAAGGAATGTGCTCCTGACTAAAAACCCTCATCAGGAGTCCAGCTGCTTCCTGAAAGGTTTGCACAAACTCATAAAGGATAGGTATATCAATGGCTACTAGAATGAATGCTTAGGTACTGCTTCCAGGTTGGAGAGACAGGCAGGATGTCTCTAAGGGCCATTTGCATGGCATTGAGAGCAGATGAGTATCTGAATTCCCAGGAGCAAATGACGGGCTACTGTTCAGATCTGAGGATAGGGAGAAGAAACCTCTAAATTATTACTTATTGCTTTACACTGGGATGTCCTGCAGATAAATAGCTGAAAGACCCTTCTGTCCAATCTTCAATTCTACGTCTGAGATCATACTACTATCCAGCTGTTCTAAGAATTTTTTCGTTTTCTTTAAATCCTATTTATGACATGAAAAGATAAAAACAAATAAACCAAAATGAAATATCTCATACTGTCAGTTCCTTGGGATTATGCCTTTATCCACATCTGTCAAGACACAGTGAAATAATAGTTGCATCTTCATTTTCTCAGAATTCTTTCCTAAGCTATTTATTACTTCTTTTGCTACACCTTTTTATTCTAAGTTTCTCTTTACATTTTTAGTTCCTTGAAGGATGGGAATTATAACACACACCTATAGCAACCTGAAGACAAAATGTTCACTAAAGAACACAGTTATCATTTCCTGTACAACTCAGTAAATTTCCTTTGAATTAATTTGGTATACATCCTTGGATGCCTCCATAGCAGTTCTAAAAATTCAGTGTCAGTCAGATAAATGACTGACATAATGCTCTATTTGCAGATTTTGTAAATATAGAATCAATGACTTTCCTCAGCTACCTGGATCCTCTTTCTTCTGGAATAAAACTAAATCCACAGTTGGGTATGGGAATTTCCCTTCCCACCCCATTGTACACATGGTTCCTTCCTTCCTTCCTTCCTTCCTTCCTTCCTTCCTTCCTTCCTTCCTTCCTTCCTTCCTTCCTTCCTTCCTTCCTTCCTTCCTTCCTTCCTTCCTTCCTTCCTTCCTTCCTTCCTTCCTTCCTTCCTTCCTTCCTTCCTTCCTTCCTTCCTTCCTTCCTTCCTTCCTTCCTTCCTTCCTTCCTTCCATCCATTATTCACTAGCATAAGGGGCGTCTGATGCTGGGCAACCTAGATTTCCATACTTTTGTGCTCAGGCTCTGTGCCTGGACATGTCACTGTTGGTGCTCCCACTGGCATACAGATAATTCCAAAATCATTCCTATAGACAACATCCCAGTAATTTAAATAAGCGGTTATGGGAACATGAATCTCTGATGCCAAGGTATTCCCATCAAGTAATGCTGAAGTTGGTAGAAGGTACATTATGCCACGGAAATTACTTAATGTTCCAGATATATTAGACCACAAAATACCCCCAAACAGTAGACCTGGTCCTTCCCTGCTTGATTATACTATCACTGTATAGCAGTCAAAGAAATCAAACAACTCAGTGAACAAAGAAAAAAAAGTTTTTAAACCTTAGGCAAAAAGAACAAAGAGCTGCCTCAATAAAAGGTTGTGCCACCTAAGGGTTTTGCTGAAGCACTGTTGGGAGTCTTAGACACATGTGCATATGTTAGCTCAACCAGAGCATAAAGGTGTGGAAAACTGCATTCCAGTCTGGCAAAAGGGATTCCATGCCTTTGGGAGTCTAATGTCTGAGCATGATCATTGTGAGGCATCTGGATCATGATGGATCCAGCAAGGATGTGACCTAAAACCGACCCTAGAATTTGTCATACCATGATTCCTTAGCAGGTCCAGGAAGTCCTTTAGCAACTGCTGAGGCAGAAAGGATACAGAAAGCTTTGATGGAAATGGAGAAAGATTATATGATAAAATGGGCTCAAAAATTTGGTTATAATATACAAATGGACCAATGGGAGAATATACAGTTGAAGGAACTAGAATGTTATATTACTATCTTAAAAGAAAATTTCTATAGGAAGATGTTTTGTTGATAATGTGACATCAGAGAGATAAGCTAAAATGTATCAAGATGTTTGTAATATTTGTTGGGAATGTGAAGAATGTGAAGGGATCTTTTATCATAGTGTTTGTCATATGAAAAAGCAAAGAAAGAATTCAACACACATTTATGCAAAGGTTTTAAAATATTAATATACAACTTAAACTGGGACTTTTTTCTTTTGGTTTTAATGGATCCATTATTGGAGAATTGCTAAATGTCCAAAAAATGGAAAAACTCATCAGTACTCACTACGCAAAACTGGCTACTGAAATTGGCAGCCCTGGCAGAAATGGACAAATGGACATGTTTGATCTGAGAAAGAACATCAGTGGCATTTGTTAACATTGGGAACCCTTTATTGACTTTCTGAATAAGAAAGAAAATGATTTATTGATATGAGGATTTAATGACTACCAAGTAATAATAATTTTATTGATTAGCCAATATGGCCATATCAAAAGCAACATTTAAAACCAGCTATTGTGTAAAAATAACATTCTATCTGTCTCTCTCTATGGTTTGAATGGCCAAAAGTGAAGCTGCTATAATATTCCATGAGAGGTACGAATACAGATGCCTTTAATTGCCAAAGGGTGATCATAAGATACCCCTTGTAACTTGTAATACTTTTTAAAAAAATATTTAATAATAATATAAAAAGTGGATGGAACTTTGATGAAGTTTTCCAAAGCAGCTTCCAACCACCTGATGTCATCCATCTCTTGAACTAGTAGCCACAATCAAGCACTGGACAGCTTTATAAATGCCCCCACTTTCTTTTTCACTGCCTGGTCATGATCCAAACCTGTCGATGCAGACCAGCAAGACCTACTGATTCAGACCACAGCAAGACATGGTCTTGAACAGCACTATCTGCATGAAGGTGCCAGACCAGCCTTTGCATCAGACCTGAGGCCCCAAAAGGGCTAGAAACACATCCCTAGCATTGGAGCTCCCAGGTAACTCATTTCACTTTGGTGTGTTGCCAAACTGCGTCCTCCAGTAGTCTGGAAAACAGAGGTGTGCCTTTTACATGCCTCTGTGTTCTAGAGCAGGGTAAGGATGTGCATGAATATTCATAATATTCAAAGTTCGACCAAATTCAATCAAATTCAGGCATTTGAACTCAAATCAAATGTTACGATATCTGCATGCTAACATTCAAACAAATACAAATGTTTCCAGACATTCATATGGATAGTTCAGACATTTGTTAAGCTGGGGGAAACATATCAGATATGTATCTGTTCATAGCAGATACATATCTGCTCATATGCAGATACGTACCGAAAGTTTTACGAATACATACAAATAGATTTGCATCAAATAGAATTTTAACACATTCAAATGCATTCTACTCATATAAATAAGGATTTCTGAACATTTGATTCATTTCAAATCAAATGCCCAAAAAAACATTTGTGCATATGCAGAGAGCAGGGCCCACCAGTATGGCAATAGACCTATTTAATCAGGTTTACCAGTAATCCAAATCAAGGACCTCTTGAACTGGACATTGCTCTGTCCTGAGTAGATGGTACATAATAGCAGCAGCAGTAACTTGCAGAAAGAAGGCCCTTTGTACATTTGTTCCACAGTAACTTGCAGAAGGAAGGCCCTTTGTACACTTGCTGGTAATGAATATCACCAAGTGCAGAAAGGCCCTAAATTAGATTGATACCTATTTTGTTTTTAATGTGTTGTGGCATTTACTACTGTGTGTGTATGTGTGAAATGTCCATTGGATTAATAGAGTTTCAGCATCTCCTGGCTATTATTGTTTTAAGCCAACATCATTCTAAATGTCAGGTTGGTACCAACTAGAAATTAACTCAGAAATTAAACAACACGTCAGAAAGGTCAACCAAAGAGTTTGTTGAAGCATGAAATCAAATCCAGAGTTCTTCAAGCTCCAAAATGCGTAGGCACATTTTACAAGGGACGCTTCTGAACAAGACCATTGTTACTGTCTTATCTGGATTTTGGTTTTCTTCCTTTTAGGAGCAGCTACCAGTGCTGTATTGTTCTTGATGGATTTCTGATAGTAGCAGCATGCCTGATAGCACTGAACACAAGACAAAAAGAGAACAAAAGAGAACAAGCAAACATCAATATCCACTGTGTTAAGGGCGAAAGAAAGAAAGAAACTGTGGAAAAGACAGATTCAGACAAAAATGTGGGAGTTGAAACAAACACCAGAGGACCAGCAGGAATAGAAAAGGAAACGTGTTTGCAAGTATATGTTACAATAGCTTCTTTTCCTTATATCTCATTCTAAGCCATGCCTGGCCTATTCTTGTGGTACACTAAGAATAAATATGGTGCTTCAAATAGATCACAATGATTATGATGACTTCCTTCAGAAACAATATACTAATAATATATTCTGTGTATAGTGGTGGGTCATAGTTTTAAGGGTGGGTAATTGCAGGTGCAGGCCATGTGACCCCTAGCCACAAAAGCACATGTCATCTCCTGGGCAGGTCATACATTGGTGCACCAAAGAAAAGCACATGCCCAAACTGACAGCACTTGCCTGGCCAGCTCCTGTGATCGCACACTCTTAAAGCTATGGGCCACCAGTCTGTCCCCCTGCATTGCATTTACTGGCATCCTTCTATCTTGAAAGACAATGGAACGACCTGGACATGACAGTACAGAAACGTTAACTTGCCCAGGCACTATAGTTTCCCTCTTGCTCTGCCAGGGTGCTCCAAAGGTATATAAACAACATGACATCTGGCACTGCTGGAGCTGCTGGAGAGGTGATGACCTGTGATCTCAAGGTGGTCTAACCACTCTAGGAGCTCCACTCTGGATTTTCTGTCTTGTTCTGGTTTTCCTTTCTTAACTTTGCCTTTCTGAAGGTATTCATAAGGTAGCAAGGTTATTTTACCCATAGCTGGGAAGACCCAGTGAACTTCCATGACAGAACAGGGGTTCAAACCAATGGACTTTTGGTGTCTAGCCTTGTGTTCATAATCATTGTGTCATGACTGGGAAAGACTGATCATTTCACCCTGCTTGGGTATCATGAATATACAGTCATGGCTGAATTTTGATTGTAAAGGGAGTTTAAATGTGGCTTTTTTTGTGTGGGGGGGGAGACTCTTATTGCATCGTCCACCTAGCTGGGCCATTCTGCCTGACCCAATTTATAGGCTACCACTGATCTTCATCCATCTTTGGTTTCCACAACCTTTTTGTCACAAGCTAGCATTTGAACATACAATGTAGAGTCATGCCCTGAATGTGCGCACTGATTTCCTCACTGTTACTGTACTTCAAACAAGCTCACATGAAGCAAAGAATAATGCTGTATCTCCATGCAGTAAAGGCATCTTTACCAGGCCCCATTATAGTAAATGAAAGCTGGCTGCCCCGAGTCCCTGATTAAGGTGCCACCTCTGGAAAATAGAGGCACAATCTTCAATTCAGGCATCTCAATTTTCTTGGCCTCTTGGCTTTCTTTCTTTCTTTCTTTAGAAAATGTATATCCTGCCCTTCACCAAATGGTCCCAGGGCAGGTTACAATGAGATTAAAACATATCAAATGGTAAAACATAATTAAAAATATAACCCCCTTCCTTCCACCCCCAACTTCCTTCTCTAACAGGACAGCACCCTGAGGAAGCTATTTAAACAGTAAAAGCCAGGATAAAAAGATATGTTTTCACCAGGTACCTAAAAGAGATGGTGACCCTCAAGAGGGACCAAAACAGAAAAGACGCTCTTGCAAGTCTCTATGCCTTGTACCTCTGCAAGAGAAGGAACTATAAGAAGGAACTTGAGATCTCAGTGCCTGGGCAGGTCTATATGGGAGAAGACGCTCCTTCAGATGCCCAGGGCCCAAGCCATTTAGGGGGGCTTATTATGGGAGCAGAGGATATAGTGGGTAACTCTGTACCTTCCTCTGTTTATATACTGTAAATCTTGTCAGCTTTCTTCATTCAAGGGACAATATTTACTTACATAGACTATTTATATGCTGCTCTCGTAAGTAGTCTAAGGGCAGCTAATGAAATGAGTAACACAGTATATTAAAAGACATCCAAACAATACTCACATAAAAAGAGCACCAAACCGCCAAAGCTGTGTAAGAAACAGCTGGATATTGCCAATGGCAACTCAAATTTTTACTAGAAATTGTTTAAATGTACAATGAAGATGCTGCTCAGCAGTGTTCACCAAACAGAGATCCAGGCAGAGGTACTGTGAACCAGACTGTAATTTGCCCTGCCATCAGAGCTTGTATTGACAAAAAAAGCCCCACTATATGCAAAAATGTTTCCATAAGATGACCACACTGTCAGAATAATGCAATATCAATCAAGTATCTTAAGAGTGACATCTAGTGGGTAAGAGTATATTAACGTCCCCCAGGTTCCACTTTCTCTAGAATCCATCCACATGCTAGCAAGCTAAGTCAATACTTAAATTTTAGAAAGAGATGTCCACATGCTCCTCCAAGACTAAAACAGCTCTTGGAAGATTATTTTGTTAACTTGGCATAAGAATTCAAAGCAAGCTTTGAATTAGTTTGGTTGGTATATGTCAGATTACTGCATTATAGTTATAAATATAGCTAATGTAGAATCTTTTCATAAGAACATAAGAGAAGCTCTGCTGGACCAAGCCACATCCCATCTAGTCCCGCCTGCGGCATGCCCCATCAATTGCTTCTGGGCATCTCAAGCAGAGGGCAAAGGCAAAACCTTCACCTGATCTTGCTCCATGCAAATGGCCTTTAGAAGCATCTTGCCTGTCTCTTCAACCTGGAGGCATATACTACACTGGCTGCCCATTAAACACAAGGTTTAATTTGTTGTTGTTTGATACCAACTTTTCTTGACTACCTGGGCTCATCCTTTGGCTTTCTCAGCAGAGAAAAGTGGTTTGCTATTATCTTCTTCTTCCAGAAAGATGCTGAAAATAAAATCTGTGATACTTTGCATTCCAGACAGTTGCTCTACCTATGGTCACAAGAGTTACCATAAGAAAAAGAGGATGGAACTCCTAATGCTTTTAATAGTTGTACAGAAGAGGAAATTTAAGCACACGTAGGTCATATTAAATACACTTGATTAAATCTCCCCTTTTGTACATTTATTAAAAAAAACACAGGAGCTCCTGTCCTTCTCTTCATACTGTAATTCTATTAGCCATGCCCCAAAGTGTAATAATTATATAGTGCATATAAAATTTAAACAACCTTGGTCTGGGGCATTTAATGAATCATTTCACACAGTACACAGCTTATTTATCTTTGGGGATCATCAGCAAATGATCTGCCAAAATCTGCATTTCTAGATTTTCAACAATAACTCCCTTTTAAGGTAATTTGTTGCCACTAGAACATCTTTCTAGAGATGTAAACACAGAGTAAATTTTGCTGGTTCAGTTTTAATCAAACCAAACTTGACTGAGTTCCGTTTGATCTAGAACCAGATTGAACAAGCTCAACTTGGTTTGAATCAAACTTCAAACAGTTCACAAACAGCTTGTTGGAAAAAGAAAAAAATACAATAAAATGCAGAAAATGCCATATTGGGGTCAAATGAAACCAGTCTGAGTCATACCAGGTGGTTTGACCCATTTGACTAAATGCTCTCTAGCTCAATTTGAATCAAACTAGCCCCTCTCAAACAGTGGGGTGGTTTGGTTCATTTCAAACTGTTGAACCACTTGGTGTTATAGATATAACCCATAATTTCTATAATAAATGTGTATAAATGGGTGCTGCAAAGGTTTATGGGACCATTGCTAAAATGGTCTTAGAAACCTTAGATGTTGCCTCCTTCTTTTTGCATATCTGATGGATTTAAGTTGGTTTCCAATAAGTTCCATTTGTATTGTAAATAAAACAAGAGATCTCTCAAGATTTTGAGGTGAAATAGTTAAAAGTAAATGTTAAGCAAAATATTTTATTTTAATTAGCACTTTGGTTTTTGGAGTAAATGGAAACAGTCACTTACTGATTTAATGAAGTTGGGCTGAGGAGACATGTACACAATTACATTTTTAAAATATAAAAAAGAAGGTTTTAGATCCAGGAATATAGGAGTTAGTAGGAGTTAAGGAGTAAGCAGGAGTAAGGAGTTAGTATGGTTTGCAGTTAGAGTTAGAGAAGAGAAAATGACAACTTTGACGGTGCTAGGTTATTTCTCCCACTCTCTTCTAGGCTGGTAATATTTGGGAATTTATCTTCTTCTTGTTGTTGTTTTATGGGAACTTTGATAATAGTCTTGATTATGAGAAGTAAGTTACTTTGCCTAGGATTTAGGAAAGCAGAGTTTCTATTCTGTGTAAACTGCTACTTTGCCTTAGTAATTGGTTAAAACTTGTGCTGATTCCCTATGTGATTTAAAGTTGTTTCAAACTTATTTTGGGTTTTTGAATTGTATTAATGCCATCCTTAATAAATGAAACATGGTTTAAGAATCCGAGTGGTTATTTCCCCTCCCTGATGGATCAACTGCCAGTTGCTTGTCTGTTAAACCAAGCATCTTAGAAAGATCCCTAAACCTCTACACATGTATAGAGTGTCAGAGCACATTTGGTAACACTGGTTCAATTCCAACAAGAACCATGTCTCATCTTTGCTTCTCTTCACCTTTCTGGGGTACTATTATTTTGGTCCACCAGGTCACAATCTTTCTTCACTCAGCACAAAGCACTGTACTCTTCAAATTGTGGTTGAGGCAGCTGCAACTGCACTACTGTCAAACAAGGGGTGTATTTACCTGAAGGGCCCGAGGCAAGTGTGACTGCCAGTTGGCCCCAGCCACATGCAACTGGATGCAGCGAGTGCTTCTGCTGGGTGAACTTTTCATTTGTGACATCAACATCCTTATGATTGCCAGCATGATTTATGGGCTACCTGGGCAGCTTCTTTAAGGACAAAGCAGAGGCAAAAATTCAAAACACATATTTTTAAAATTTACAAAGTTCAACTGAATTGATTTTTAAAAAATTGAATGTGAGGCTTATCCCTGCAGCTTCACTAGCAAATGGGGGGACATCCTTAGTACTATCGGTTGAGGAAGATTCACACTGTCCAGATCCTTATCATGACTGTCAGTAGCACAGAGTTTTCACTGCATCACTTTAGCTGCCTGTTTGCATATGGCACAAACATACACAGAAACAGCTGCAGAAGTCATTCATTTTTGTCCAGTGCTACCACAGCTGTCTCTCCAAATGGTGGCAGAAGGCAGCAAGTGTCCTCAAAATAGTTTTTGTGTTCCATGTAAATGGTTCCTCCAAGGGTGACATCCGCCCTTTGGGAATGGGCTCTAGGTCAGATGGGAGTAGTGGGCTTTAGAGGCCATGACCCATGGGACCCCATGCGGTGTCCTGTTTTGCCTGTGTTGATGCAACCTATGAAGTGAAGCCCCCATCTGTCCTTCTGAGCAGCAATAGTGCTGTCCCACAGCTGTGATATTGGCATGACGTGTCCATCACCCAAATTCCACCTCCATTACTCAACAAACATATCCATCTATTATTTTTGATGTGTTGAATATCTGCATTTACCATAATAAACACTAGAAAGTAATATGTTGTATCTCTTCATTTATTATATGCTAGACAGACTGTCTTTACGATACTCTTTTTGTTTTGACATCACATTGCATTTTAATGTCTTAATTTTTTATTTTACCAGGAGGGAAAATAAAATAGTACTGTTTTGGTATATTTCATCTTGTATTTATTCATTTAATTTTCTTGGGCCTCCCAGAGAGTATATGCGATTATTAGATGACTCTACAAGCATAATGAAGTAACAGAAAAATTGATGGCCCATCATGTGAAAGAAAATGTACAGCGTAACACTTTAGAGGTTTCTTTTGCTATAGACATTCTTCCTTTTCTTCAGAACAAAAAAAAAAAAGTGGATAAAGTGTATTAAAAAAAATAGAAAGCCGCAGTTAGGATGCTCAAATTTTCATTAATGGCTAGAGGATAGTTAGGCCCCTTTTTAGTTTTTATATTTTCAGGCAGCTGACAGCCTAGTGATACAAATAGCATATTATTGGGCGTTTTTGCTGGAAAAGCCCCATACTGGGCCAGCAGCATTCAAAGTGTGAATTGCCAGGGCAGAGTAGCTCAGACAGCCATTGCAACATCCACAGCAACATCTGGCACAAGCTTGGGTGTTGCTATGACGATCTAGATACTGCGCAAAACTGCACTGCTGCAGGTGCTCTGCCATGCTTACTCAGCATGCCACACCTGGAAGAGGGTGTATATCCAGCATCCAAGAGTGAGCTAGTTGCTCCTGGTAAGCATGTGGATTGCTCTATAGCTGTTCACCACCAGATGGCTCTGGGGAAAATGTGGCAACTTCTGGTGAGCTGCCATGGCTCCTCAGATGGGCCTGTTTAGTGAGCAGACTATTATTCATTAAAAGATAAGTGTGAAAAAGCCTATAAATTCATTTCAGCAACAGAGAAATAAAAGCCCTATCTGCATTGAGCATTATTTTGGTTTATATCCCTGAATAGGAGCCTCCTGTAGAGTGCCCCAGCATGCAGATAGGAGATTCCTATTCTGGGCTAGAATCCAGAATAAGAACCACTACAGAAAGAACCAAAATTTGGCAATCAAGGCATAGCAGAGGAGTTACAATTTATTCCAGTAACATTTGAAAATGCTGGGTAAACCAACGTGCCATTTTTGTCACTAATTTAATCTTTCTGGGGAAAAGATTTCAGAGGGTTCCTTCTGGAGCCAAAAGGAAACAATTTGTACTGGTTCCTGTATTCCTATAGTTAGTAATTCATTTGCTACATAGAAACAGAAGCAGCCACCTATGTAATATTCCCTGTGATCCAGGAGGAGACAACATTAGTGAGATGAGCTAAAACAACTTTGTAACACTTGGTGAAGTTCCATTGAAGATTTTACCCATACTTAAGCTGCACTACATGACTATAAAGGGATAAGGCTGCTCTTCAAGTGCCCCTAGGGCTCAATAGCCAAACAGACCCAAACTGAACTAGCTTCCGTGGGTTTGGTCAAGGTTCAATGACTTTATACAGGCCACTAAAGAGACAGATAAGTTTTCAAGTGGCAGCAGTGCACAGCAGCAGCAGGGCCACCACTAGAAAGTCAGAGGAATGACTCTTAGAGCCCTTCTTCTGGCTGTGCTATTCAAGTGCCTTAAGAAGCGCTTATAGTAGCACGGTAGAAGGCCCACAGAGATATCATACCAATGCTCTATGGGGAGCAGGATCACATTGGGCCTGCCCCTTTATGGCACATTCAAGGATCCTGCCTTTGATCAGTAATGGATCCAAGTCAATCCATTTTTATCAATGATCAGATCCAAAGGAAAAAATAAACATTACAGTTAAATACCAATAGCATGACATTATGAGTTAATTCATTGCAAATTACACTAGCTGCAGTACAAGAGCTTTTCATTTAGGAACAAGAATATTAATAGAATATTGCTCAGCAGTCGTAACTAAAAATAATGATGTAAAACTAAGTTAGCTAAAACAGCACAAAACATGGCTTATTCTAATGACAGTTGTGATCTATATTAACAATGAATAACTCTTATTTGAGCTGCTCCTATCCAAGCGCAGTTGTCATCTGTCAATGGATTTTAAAAGCTGCCCCCCAAAAATTTTGTGACATTATACTTTACATGAGGATTCCTAGCTAGTACAAGATAAGCAACATGAAATTGTCAGATTGCCCTAGAAAAAGGGCCAATAAGGCAGAAATGCTCAGAATCAAGCAACCTTTCTTTGGCAGTTTTGACCAAATCTCTTCCTCAGTTAGTTCTGCAGATTTCAAGGCCATGAATCTTATGAAGAGCTTCATCCTACCAAACAAACTTTCTTTTATAGTTTCCTGTAAAAGAAACACCAACATCATGGCTGGAGTCATTTATCTTAGGTCTTGTTGAAAGTCTCCTTTTGAACTTGCCAAACTGTGGTCATTTCTGCACTTACCTTAATCTGGTGCAGTCGGTCTGGATCATGCAAAGTCTTCTGGTTTCAGCTGCAGCAGGGCTCCGTCTAGTGCAGACGGAGCCAGACCAGCAGAGGCTGGGGACTCCATGATCTGCATTAACATGCTGATAGAGAGGCCCAAGGTTGTTGTTGATGATGTTGTTCAATCATTCAGTTATGTCTGACTCTTCATGATCCCACAGACAATTGACTCTCAAAATGTGTTCAAGCTCATGTTCATTACCTCCATGACACTGTCTCATGACAGGGGAGGGGTTCATTAAAACAGACAATGGTCCCATAGATCATTTCCTGTGTTTTACGAGGCAACTAAGGGGACAAGTAGGTCTCCTCAATCAATAGTGACTGAAGAAGGGTCATCGCCAAGCAGGGGAAAGAGCTCTAGTAGAAGACAAAGGGTGTTTCCACACTGGCTGTGGAAACCCCATTAAATACACATTAGACACACATACAAGACACTTACAAACTTACCTTCCACACTGGAGGACAGATGAAGGACCTTTCCAGGCAGCCACTTCCACACAGCGGTGCACGCGATCTGTCCTTAATGGGGTCTCACCACCGAAAAATCCATCCTCCGGGAAGACCTGAAAAACCAGATCTTCAATCTGTCCCCTCGCCTTGATCCGTGTGGAAGCAGGACATTTCTGCTGTCTTATCACCAGGCAAGTGGTACAGACACCTCTATCATATTTCAGCATTAACTGTAAACTTCCTGCTCTTAGCATCAGACATGCTGAATTTCTATGGTATACTTTATATTCAGAAGTCTCAAGTTTAATACTGGACATACCCAGGTAGAACTAGTATAGAAATCTGTATTACTACTGCAAGTAAGTACAGTACTAAGCCACAACTAACCTAGTTCAGTTTGAAAGAGGCTTATCTTATTCTTTGGCGATGCCTGGGATCGAACCTGAGACTTTCTCTGTACAATCCAGAGAACCATCATTTGAGCTACTGCCACTCCCAGTAAGCACATGGCCAGGCATAAAAGCAGCCTTTGGAAATCTGGGGCGAATTCACACTTCAACCCATAGTCAATAATTAGGCAACATCTGGGCAGGTGCATCTGCACTTGCAGGAGGTGTTTACATGCTAGAAACGCCCCCTGCCAGTCCAGAAGTTGCCTAATTGTGTGCTGGCTGTGGAGCACAAAATCCTGCTCTGCAAGCTTACTAACCTTCCCCAGAAACTTATCTGTTGTGTCCACCTCTACTGGATGGGGAGGTCAACGGACCTGCCATGTAAGCATGCTGGCAGCTGTGCTAACCTGACACAACTGCAACTGCGCAGAGTACCAGTGTTGTCATAGCGATGGTGCTGATACATGCACAGTCAAGGAGGGTGCCACACTGAAGATGGTGGCATCCAGAAGAGGACCAACCCCAGGATCCATCACAGGTGAGTGACTGATCATGCAAGTCATGGGCTGTTAGTGACTAGCACTTGCAAGTGCAAGCACTAGTAAACATTAAGTGATCGTGCTTCTTTCCTGTCCAAAAACAACCCCTGGATTCTCCTGATGCTGGAGAAGTTGAAGACCAGCTCTCATAAGCCACTGCACTGCTGGCTGTGGCTGGTGGAAACTATAGTCCAAGCTCATGATGAGCTCTGGGGTGGCAAAGCTTGGAAGAAAGTATCAAACTCACTATAACACAGCACAATCATGGTGGGAGTACATCTGATGTCCAGATGCTAACTCTAAATGTACAATGAAAGATCCATGCTGTTTTCTCTTCACACCGGTCCTTAAGTTAAACTTGGGCAGCACTCACAAGACATGGCCAACTGCAGACTGTCAACTAACTGTCTTTCGAAAAAGAGGATTGCCCTCTGTTTGGAACAAGACCTGGCCGATGTCATCTCTATAGTACAGTCACCCTTTAATAAAGGCCTGCTACAGGAAATTAATAGTGACCATAATTTAGATTCATCTCTATTTTTCACTGAGCCATGACTGTCTTTTACATGTAGAATTTCTATACAACATTTTTACTGGCTAGCCATTCTAATTCACAATGCTAAATCATATCAAGTGCCCTGGCTACCAAGGGCACACAATGTAATCCTCTGGTTCATTACAAGATAAGATCATTGGCTCTATCTCTCAAGATTCATCAGGATTGCTGCTGCTGCAACAGAGGCAATTTTCCCAGGTCCCTTAATTTGATCTTATGTTTCCTACTCTTTCTTCCATTTCCCACTTTCTACTTCCCTAAACTTGCTGGAGTAATTATGTTTAAAGATTCTTTCCAGGCTCACTTGCAGCATTGCAATGAAAGATGTATACATGCCGTATATTCCCTGCAGAGAGAAGCCATAAATATTTATCAGCAGGAGCATTCAGGGCCCAGTCAGCATGCTGAGGGACAAATGTATATATCTATAGCACAGTCCTTCTTCCGCACCCAAACGAATCCCATCCCCTTCAGGCTGTCAAATGAGTTATGAAGAAAATGCTTTTCACTTAACCCTGAAACTAAAGTTCTCAGCTTTCTGAAATGACATCAAGACCACTATTACAGCTTTTCTTCAACACTTTATTCACACACACACACACACACACACACTTTTAATATAGCAACAAGGAACTCAGCAGAGAAGTTTTGGCCAATTATCTGGTTGCTTTAGCAGTCATTCCAGGTAGCACAGAAGGTTCGAACAGCAGTTAGGGAAAACAAGTGTGTATACTTTTGCCCTCCCCTGATCTATGTTATTGAATTTTAAATATATCACGAGTCTTCTCAGGAACTGGACTTGTTAAATAGGCTATAAATAGCACACTAAACTAACCAAATGAATTTTGCTTTTTCTACCTTTTTGAGTAGCCTCCCATTCTCCCTCCCTTTGTAATCTAACAGATGGACTCAGTTGTACAAATAGACCAGTTCACTATAAAGTTCCCCCTCCCTCAAGTCCCTCAGGCAGCATCTACACTGCCTGCCCTGCTGCCTACTGTGGATCAATCTGGGCCAATAACAGTCTGTCTGCTGCAGACAGAGTTACTGGGAATACCAGAAAATGGCCCTGGAGGCCATTTCCAGACCCTTGCAAAATGTTACCAGATTCAGGAAAGCAGTATCACCAACTCCTGCTGTTGCTGCCTGTTCGCATGGCATTGGCAGGAATAGGACCCAGTTTGGACCACTTTAAAGTGAGGTCCCACTATAGCACTCCCAGACATGGTCACCATGACCAAGAGCAGGCTAGACATGGGGAGCATCAGCTACCATTTTCCATGGCAATGTGTGCCCTGCCATAGCACACATAGGTGTGCAGACCTGTAGTCCAAACACAAATCTAAGGCCTTTTCACACTACAGCAATTAGTGTGAACAGGAGGTACAGGAGGAGCATACACACTTCTGCCTTCTGAGGATACTCCTCAGCAGCCAGAAATGCAAATGGTCATTGTGTAACTGGAGTGTACCAGCCATGCCACCACCTTGTACACCAGCCACCGGCTGTGTCATACATTTGATGATGTGCTGGCTGGCAGATGGCCAATCTGGGAGGGGGATGAATCTGAACCAGTGGCATGCCTTGCCACTCCTGGATTGCGCGTCCCAATGACCTGCCCATGCACAGCATCACCCAGGGGGCATGCCTGGATGCCCCCTTGCCAGCCTCCCTCCCCCTTCTTGGTGATCGCACAGCATTTCTGAACAAGGAGGACGACACTTTGAAACAAAAAGGTACATACACATGCCTTAACTTGCACGCCCCCATCTCCCTTCACAAGAGGAAAGACCTTCTTTCTCTCTTCTTCTCTCTATCCTGAGAGGAGAGGCCTAACACATGCTAGCTCACAGCAACGTTCCCTGATCCCCCTTCTGCCCAAGACGAGAGACAAAAGAAGACGAGCTGCCACTTTTCATAGTCCGTGATTCGGCAGACTATTTGGTGGGCTGGTGTGGCTTCCTCTGACGATCTGCCTCTGCTGTCACTCTTGGAGCTCAGAAAGTCCGCAAAATGGCTGCCCTGTCACTGCCTGCCAGGGGATGTCCAGTTCTTCACTTTCTTCACTCTTCTCGTGACCATTTCAGGTGTTATTTCCAGCTGCCGCATTTTGTTCTTGGAGAGTTTCCTGGTATGGCTCCTTTTGCTGCATCTTTCTGTATTAAGTACGTTTTGCCAGTTATTAGCCATTCACTGATGTTTCCTGTTTGCAGTATTTCATTAAACAGTTCAGCCATTTTTGCATGCAGGCTGGTCAGCTATTTGAGCCAGAACCCATGCAACTGATCAGTGCCAGGGGATGTCCAGTT
>MTQE01001141.1:26156956-26171310 GCA_014337955.1 Aspidoscelis marmoratus | reverse complement strand
AAAAACCAACATATCAAAAGAAACAATATTAAAAATTTTAAACAATATTAGAAAATTTAAAACCAACATGTTAAACAGCAGTATATCAATTAAAACAGTGGTGTCTGCAGTGGGGTGCAAACACAGAAAACATTCAGCCAAAGGCCTCAGTGAAGAGGTGCGTCCTCCCTGCCTTCCTGAACCTAATCAGAGAAGGAGCCTGACGCACCTCAACATAAAGTTACACTGACAATTGATGAATCACAGCATCTTTCTGATTCCCTGTGTCCAACCTCAGTTTTCCTGCAAAGTTTCAGTCAAGCAGTAATAAATTTGTGACATTTGACACATTATTTGGTTCAAGCTAGGTTTGAAAAATCCCTAAGAAATATCACTTCCCTTAGCAAATATCACTTGCTCCAGCAATTAAATAAGGTCATACCTGGACCTTATAGCCAAGCTCTTCATAGCCCAAGGGGCTCCCCAAAAACCCACTAAGATGACAACAGAATTTTGGGTTACAGCAAACAAGGATGGTATCAACACCAGGGTGTGTATGAGCATTCTTGGGTGCCATACATTCAGCACTGGCTGCCAACTTTCATAGCCAGAGGGATATTAATTGGGTATCAAAAAGGTTGCAAATGTTCATCTTATTATTTTTATTTTAACTTACAGTAAAGTGACAAAATATTCTTATTAGTAGCAGAAAAGAATTAAACTTATTAACTGTTCTTAACATAGTGCTGTGATGTAAGGAAGTTTACAATGTAAAAAACTGCACATTCTGGGGTATTTTGTCCATCTTTAAAATCAAAACTGGCAAACCTTTTCAGTTTTTAGCTCAAAGACAGTAAAAAAAAAACAAGAAAATACTAAAGCATGGAGTGACAGATGGGTAGGAGGGGCACAAAGAACTATTAATTAATTAACACAGCTTTATACTCTGTGATATCTCTATTTAAACTTTTACTGAATTTGTTTAATCACCTCATACCACATTAAATTAGAATATATGAGCTTTAATTAAATGCCCAAAGAGGTAGGTATTTTTAGACAATATAATATGCAACACAGTATCACTCTGATTAAATATATGAGCATTTATTCACAAAACAAGTTTCCACAATTCCTTATTCTATTTAACTAATTTTAAAAGACTTGTGTGCAATCATAACACCAGACCCATGGAGCTATAGAGTTTTGAATGGTGTAGATATCATGACCCATCATCCCCAAAGGTGGAAACGCATCTCTACCTGTCTAAGTGCAAATGGGGAATCTGCCGCCTCGTGGCCTAGCCTGAAAAGGCTGGTGCGGGGGCAGGACACCCCTCTCAGGCCTGCTATCACTGGGTCAAATCTGACCCAGAGACCAACAGGCCAGTCCCATCCTCGGGTTCCTGCAGGCTGTAGCTGACTGGATTGGGCCACACACCTCTGTTCTGATGCACTGACAGCATGGTACCCGTCTACTGTCTCACGGACCTGCACATGGAATGGAACTTCGCCCCAGCCAAAGACAGCACCAGCCCTGTCTGGCGTGGGGTCGGTCTACCATATAAGCATGGGGTTGGTCTACCTGTGCAAAGAGCGGCAGATCGCTCTCCAGGCAGCGTGATGAGCACCCCAGGCCTGGCAAGGTAGGCTGACTGTGCGGGCCTGCCAGTTGTTGGGCTGATTTTGGTCCAATGGCGGCAGCAGGGGTTGGGGCCTACAGCTGTCCAGGAGAGAGAATGTGAATGCCCTCCCTTCCGTATAGCTGTGGGATGGCCTGGGATGGCCGGGAACAGATGTAGAGCACAATTTCATGCTCTACACCTGGAACGCAATTAGGGCAGCTCTGTGATGGGCTGGGACAGTTCCAAATGGAACCGCTGACCCAGCAGCGCAAATGATCTGTCCCAGGGCTATCCTACTTGTGTTCCCAAGGCCTAGTGCAAATAAGCCTAAGCAATCTTGAGTTCTGATTACAACTGTAAAATGTGTTGGAATACTAAAGGCCTTTTTGCACTGCTTCTCATTCAGAATCAAGAAGGGGACTATGGGGCTCCCTAATGCACATTAATACAGGAGACCCCACCCACTACTGGTATGTTCCATCCACATAGGACAGAGTGTAATTCAAACCATGAAGCTCTTGATCCTGATCACTAGTATCAAACACTACAGGAGGACCAGAACATGGAGGTGTGCAGAAGGCATGCCTCCATATTTCAAAGTACCAGGGGATCCATTTTGGTGGATCTAGCACTTTGAAGTCCTTGGACACCAGCTCCAAAACTCATGCAAGCTTCAAGGCCAAAGTCGTAGTTGATCTTGGCCTTTTTCTGCAGTATATCTCAAGATAGCGATCTATGGTCTGCATGCTAATATAAATTCTGGCAGGCCTCACTTGGGACCTCCTGTAGCCTGCACTAGCAATATATTCTGGGATATATTCCAGAATAAAGCCAAGCGTGAATAGGCCCCTGGATCAATACCGTTGTGCGGACAGCAGTATTCCAGGCCACATCTTACCATTGTCTGAACCAGCAGGCTTCATGGTACAGACCCACTGGTTCTAATGACAGCTTTTCAGTGAAGGGAAGCCCTTACTTAGAGTGTTCCACTGGAGCACTCTGCTGTTCTATAGAACTCCCAGACCATTCCAAATTCACCAAGAAGAGTTCTGGAGAATTTTTTAATCACCCCCACCCCACCGCCTTCAAACCTTCTTGTTTCAAAAACTTTAAAAATCCCTCTAAAAGCAATCCTGTTGTTGACTGGAACAAACCCTCTTAAGACAGCCAGTCATTAAAAGTACTGTACTTTTTGAATTTAGGTAGTGTTCAGACACTCCCCCCCCCAAAAAAAAAGCACCTCTGAGGCACCTCAAACGTTATAGAAAAGATCTGCCCCCCCCCTCTTCTGAACATTCTGTGATAGAAAAAGTGGGTTAGAGAGGGCTGGGGAAAATGGCCACATACTGTCTCTGTGAGATACTTTTGAAACACCATTTTTGTTGTGTCTAAATACAGCCTGAGTCAGCTCAACTAAATTTAGTGATTCAGTTCAGTAAGCTTGGACCATCCTGGAGCAAGCTAGCACTAATCTATTCCATGGACTGTTCACATTTGGACAGCCCATGTATCCCAGCTCAAGCTGCCAGCCTTGAAACCAGCATGGAGCCTTCAAAGGCTGTGAACTTTCATTTCTGGCCTTCGCTGTTGGTGAGAGAGCCTGTTTTGGCAGTGTGGTAACTTCTGTAGCCACTTCCAGCAGGACTTCCTGATGGGCTTCCAGCATGGATCTCCCATAAGTATTTTAGCCTATGAGTCAGGGATACACTGTTTATAATCCTGGTCTGGTTGTAGACCTTTTTAAAGAGGTCCAGTTCTTCATGTGGTGAAGTAGAGCTGGATCCAATTAGCTATGGATGCGGATCATGATGACGTGAGGGACGTGCCATCTGCACAGCCAGTGCCAATCTGGCCCAAGTTGCCCATGGCTGTGAAATTCACAGCAGTATGAGGCTTGCAGCTGCCCCTACCTCCCGCAGCTAGGAATGACAGTTCCAAGCTGTGAGTCATGGGGGTGGGGGGGTGGGGGAGAGATGATTTCCAGGAATTCCAGATCATGAAGGGATGCAATCCAGATGCCTCTGTGATCTGGATTCAAGACATTAGGCCAGACTGTAAACCCCATTAATTATATCCACAGCAGATCTGGATCACAGGCCTGTCAATCCAGACCGAGCTACATCCCATGTGGATGCATATGGCTTAATGGTGGGAGGTTCTGCAATAAGAATTGACATGTGGATGCAGAGGCCCTGGATCTTGATAAGAGCCCTCTGATCCGGATCAATGCCCTTGCCCAGAAAGGACCTAGAGTGGACTAAGGAAGGGCAAAACCTACAATATCCCACAACAGGTACAGAATGGTGGCCCCATAGATAATAATATTTTCTAATCCTAGGCCTAGTACGGAAAGGGGTCAAAGCCTGGGAGCATCATTAATTGACCCACTGCCCTCCTCCAGGAAAAACAAGGGAAACAAAATAGTTGCCTGTCTGTCTGCTACTGCTGTAAATCCACAGTACACTTGGGTCAGAACCAGAATGGAAAGTACTAAACATCTGTACTTTTAAAAAAAGATTATTATTTTTTTTTAAAAAAAAAGAGGTTTTAAGAAAAATCTCATTTCTACTTTTGGAACTCTATCCAATGACTTTTTTTAAAAAAAAAATCTATGTAATTTAACAACAAATTCATTGTAACACCAATGAAATTCAATGGATCCGTTGTACTAGAAACCCTCATGCATCTTTTTAACTAGGAAAATTTCTAGGCTTTAAAACTGAAGTAAAACACATGTGATTTGTAAGTGGACCTTCCATAAACGATAACTAAGGCTGCAATCCTAAACTAACTTCCTTAGGGTGAAAAAGCACCGTTAGGAAAAGGGACTTATTTTTGAATGGCCATAGGGCTAGGATTTCACTAGACACTAGACATCACTGAAAGTGCAAGTCACATTCATGGAAATTGCTAGCTACTTCACAGCAGTACTTGGGGACTCCAAAAATGTATCATCTTAAAAAATCATTATCGGATAAATACTGCAGAAAAGAAAAGAAATCCTGAATACCACTATAAATGTACACACTGGCAATGCTTCAGTGCGCTAAAGATTATAACCACAGATTTCCCCAAACAGCTCTGTCAGGTGCCACAAGAAGGAAAAAGAGAGAGAGAGGTCTCAACATGATAAATAAAATTACTCAATTTTGTTTCAGTTTTTCCTTGGCATAAAGGCCACAGTACAGCAGGGGAGGGTCAAGTGAGGGACTGTATTCCTTAGTCCTGGAGAACATTCCTCTACTAAGCCATTATTTATTTACTACAGTTCTAAACTGCTCAATTATCAAAGTTCCCTGGGCACTTTATAACAAAAGGTCGAAGCAATAAACTAGAACAATATAAAACCAAAGGAAGCACAGCTGAACAGTGAACAAGTTCCACAATGTGTGCATTGGTGCATGCTGTGCAGACCAATTTTGGGGGCAGATTGAGCATTCTGTGCCATGGCTAGAGTGATGGCCTCCAGAGCATGCCGGGGATCATCCAGATTGCTGTGGGCCAGTCTGGTCCAATTTCAGAGGTCAGGAATGGCTGGGCTGCCCCACCACAGTTTTTGCACTGAAGGCTGAACTCTTGACCCCATGTGGAGAGCCTGTTCCCCATCAGGCATATGCCTTCAAGTAGATCAGTCTGCCATGTGGATGCAATGTTCACTTTGGAGTCTTTGGTATCACTCTACCCCAAATCATTCATAATCAGCAATGCTTGGGTGCTAATGTACAGGGTATCGTAAAGCCATTTTGTCATCAAGAGAACAGACTTGAAACAAAGTAATTGTAGCAGGTCTAGTTATGACTTTTATCTTAGGGTTCTTTGGCCATTTCTGCAGTCAGTCAGTAGACTAGACCAAGCAGCTGCTTAGAACATTTTGTCTGCATGAGACTAAGGCTATTTGGGCCCAGAACCATTACAAGAGGACTATGTTTCAGATTAGCTCTAGGCCTATTTCAAGAGGTTGACGACCATCCCAAGCTGTCATGTTCCAATCCAACATTTGGTGCTTCCACACCTGATCCAGAACAAGAAAAATGCTACGGTCTCATCTTCAGAGCCTTGTCTTCCCACTCACCTGCCCACTGTACCTCTGTGTATTTATGCACACATTCAAGAAATTGTGTATATCGTTTTGGAGATATAAACAATGAGTGTGCAAAGAGCTGGAATAAGGAGGCCAAGCCAGGACATGGGAATTTTAGGACATGTAGCTTGCAACATAGAAGACATGTGCAGAAATTTCTTCTTTTGTATAACCTGACCTAGTGAACTGACCAAAGAAATGTTACCCTGAAAATGTTCCATCCACTCACATCGGGGAACTGTGATGCATTACTCATGATAATCTATCTAGGCAATATGTGTGCACAATCCTACTGAGCCTCGGGGCAGATGGAACATCAACTGCAGTGTTTCATACAGGTAGTTCCACTTGCAGGAACATCTTCTTAACCCCCCTTTCTCTTCCCTGTTACAAACATGCTTTCTGTGTTGTCTTCTGCACCTGAACATGATGAATGAGCATGACTTCCTGCCAAGTGGACACCACACAGCCTAACAAGGTTTACTACTTTGTAATGTATTAAATTACCTTAATTTTCATGCCTGCTGATCCTAGGACATTCCTGCCAGAGCCAAGGTCATCAATGGTCATATAATCACATTCAGAAACACCTGGCTACTTCTCCTGCCTCATCTCACTGCTTTCAAAAACAAAAAAGTACTCATTTTGTTGCAGCCTTCACCAACAATTCTATCTCAGCAGGCTTCCATCTGCAATGAACCAAGTGCTAATTCTCACATAAATACTTCAATTAACAGCTTACACAGACTTTTCCCTCTTGGTCTTCATCCCTTTCAGGGTCCTCCCTTCAGATAAGAGCCTTTTTTGAAACCTTCTGTTGTGTAACTTGCATAAATGTTTGGCCGCATCCCCATTAGAAGCTTAATCCAGTTTTCCTAAACTGAAATAACAGAACCAGATGCAAACGCAAATTTGCCTGATCCCATTACTTTCAGCCAGAATCGCGTTCAGTCTGGATTCTGAGGACGTACGTGACTCAAGGGGGGACTCCAGTGGCTACTTTTTAAAAACCGCTTTTCGGGGCTGCCCTGTCCTCTTCCTCCTGGTGTGAACACACAACCCCTTCACTGAGCCTAGCTGGGTGGCTGGGTGGCTGCTGCTTGCTTGGATGGAAGAAAAACAGCAGCGGACAGCCAGCAATTCTTTCCCCTCCTCTCCTCATTGCTCAGGGCACGCAGCAGCAGCAGCAACTCAAGCCGCCTTCGCCCATCACAGTCACAGCCTTTAAAACACACATCTCCCCAAACCTGCAGCTGCTTTCCTTTCTTTTCCCTTTCTTAAAGGTCAGAACTTTCAATGGCAAGATCGTTATCAGGTGTGAAGTGCTTGGATTGCTACAGTGGATTGCTTGGATTGCTACTAGGGCTGCTGCTTTAAGGGGTGGATTGTTATAGCTTGCTTTGGAAGCAAGCTATTGGGGGAGGGAAACTCTCATCCCTTAACACAGAAGGGTTCCCACATTAAAAAATGTAAAACGTTTCAAGCGCACGAACCGGAGTGAGACCTGTTGAAATGAGGATTAACATTTACAACGCTTTGGGGCGATTTAACACGCGGAAAGTATGTTAAGCCAAACTGAAGCGGGGTCTGCGAGGATTGAAAATGGTTTGAAATCTAAATAAGGTTGTAATGGGGATGCGGCCTTTATGTTCTTCAAATTAAATAGTGGGTTACTGGACTGAAAACCAGAAATAATGCATCTGCCATTTTTGGGTCCTTGAATGCCCAAAATGCCCCTCTCATTTTTGTGGTTTATAGGTTAACACAGTAGATCAATTTACTGCTAGTCCTTGTAGAGGGGGGCATGGACTGATGGGCATTTTCTTGGGTTGCCTGCTGAGCTGATTGATATAATAGAGAGAGAGAAAGAGAGGGCTCCATAATTAGATAAGGATCCTTCCTTCAGACCTTCATCCAGCTAATGATGCACTCCAAAGTGGGAAGAGAGTATTAAGGGGTGGCAGCATTTAGTATGTGAGTGCACACAAAGATGTTCAACAAAGGGTTGTACAAGGAAGAGGGTTGCTAAACTACGACCAGGGTTCACATTCCATGCCTCTATTGGAAACCTTGCGTTACTGCCCTCCAGAAGTAAGGGAAGATAGAAATGCAAAGGAAGAATGAGACAAACCAATTGGGTGTCTCCAAACAATTAATATTATTTGTATTTCTTTAAAGAACGTCTCACTTCTTAAAAAAGAAAAACCTCCAAGCAGTTTACAGGAGAGATTAAAACCGATACAGTGAATAGTTTGTGCCTATTGACCTTTCCTATCTGATGTCCTTCTGTTGTTCAGTTTCCATCAGCTACAGCCACTGCAACTACACAGCATCTAATAGGGGAAGGCTAGTTTTCTTATGGACGGGGGGGGGGGGATGAAGAGCCATTGGAGGCTTGAGGGGATGTCTTCACAGTCACAGGGAGGTATAGGCCAGACCAGCACCATTGGTGCAGATGGTGCTGCTCTGGGCCACGCTTCCAAACAATCCAGCTCAGTGGACCTCCAAATAATTTAGTTCCATGGGACTCACTCATCTGGATTTTCAAACGGTAAGTGCAGAAAATGCCTCAGACCTTTTATAGAGGCCAGGATCTTGGTCAGTTAAAGGTTGAAGTATCCTTGTTTTTGAGCATAATTCTGGCTGTCATTCGGCCACCTGCTGCTCACAGCGGCAGATAACAATGATTTCCCGCTGCAGAGTGAAATACATTTAACTACAGAATCACTTATGGCTGAATCTACTTGAATTGCCCATATGCTACAGCAAAGTCACATTAGTATTGATTTCAGAATTATCTTTGAATGACAAGGACGTGCAATAAAGTTAACTGCATGATTTTCAAGTGTTGTTATGCTTCTCTCGTGATTTCGGTTATTGATCAAGTGCTGCGGTGGAAGCATTAAACCACCACAGCCATGATTCTCATTTTGTTGCTCCTCTTCCCTCTCCCCCTTTAAAACAATAATACTGGCTTCCTCAGATGGAGAATTCTGGGGGATGCAGTTCACATGTTATGTCATCTCCAGCACTCCTGAGCAGGCAGGAACACCAAAAATGATCACAAGATGAGCTTTCATAGCAACTGATAACAAACCCTGAGTGGGCTGGGAAAATACCTCTGCCCTTCCCAGGAACCTAAAATGCCTAAGTGGCATTTTCTCTGAACATTGCACTCCAGAGAGTTCTGGGAGCAGGAGGTCTCATGGGATTCTTCCTGGAGACTGAAAAAGATTCAGCAAACCTTCACGTGCAGAAAAAAAAATAAAACAGAAAGAAAGAAAGAAAGAATCTCCACTGTTGTCAGTTTTCCTAGTAGGTCTCAATACTTTAAATGAAAATTACTTGCAAGAAAACTGATCTTTCCTGTATATAGAAACAAAGCACTTTCTCAAATCTTCAGTGGTAGGTTGCAGTGATTATACAAATAAAAACCGGGGAGAAAATGTGTCTGTTCCTTGTGGTGTGTGTGTGTTTTGCCTTTCAGCATGTAAAACCAAAACACCTTTTCACTGTTGGATATGGTACAGCCTCATTAAGCTCAGAGGGATTGCATGAGTGACAAATGCTAATCTGTCTCTTAGAAACTTGATCCATCTCATTTATCACCATGGGGTGCTTGAAATGAGAGTCGTGCTTATATGCTCTGAATTGCCCTCAAGGAACCTGATGCTGCATAACTGCATTATATTCCATGCTTTTGAGAGTTGCCTTACGCCAACTGAGCAGGGACTGTATTCCCCCAAGTTAGACTCCATTTTACACTAGTCGCAGGTGAGTTAGCATGACAATTGTCATACATCATGGAGTTGAATCTAGCAACACTTGGAAGACCACAGATCAGTGCTATCTCTAGTAATTAGCCAATTAGTAGCTAAGGGTGTGTGTGTGTGTGTGTGCATCTATTGCCTGTCACAGCTGAGAAACAGACAATAAGGAGAGATACTGTATGATCAGTGTAACTGTGCTGCAATATATTCATGAAAGGCAATGGGCAGTTTGTGGACATTTTGCTGAATCTTAAGATGACTTAAGGACATTCAGAATTCATTTCCTATGCCCTCTCCCTTTCCAGTCACTTATTCCTTTGATACGGCTCAGCTAGATCCCTGGACACTGACCAGTGTGGGGTGTGTTGTGGTGAGCCAACAAAGAGATTTCTACCCTAAAGAATCTGAAGCTGCATTTGCACATAACAAAAAAAGCTCAAAAGTGTCTCATCCCATGTTTTCATCCCATCTCTAGCCTAGAATGTACATGATGGTGGGTAGAGCAGTCTGTATGTTGAAGCAGTCTGTGTGCATCCTGTGAATCACCTCACAGGCCGCAGCCACATTACAACCATTTTCAGTCCTCACAGACCCCACGTCAGTTTGGCTTAACACACTTTCCGCGTGTTAAATCACCCCAAAACATTGTAAATGTTAATCCTCATTTCAACAAGTCTCACTCCAGTTCGTGCGCTTGAAACATTTAACATTTTTTACTGTGGGAACCCTTCCATGTTAAGGGATGAGAGTTTCCCTCCCCCAATAGCTTGCTTCCAAAGCAAGCTGTAAAAGCAGCAGCCCTAGTAGCAATCCAAGCAATCCTCTGTAGCAATCCAACACTTCACACCTGATAATGATCTTGCCATTGAAAGTGCTGACCTTCAAAAAAGGGAAAAGAAAGGAAAGCAGCTGCAGGTTTGGGGAGATGTGTGTATGTTTAAGGCGAAGGGGCCTTGAGTTGCTGCTGCTGCTGCGTGCCCTGAGCAATGAGGAGAGGAGGGGAAGAATTTCTGGCTGTCCGCTGCCATTTTTCTTCCATCCAGGCAAGCAGCAGCCACCCAGCCAGGCTCCGTGAAGGGGTCCCTTATGGGTGGTGTGTTCACACCAGGAGGAAGAGGACAGGGCAGCCCTGAAAAGCGGTTTTTAAAAAGTAGCCACTGGAGTCCCCCCTTGAGTCACGTACATCCTCAGAATCCTCCCCGCCTCTTTCCTTGATCTTTAGGCATGTGTGTGCATGAGGGGAAGCGTGGGTGTGGAGCATGCAACTTGCCTTTATCTTTGTTAGCTATAGCAAACAAATGTCTGCACCTCTATGGTGCTGGGAGGGTCACCTGACCCACCACGCAAGCACGCTGGCACTTTAGGTGACGTGGCATGTGTACATATGCTGCACATCAGGGTCACCCCAGTAATGATGTCAGCACACGTGCACTGGCATCATAATTGGGATTCAAGATGGTGGCACATGGACATGCATCCACACTTAAGGTAGGTCTGTGGATGTGTGTGTGGGGGGGAATGGTGTGTATTAGCATTTGTGAGTGCAAATGCTAGTACACGCATGGGAAAAGGAAGTGCGAATTTGCCCCTGGTTTGAGAATAAGTGCAGAAAGATCCTAAGCTGAGGACTGAGCACCTATACAAAGATTCATCCGCAACCATAGACAGTGTGGAGGACCCACAATCATAGGAAGGAAAGGGGGCATTCCACGTCCTCTTTTTCATGGAATCAAAATTTGTGGAAGGAACAGACAAAAGACTACCACCTGACAGCTGGAGGCATCTTCTAGCACCGAGACTTTTAACAGATTAATGAAACACATAAATCAATCTGGCATAGTGTTTCTGCACTGTTGTATTATCGCGCCAAGAAAACTGGCACCTGCTCAATTTCTGTTTTATATCTATGAAGTTACTTCTTCCTATCGGCTGGAAAATAAAAAGCAGTTATAAGGAAATAGAAGAGTCAGGGAGTGAAGGTGGCCTTGGTGGATTTTTAAAAGAATTTTGAAATGTTCCCTTTTTTGGTCTGCAACACAAGCAATCCTTAGAGTACCTTGTATTTTGATTTTTGTTTTGCTACACCAAGGGTGCATTGAGTGAAACTAGAGTGTAACTCCTTGAACAGTCTTGGCTTGGGGAACCATGAAGCAAAAGAGGAGCCCTTTTAAATGTTTGTATAAGGGTGTTTTCCCACTGTCACTAAAAGTACCCATTAAGTACCCATAAATGGGTACATAATGGCATTTTTGTACCCATTAATGGTTACTTAATGGGTACTTTTAGTGACAGTGGAAAAACACCCTAAGTTTTGCTCTTTGTCTCCATGCTATGAGGACTAGGGACTCCACACTTTCTGTTCTGGAGGGTCAGCAAACATGTTTGAATCAAACTTTGAGCAGCACAAGTCAGATCAAAGCTTAGTTACAATGTTCAATGAACTGTTCATCACAGGGAACAAAGAAGAAGATTGGGAGCAGCAGGACCAAAGTTCTGTAGAGTTTGACCTGGAGACCCCAAAACTGGGGGCCTCCAGAAAGACCCCTGTGAAGTCATGGGAGTGTTCACTTTGATGATGAACACTTCAAACACCTCTGTTCTCTGCAATCTGAGTTCGACAAGAGCCAGTTCAGCACACCCAGCCTGAGATGTTTTGGTCAAGGGCTGGATACAAATTTCTTAAATAAATAATTCTCTGTGAGGGACACATCTTGCTGTCTTTCCTGGGGCCTGCTCCCCTATTCTGTATCTCTTTTCAGGGGTTTTAGATACAGCTGACCCTTTCACCATTTTAATATTGTTGCATTACTGGAAGGCCCTTTCCGCACTTGGCCTTATTCTGGAATATATCTCAGGATCAGGGTCTCTTATCTGCATGTTATTGCAGACTACAGCAGGTCCTAGTGAGACTTGCCATAGCCTGTATTAGCATGTGGACAAGAGACCCCTATCCTGAGATATATCCCAGAATAAGGCCAAGTGCAGAAGCAGCCAAAATCTGTAAAGTTTGGATAGATTTATATATTTAAAGTTGACATTCAAATAGTGGCAGAGGAAATCTGGCCCATGCCCACTTATTGAAGGTTTTAGCAACCTTAGGCATTGTCACACTACCCTTCCTGTCCGCTGGATGGGAAAGGAGCATGATGATCCAACATTGACTAGCACTCCCTCGTAGTGCTAGTCAACTTTACCTGCTCCCTCCCCCAGGATTGGATACTCACCTTATTCGATCCTGGGGTCTAGTCCTTCTCTAGGTGCTGCCATTTTGGCAGCAGTGCCTCTATAACTGCACATGCATCAGTACCACTACCTTGACAAAGTGGATGCTCTGCATACATGCAGTCATGTCTACGGTCATCAGAAGGCCCAGCGTGCTTGTGCAGCACCTCAAACGACCCCAGAGCACCAACAAGAGTGAATGATTGCACTGTTGGACACTTCTGGTAAGTGTTAGGTATACGTTGATAATGGTGTGGAGCACAATTTCATGCTCCACACCTAATCAATGATAATGCACTTCTGGGGAAGGCGGGCACAGTTGTTGGCTGCAACAGCCTACTTGATGTCTGTATGCTCTTCCTCAGAGGTGCACTCATGATTGACTAGAGGCCATAGTGCAAATAGGCCTCTTGTTTTGATTGAGGAGGATGAAAATAGAGAGTTTGCTCTGCTCCAGTCTTGGTCCATCACTGCTCTTATGCGGTACGACTTTCAGGCAACACAAAGACCATTCAACAAATATCAGATCAGCCAATCTTTCATTTGGCATTTCTTGAAGCTTGGCACGCTAGACAATTACCAGTGGTGCCAACTTGGATTAGTGGGGAGGAAGACAAAGCAGGTGATATCAGAGGTTGGAAAGAGGTTGGATTAACCCATATGAATATCAATCTCATTTAATGTAATGGATTACGCTCACATTAGCCAACATTAAAGTGTGTGATGGAGAGAGAGTGGAGTCAAACTCTGACCACTGCCTGTGCGCTAGTGCTTCCCAATTTCCTTTATTGGATGCCCCTGATCCTGGAAGAGAATGTTGGGACCTGTATGCTGGGAGCTGTAGTTTGGAACACTTGACCTATTTCAACCTTACGGTAGAGCCAAAATCTGCATATAGAGCTGGGGTACACAGGATACACGTAAGCCTTGTCCCCTCTCATGGAATAAAATGTTATTTAAAATGCTTTAAAATGAAGCAAATGAGCATCTGGCAATCGCAGTCAACCCTGAATTGTGTCCCCACAGGAAAACGATTAAAACCACTTCCAAAAAATACATTGAGGAAAGCAAGTCTTTTTTCTCCCCACCCTTTGCCCACCCTCTCTCCCCATTGGGTTTGATCTCATGACATGGCCAAGGATGGGAAATCCCAACTGCCCCTCCTTCCTGAGCTTCCTTCCTTTCTTCAAAAGGGTCCAAAGACACAAACACCTAGGAGATCAAAAACCCAGCGATCAAGCCCCCTTGATTTACACACACACACACACACACACACACACACACAGAGAGAGAGAGAGAGAGAGAGAGAGAGCCCACTCCAGCTGGGAGACCTGTCAAGAGGGTAGAGGTGTTGGCAGACATGGCGGGAGCTGCTGGGGATGCCAGGCGCTCCTGCACACACACACACACACACACACACACACACTTGTGCACTCCCCCTGAAGGAGCTGGGCAAGTGAGCAAGCAAGTGCTGCTGCCGTGGCGGGCGGGTAAGAGGGTAGGGATGGGCTCCGGCTGCCAGTTCCTTGCTTCTACCAGTTCCTGCAGCTTCCCCGCTTTCCCCTTTTAAAGATCAAGGAAGGAGGCTGGGAGGGAAACAGGCAGAATTTCCCGCTTGTAAAGGGCAAGATTCCTCCCCGCCTCTTTCCTTGATCTTTAGGCATGTGTGTGCATGAGGGGA
>MTQE01001141.1:26127744-26147545 GCA_014337955.1 Aspidoscelis marmoratus | reverse complement strand
CTGACAAAGCTTTTCTATTCTTCTCCCCACAACAGGACACCCTATGAGGTAGGTAAGGCTGTGAGAGCTGTGACTGGCCCAAGGTCACCCAGCTGGCTTCATGGGGGAGGGCAGAATCAAACATGGTATAGACCAAACTGGCTCACAGTTTGCACACCACTGGCTCACAGCTAATAGGCACTCCTAGTATAGCTTTGGAGTAGTTTATGTTCCTCCACAGCTCCTGAAGCTAAGAGCTGCTCCAGGTGTGCAAATGAATCATGTCAGAGTATGAGCAGCCATCCCAGAGGGGCAAGTGCAGAAGGGCCCATATACTACTACCACTACTACTCTGAATCCCCTAACTAAGTAGTTCTGGTATCATTTCATTAAAAACTGAGTCATTCTTAGATTCTTTGGAATGAGTTGGAACAGGGCAGATGCAAAAGAAAACACAACTTACATATTTATTTAAAACAGCTTACCAATGATGCATAAAAAATTCTGCAACTAAAAAAAAGGAAACAAGAAAAAGAAAGGAGAAGAGCCTTAGCTCAGTGGCACAATGAAAAAACACACAACAACACCCAGGTTCAATTCCTGACATCTTCCAAAAGAAAAAAAAATGGTCAAGTCACTTCTGTACATTTCCCTTGAAAATTGCATCAATAGGTCCATGTACCCAAAACTGGTGCTCGGCTCAAGGGCATCTTTATTTTTAACATACAATCAGTTGTTACAAATGGAAGAACAAGAAATTCAAGAACAAGAAAGCCATGTGCAAATTCAATAGCAATCAGTTAAGAAGGCCCTCTTCTCATCTCCTGTAATAAACATGTTGGAGCCAGGTCAAGGGTGCCTCCAGACAGAGATGAAAGCAGTGAAGGGACTTGGCTGCTTTCACCCCCTGCAGTAGCGGCAGAGCATTCCCCACCTCATTAAAAATATGCTTACCTTTGAATGCTTTGCGGTGGCTGCAGATGGAACTTCCCATCTGGCAGAAAGGAAGCCACTCTACCAGGATGTTGAAGCTTCCAATTTGCCTGTCTGGTGGACCAGAAGCTGATTCGGCATCTTTGCAAAGCTTCCAGTCCACCAGTGTGGTGGACCAGAAGCCACTGCACAGCAACGAGGAGCAGCAACACAGCTTTGAAGATTTAACTTGTGGGAGAACCCATAGATATTTTCTGCCATATAATCAGCAAGAAAAATAGCAATACATTGATACACAGAGGCATTTGGTAAGCTACTCCTTCTTGGATGCTAGTGCCATAAAATATAAATGTGTGTCACAAATGAGGAAGTGCACAGTAGCCATCTGAGTGGACAAAACAAAACTGGAAGATCAGTAGCAAAAAGAGCAATTACATGGATACTGGAGCACTGTGATTCATCTCACAACAGGTCAAAGGTCCTTTCTGCACTGGGCCTTATTCTGGATTATGTCCCCAGAACAGGGGCCTGCAGTGCAAAAAGGGTACAAGTTGGGTTTAGATTATGGGTGTGCACAAATGCAATTTTTGACATTCAATTCATAATGAACTGAAAATTCAAAACTCTGTATTTGTACAAATAAAGAAAAACTAATGTCTGGACTTTCAAACCGATACGAATACATTCGTATCTATTTGTACGGATATTCGATATGTATCCAATGATACAAATCTCATACGCATCTGCACGCATCCCATTTTTATCCCGTACACATATTAATGTCCGAATTTGTCTGAATTCATACAAATAACAGATAATACAAATATTTGTGTACATCCATAGTTTAGACCGATGAAAGGAGCTCACATGTGGTGCCATATGAGTGCTGGCTATCCTTGCAAAAGAAGAAAGTCCAAGTTGTCTTCAAAGAATGTCATTGTGTAAAGAAACACCAAAAGTTTTGCAGGATAGAAGAAAGATACATTCTGAACAACAACAACATTCTTTAAGGAGACTTTATTAATGGGAAACCAGAGCAGTTTTTGTGATCAACAAAAGAGCAGTGTGACTAAGTACATTTCATAGTCTACCAAGCATCAAAATAGGAAAATGCCTTCTGCCCAGATTTTCCGTAGTGAAGGAATGTAAAGCAGACCGTCTTTACACTTAATGGAATGAAAATTGCATCTAAAGCTCAATTGCTTTTGCAATGCTCGCTTGCCCAGTTGCTCGCCTTCCTCTCTTACACACACTTGCATACATATACTGCTCTCCTGCCCAGTTAGAATTTCAACTTACTGATCCTTGAAATCTTGGCAGGCACAGGGTACAGAGGAACCCTTGAACTGCCCATAACTCTTGCCTTGGAAAAAAACCAAAAACCAAAATGAAGTCTGTTGGAATATCATTTGTCCTTCATTGCAAAAGGCTTTATCTGGATTGCCAGGAATAGAAGTTTGCTAATGTACATTCACTGCTGAATTCACCTAAAAGAAGAGAAGGCGAGGTAACAGAAACAGACTTTCTAACTTGGAGGCCTTCCTTATAATGCCAGATGTTTAGCATCTGGTTCTCATACTGCTTTCTACACATTTTCGGAATATAATTGTTTTATTAATTTTGTATAATCTCCATTCAAGGCAGATTCTGTGATTTATTTCTTCTAAGAGCTAGCACATGTTTAACCTCATTCAAGACTTGAAAATCCTCATCCTTTATGTGGGTAGGAATATTCCCTTTGAGGAACAAGTCAACCAACCATTTGCTTCATGGTGGGAAAGGAAGGCCTTATAAAATACGCAAAATGTATCAAAATTATCAGGGTCAACAGTATCTTTTAAAAAACAATTAAAATGGAACAATTAAAAAGCCAACAGCTTTGCTCAGTAGTAATTGTCACCTTTTCAAGGGCAAAAACACAGCAAACACAAACTGTTCAATCAAACAGTTTGTGGTTGCAAGTGGGTGACTGGTTCAGTTCAATCAAATTTTTGGATGTCTAAATAACCGGAGGTCGTTCGTTCGTTCATATCCTGCCCTATACCTGTAGGTCTCAGGGTGGGTTACAAGTTTTAAAACAGCAGGTTAAAACAATAATATCCATAAAAACATTTAAAAGCAAACAAGTAGACAAACAAATGAAAAATGTGGCTTTTTTTTAATGCATTCCAAATATTAAAATACAAATATCTAAAGGGGGAGGGGGGGATGGTTACATTAACCAAAGGCCAGGGCAAAGAGGTGTCTTTACCACCTTGCTAAATATATACAGAGAAGGGGCCTGATGTACTTCGAGGGGGAAACTTTTCCATAACCTGGGGGCCATTACCAAAAATGCCCTCTCCCAGGTGCCCACCCGCCTCGCTATTGAGGGTGGTCGGACAACCAGGAGGGCCTCGCCTCCAGATCTCAAGGCACAGGTAGGTCAATATGGGAGAAGGTGTTTCTTTAGATCTTTGGGGCCCAAGTCATTTAGGGCCTTGTAAGTCAGAGTTAGCACCTTGAATTGGGCTCAGTAGCGAATTGGCAGCCAGTGCAACTCCTTTAAGACTGACATGATGTGCATCAGGCTAGTAGTTCTGGTCAGCACTCTGGCAGATGCATTTTGTACTAGCTGCAACTTCTGAACCATCTTCAAGGGCAGCCTCATGTAGAGTGCATTACAGTAGTCCAGTCTAGAGGTTACAAAAGCATGGGTAACTGTGGCCAAGTCGTCTCTGTCCAAAACAGGCTTCAGTTGATGCACCAGCCATAGGTGGAAGTAGGCACTCCTGGCCACAGCATCCACCTGAGCTTCAAGTGTTAGCACGGAGTCCAGGAGTACCCCCAAGTTGTGCACCTGTCCCTTCCAGGGCATTACAACCCCATCAAGAGGCCTTTTAGCACATGGGGTTTTGGAATGTGCAGAAGACAGTCTGGAATGCAGCATTCGCATTGCCGCGGCCGGGTTTGCGTCCCAGCCCATTCCGGGCTGTCTTCCGCGTGTTCCAAATGCAGAGCACTTTAAAGTGCTCTGCATCCATCCGTGCGCATTCCAAGCATCCCCGGCTGTTCGGGGAGAGAAGCGTTTGCACACGCTTCCCTCCCTGACAGCCATGGGCACGCCCCCCCACCAGCATTGGCCGAAAATCGGCCTCACAGCTGACAGGGGCCATGCTGATCACCAACCTTGCCGGGCTGGCAATTGTGCAATTCGTGGGTCCCCTCTGCCATCTACCCGGGTCAGCGCGCCGACCCTGGTAGACAACTGAGGGGACCCACCGACTCGTAGGTCCCCTCTGCCATCTACCAGGGCCGGCATGCCCGCATGATCGCCAGCCGGGCAAGGTTGCCGACGGCCTGACGCGCGGGGACGTGGGTCCTTCCTGGCCCCGGCAGCCCCATTGTGGCTGCCAGAGTCGGGGAGCCACCAGGATTGGCTTCCTCTCACCCCTTTCCGGGGTGGGAGGAGGTCGATCTTGGGCTGGCTGGGGGCGAGGGGCTGAGGGACCCCATCTTAGACGGAACCCATGTGGGTTCCGTCTAAGAAGGCTTACCCCCGACCCCGATCACACCCATCTGCGGGATGTAGGCACCTGGATGTAGGCGCCTACGCCACACAGATGACCCCCCACCCATCCTCAGGGCCCGGGGACACGATGCACACGCGACCCCCTATTGGACAAACAGTGAACAGGAGATACTGATTCGACACCCCGGGAACTCAGTTGTGGGGTTCCCCAGGGATCTATCTAATCCCCCATGCTATTTAACATTTGGGGGGGGGATGATCTGCATGGCGTAGGCACCTAGATCCAGGTGCCTACACCCCACTGATGGGCGCAATCGGGGTCGGGGGGAAGCCTTCGGAGACTGGAGCCACGGGCTCCAATCTCCAAAGGGGTCCTGCCCCATAGGGAGCTTGCCCCGGCCCCGCGATTCAGCCCTGTACAGCCGGCACGAATCAGGGCAAGCGGCTTGACAGTGCTTCCCACCCCTTGGGTGCTCGCGTCCAATGGCAGGCAGCCTTGCGGGCTGTATCCCCACCCCTGGCTGGCCTTTCCCAGCTAAGTCACTTCCAAACGCTTTCAGCATTCCTGCATTTACACGCATTTCAACATTTACACGCGTTCCTGCGTTCCTGTGTGTGAATGCTGAAAGCATCCCGAAGTGACTTAGGCCACATGCACTACATCCGTTCCAGATGTAGTGCGAAAAGGCCTAAGGACAGGGTGTCTCCCAACTACATGGACCCAAGACCCTGTGACACACAGCACCTCTGTCTTGTCTGGATTCAGCTTCAATTTATTGGCCCTCATCCAGCCAATACTGCCTCCAGACATCTGTCAAGCACTTTGACCACCTCTCCTGATTCAGATGGCACAGAGAGATAGAATTACGTATCATCTGTGTATTGATGACACCTAACTCCGAATCTCCTGATGACCTATCCCAGCAGCTTCATGTAGATATTAAATAGCATGGGGGATTAGATAGACCCCTGGGGAACCCCACAACTGAGTTTACAGGGTGTCGAATCAGTATCTCCCACAGCCACTATCTGAGATTGGTTCTGAAGATAAGAGTGGAACCAATGCCAAGCACTGCCTCCAACTCCTAAATTCTGTAGCCTCTCCAAAAGGCTACCATGGTCAATGGTATCAAAAGCTGCTGAGAGATCCAGAAGAACCAACAGGGTAGCATTCCCCCTGTCTTTCTCCCAGAGGAGGTCATCAGCCAGGGTGACCAAGGTGGCTTCTGTGCCATAACCAGGTCTGAAGCCAGATTGAAATGGGTCTCGATAATCAGCTTCTTCCAAGCAAGCCTGAAGTTGAACAGCGATGGCCCTCTCCAGAACCTTGCCTAGAAAAGGCTATGTCAGCTACCAGGCGATAGTTGTTTAAGTCTTCCAGATCCAGGGAGGCCCTCTTCAGGAGGGGGTGCACCACAGCCTGTTTCAGGGGCAGTGGGACCACCCCCTCCCTCTGACTAACTGAATCAGTTTGGAACATCTCTACCTGTTACTTCATTATATACACTGTTATTATTATAAAAGGTGGAGATGGCCACCAATTTAAATGAGTGGAAAAGGTATTAGCTAACAGAAAAGCAAGCCATGAGTGGAACATACTACCTTGAAACATCAGAAAGAATGTTTCTAAATACAAGATTCTGGGAGAAAGAGGAGGAGAGGTCTGCTTCACTTATGTCTTGCTGCGGGGTAGAGATCTTCTTAGCTGTTCTGACAAGTGAGATGACTTTGCAAATTCACCTTTAGCCTCACATCTGGCACAGACTGATTTGACCTTTCACTCTCAAATGGTAAAGTATTTGAATCTAATATAACTTCTGCAGGCAGACCTTTGCATGCATGGAGAAAACCACTCCCGAGCTGGAATAGACTGGAGCACTTTCTCTGGACCAGAAGTTGACTGGACCAGAATCTGTGTGGCTGTCTTGACCCCTCCTAACTTCAAGGTGGGGAAATGGCACGCATGGGAGATTTTGCCAGGCTCCAGGAATGGCCCCAGAAGCTGGTCATCTTTGGAGACCGGTGAAACAGATTTGGGTCCTGGAACAGCTGTAGACTGTTTATAAATTTGGCCAAATTTGTATTTGAATCAAATGTTGGTACATTTGAAGATTGACAGTCAAATTCGAATTGAATGTTTTGATACATTTTTATGAAACTTCATGTGGGATTCATATGGGATTTGAAGAGGATCTATTCAAATGAATATTAATTTTCTTGCATTTCATTCAAATCAAATACTACTACTACTACTACTACTACTACTACTACTACTACTACTACTACTACTACTACTACTACTACTAATAATAATAATAATAATAATAATAATAATAATAATAATAATAATAATAATAATAATAATAATAATAATAATAATAATAATAATAATAATAATAATAATTGTGCATATCCCTAATCCTGTTACCACCGTTTTGTACAGCTACAGCAGGAACAAACTTGGGCCATGTAGGTTTTTCATTCTGCAAATACAGCACCATAACTCAGCACCTCTGTTACCTCTGTTGGAGTGCAATGCTGAGCAAACACCATGGGCCACTAGTCTTCATGGGGGGGGGGTGATCAAAGACAGAGAATTTGCTCTTGAAGGAGCCATTTTCTACCCAGAAATGGCCCCTTCTGTGCTGAAGCTCCCCTGCAATGACTACACATCGTGGAGGTTGACCCTGCACCAAGCATACACTTACCTTAGCTGGAGCCAGAACCAGGTCTAGTAAGGTTCTGGTCAGGCCCATCCACACCTCCTATGGTGCTTCTGCCTCTCATGATGTCATGTGTCATGCTGCGTAAATGCACTGATGCACCATACAGCATGAACACGCGGGCACAACACATCACGGTTCCCCTGGTGACAGCACCAGTGTGCGTGAGCTGGCATCAACATCAGGGAAGGAAGGTGGCAGCACCCAGACACCATCTGCCCTTGAGATAAGTGCCCGGACACATGGAAGGAGGGTTCACATGCACCAAAGGTCTACGCATGGGTAAATGAGCCCTTTGCTTCCCACAGATGGGAACCAAAGTGCAACTTTCCCCCATGTTTCAGATTAACCTCACAATAATATTGCCTTATTATTTCTTGGTAGCAGCACAAAAAAGAGATGAAAATGAAGCTTCCAATGACGCCTCCTTTTTGTCATCCTATTGATCCTGATTTGCGGGTCATCACTGAATGCTGAAGGATCATAAGAGTCATCCTGCTTCTATTTGAAGATAGATTTCTCCTTCCTTTCAAATATGTCCTAAGCCATCAACAGCCCTGGAATATTTAACCTACAGTCACTTATAAGTTCAAATGAACATTTCCTGGAATGGTGATCTCTCATCTGTGAATAATGTGTGCTTCTGTGTCATTCACTATGGCTTTCAGTGATGATGGTTTTTCTCTGTTTCAAACCACCCTCTACTCAGCTTCAACACAGACCATGTATGCCCAGCTCTTATTCAAATCATATTCCCATGTATACCTCTGCCAATGTATACCCCTGCTTTTCAACACTTTGTGCAGTCATCTAGGTTTTCCTCTTAGCTTCAGAAATTTGCCTTCTGTGATCAGCTGTTCCTGCCTGACCCTAATTTCCTCCACTAACTCGATCATGCCCTAGAAAATCTGTTCCTAGCAGATGCCCCTCCTCCTCTTGGATGAACAATAATGCAAAGAGTCTTTTATTTTCTTACAAAAGCACTGGCCATCTATTTCATTAAACTAGCCTCTTGAACCAGCTCTTTCAAAGGGTTCTCTCTCCGTGTGTGGGTGTGTTTACCCTTAAGGGCTGTTCACGTTCTAGGAATCACAGCATTCACTCTCCATGTAGCATCCATTTTCATGTTTGCAGTTCCATTTCCAGTATATATTACAGGGCAAGAAATTAAAAAATTACATTCATACTAGGTTAGCTATGTAGCACTCAAGAAATAGGTTGGAAACTGACACTGGGAAGAACAGCAATGAAAAGTATAGAAAAGACTGGGTTTTTAAAGTATGGCCATGTCTCCCTGAACTTAAAGATCAGAATGTAGACTCCTCTGAACTTAGGTTCTGGAAAAGGTTTCTCAAAGACCAGTCAGTAGATTACAGACCAAATAAAACCTAAATATTCATCAGAAGCACAAACAACAAGGCTTATGCTATCATACTTCACGCACATAATGAGAAGACCAAACTTTCCTGGTGACTCTTGGGAAAGCAGAAGAAGACAGTCAGTAGGTGGGTAAGCTCAACTATGATAACAATGAAAACCTCACTGGTAGACCTAAGAATGATCACAGAAACCTGGAGGAAGTCAATCCATATGGTTTCCAAGAGTCAGCTATGTCCAGATGGCAGCAGACAAGCAAGCCATTGCTGTCCACATTGGCTAAAAAGGGGAGGCACTGAAGAGAAGGCAGCCCAGATGAAAACCCAAGGAGCACAGTAGGAAAAGATGGAAATGGCAGTAGGGTAGCATAGCTTTCAGATATTGAACAGGTTTTGAACCTAAATTTCAGCTTGACTTAGTTTGAGCCATCCTTATTTTTCCACTTCATTTTTACCCATTGTTTTGTAGACCTTTATCCTGATTGGAAAATTCATTATAACTGGCTTTTTAACATAATGATTCCTCTTGAAATTCAGCTGGATAATGTTAGGGTTTTGCAACAGTTGAGATATTTTTGTTTCTGTTAGTTTAACTGTGCTTGGATTGTCTTAATTTTTTAAAATGAATTCTGTTGGTACATGTTTTGCTTTATTTGACAGTTGCCATTGCTTTCTTGATGTGATCCACCATTAGATAACTCACTGAACGTGAAGCACAGTCTGAATCATTGAGTTCTTATACCAGGCTTCACCTAGCAGGGAAACATCAAGTTTGAAGGGATGGGATCTGAATAGCAATGCAAGTCCAGGAGCATTCCTGGGTGGGCCTTGTGCGGAGATCTTTTATTGAGGCCTCAAAATATAACTGAAGCCTTGAAGGAAAGAAACTGACTCTGGGATATTTAGCATGTATCTATCTCAGAATGAATTTCACTGGCTCCCTTTCCTACCAAGCCCAGTTTAAGGAATTAACATTAACTTATAAAGCCCTAAATGGTTTGGGCCTCAAATATCTAAAGGAATGCTACCTCCCATGTAGACCTCTCCATGCCCTAAGTTCTGCCAGAGAAACCCTCGTGGCAGTTCCACCACCTTCAGCATTTAGGGCATTCTTGGTTATAGCCCCAGGTTATGGAATAATCTCCCATCTGAAATGCCTCAGGCATCCTCACTGTATGCACTGAGACAACTGATGAAGATGCCTTTCTTCAACCTGGTCTTTGACTGTGAGAACAACATACCAAACCCATGTCACTATTGCTATGGGAAGTCAAACACTGTCACTATTTTACCCAATCTGCCTTTTTAATGATTTTACCATGACCTGCCTTGAGACCTTTGGATATAGTCTGGAAAAGAAATATAAATAAATATATACACCTTGCAAGACAATTTTGGGAAGAACTAGCTGTTGAATTTTCAAGGTCAGAACCCATCCTAAATCAGTGTAGGATGTATTTATTTATTTACATTTTTATCCCACCCTATAACTGGGGTGTCTCTTGGTGAATAACAAAACTTAAAATCAAACATTAAAACAATAACAGTATGCATTAAAACAAAAGCATCTGCAAGTGGGAAGGGAGGGACATAATGTAAGAAATGGTTCTGTGGGGCATAATACCTGGCGAGATGAAGATGCAAAATGACTGGGGGGAAATTTGCACTTTGATGTCCATCAGTTGATGGCAAAGGTCTTGAGTCTCCATGTCAGCACCAGTGCACATGTTCCAGCATTGTCACCGGGACAATGATCATGCCCCACACACGAGTGCTCATGTGCCAGGTCGCATGACACACCAGCAGGCTTGCGCAGCGCATCAGTTTACCTGCCCACCACCACAGAGATGCAGGTGGACTCACTGGAACTGGGAAACATACCATTTTCCTATCCTTCATCGTTCTTGAAAATGTCTACCTATTATTGCATGTAAATTATTCATAATGAGACTTTCTGCTCATAATGAGATTTTCAACCTGTGGGTTGTTGAGCCAAAATGTGTGCTTGTGTGTGGGAAGATTGGTAGATCTTACTTTAACAGTCACAAGAACTTCACTACAGAGCAAAGGAGAACTAAAAAAGAGCTGAAAATGGTGTACTCACACAACACTTCTGGTTGTATGCTGAGAGCCCTTTAGGTTCAAACCTTGAATGTTTGAAAGTCTGCACCACAAGGCTCATTCCATCCTCATGTACCAGAAGCAATGTCCCCTCACCTAATCACAGCAAGGGATGGGGTATCCAATGTTAGGACATCCTACAAATAATAGAATAGAGAGACCTGCCATTGATGGACAGGAATGGGCCTGTTCTAGTGCTCAGCATGTGAATGGGCCCAGTAGTTCCTGTTCCCTACCAACCAGGAGTTGTTTGCAAAGACAATTCCCAACAGATAAATGCAAACCTGGGCCAAGTTAAGGAAGCTTCCCCAGACATATGGGCCCCCTGTAAAAGGGGGGGCTTGGGTTCACTAGCAAAGGAAAGGGGGCTCCCATAACCAGGGAAGTGTCAGACCACCTCACAGCTGTGCCTGCCCCAGAGCTGCTCAGGATGGGAGCCAGCTGAGTCCTAACCAGAGTAGCTGAGGACATGCAGCAACCCTTTTCCCCACCACTGCCACAGCTTGGGAGAAAGGCCACACTCATGCATCCACCACAGCCACTCAAAACAGGAACCAGCTGGGCCCCTGCTCAAACTGCATGGCTGAGCCTCCCACCTACCTCTGCTCTAGCAGCTGCTAGTAGCCAGAGTGGAAGGACATGGGAGACTGGACCAGAAAAGGCAGCTGCATCCTTTTGCTGGCCAGGGGGATTGTAGACTGGGAAAGTGCCATTGCCAGCCATGCCCTGAAGATGTTTTGGATTTGCAGGTGGCCACTGTCATTTCTTCATCCAGGACTGTGGATGGGGAAAGGGCCATTGCCAACTGCACCCCAAAGCCACCCTGCAGCCACTCCTGGCCATTAGGGATCACAGCCATAACCAGCCCTGAAGCCTCTTGGAATGGGAGGCGGCTGCCTCCTGCCACTAGCATTCCAGAGGTGGATAGGTGCTTTATCACCCGTGTGCAAAGATTATGAAGCTTTCGGCCAAAGGTGCTGAATACTTTTGGCATATCCCTAACATTCAGCAGTCCCAACATTTCTGGGTGCAAATGCGTGTGAGGCTGTGGTGGGGTGGGGCAGCTGTGACTGTGGCTACCCAATTGCAACGTGTATTGCAGTTGGCATAGCAATGGCCAGGTGCATGACAGAAGTTGCCCACAACCATTGCTATGGGGAGTCAGACAGTCCAGGATGGACTGTCAGCACCTCAAACAGCTGTGGATAGGTTGGGGATGGTGCCAGGTCTCATTGTGTGAACACTGGGCACCATCCCTGAACTTAACTTCAGTTGGGTGAATTTAAGTGTAAAAAAAGCCCTAGGACTGAGATACGTTTCACACATCCATAAATCCTACTGTAGGCATAAAAGAAATACTCTTGCTCTGAACTGATGCCACACTTTTAAGCATCAGATGACTGAAATTTATTATATCACTCCACTGTGTCTACAGCAAGTGAAATTTCTGTTCTACTTGTTAGTTATATTGAAGATGCAATATTTGAAAAATTCTAAAAGAGTCAGAGTTTCTATAAACTTAAATTTTATCACAATAAGTCTGCTCTACAGCTAACCTTATTTGCCAGTTTAAAATGAATTTGGAATTAATCTTCAAAATAAATCTTTTCACTTCAGCTGTAAACAGCTGTGGCTAAATGCAAAATCTGAAGATTCTGCTAGTGGCTAAAGTCAAGAGAAAATTTTTAAAAAGCAGTGGGGTTTTGACAAACAGCGTTTGAATGGATGGAGGGTAGATGCATTGTTTGTTTATTCTTGTTCCACTTAATGTTCTTCCTCTTTCACCTCCACAGAATCTTTATAAAACCGCATCTAAATGGGCTAGAAATGTGGTGAACCAATCCCTGAGATCTATAGTTGTGTGGGGATTTGAGGTCTCTCCAGCTTACCATGCCAGTCCCTACTTCTTTCCTAAATCATCATAACCTTAGATCAAGCCACGTTGCTTCATAGCTGCCAACACACATACTCCCTGGATGTCCACTTCAACCTTGTTCCATAGCTATGCTCAGTTCTTCATGGATATAAATATACCTTTCTCCTCATTTATGCCCTTGGGCTTTGTCTCCCGAGAGACCAACACATGTAGAAAGGCTACGACTTTAGTCTCTGTGAAGCTCTTTATGCTCATCTCTTTGGCAGCAATTTAGCTGTTTGGTCTGCAGATGGCACTTCTTTCTCTAATAAAATACCCCCATAAAAAAATGAAGGGAACTTTTTGGAAAGAATGCAAACAGAGCGTGAAACTGTCATCAGAGACTATTAATGTCTTCTTAATGCAGGAACTGAACTGGAAACACATTGCAGAAGAAAAAGCATAAAGGCATTTCTGGAGGCATTCAACTGCCTCTCCCTGCCCTCTTGTCCACCCACAATCCACGGGGTTGACATCTCATAAACCTTTTTTTCTTCCTTCCCTTTTTCTCTGCTTTCATACCAGCAAAGAGGGCCAACAATACTGCAGGAGACAAAACAGGGTGGTATAAAGCAACATTTTTTAATATAAAAAAAATCTGTGTCAGTAGTGCTTTCCACTTAATATAGGAATCGCTTCCAGCATGGAAAGATGATAGTTTAGTTCCCAAAATGTTCTGTCCTTGTTCTAGGGGATTCCCCAACACTGGAAGTAAGAACCCAGGTGATACTGGACAATTCTTGATACTCAGCTGGTTTTCCAAAGATAATAATCATAACTATCTCTATATGTCTATTATTGTAACTCACCCTGAGACCTTCAGTTATAGGGTGTGGTATATAAATATAAATAAATAAATAAACCTGCATTTTGAAGTTTCCAGAGGTAAACAATGACATATGGATGATACTATTGGTCTGTTTCCAGTATGACCCATCATTATGCTGTAATGCAGACGCAGAGCAATTCAGACTCATTTCGCTAGATACATCAAACTGGCATTAAGAAATTTGGTATGGATTGTGTCATGTCCTGAGTCAGCCAGATCTTAGAGAGCAAACACACGCACACATGCTCAGGGCTAGCAGTAGTAGCACCCATCCAAAGTTCAACGTTCTTCCAGAGAGCAAGAGCTATGGTGTCAGATATCAGGCCAAGGATCAGAAATACAAAGAGCAGATGGGCCAAGGTTGCAGAAGAAAGAGATGTATCGTCTGCAACAAGTTCTGCAGGTGTGAAGAGCACCACAGGTGTTTGGCCTGCAAATGCTCTGACCACCTCGGTTGTTGTTGCTCTTTCCTCACAACGCGGATAGGAAAGGGCATCGCCCAACACCCTCATCCAAGCTGTCTCCACCTTGGGCTATAGGGACACTGTTCACATTGAGACCCTTTGCTGCACCTGCTTTGCCCTGACTGTCAGGGAAGCTGGGCTTACCTTGGTTGTCCCTGGTGACAGACAGCTCTTCATTGGAGGAGGAAAGGCTGAGGGAATGAGGAATGACATGTTGTGACTGAGACAGTCCCAGACCAGGCTTTGTATCTCAGAAGTCGCATGCACCTCCTAGCTCCATTCACATCCTTCCAAAACATGGTCATTATGACTAAGCTGTCATAGCCCAGAGCTCAATCACAACTCCCTGGACATCAGAAGATCATGGTTCTTATTCCTTATTGTCTCCCCAGAGGAAAGCAAGGCAAACCACTTCTGGTCCTTTATCCAAGACTTCCCATTCTTTCCTTAAAAGTCCTTTTTTATCAGAGAAACATTACAATTTGAGTCAGGGCACATTTAAAATGGTTGCCTTTGGTGTTTAATGCTAAGTACTCTAGTCTTCCTAGTTACTTGACAGCTTGGATGACATGGTACTGTATGTACCATCTAGAAACCTATGTTCTACAGCCAAGGGATTATTGGCTAAGGGATTAATGTGTACAGCCACATCAAGGCCGTGGGCCTTTCAAGATCTGGGCCCACATTTGTGGAACAGTCTTCCTGTCAATCTTTGGCTGGAGAAGGATTTTCTCAGCTTTTGGAAGGGGCTGAAGAACTTCCTTTTTGATTCATGAGGGTGAGTTATCTCAGGGCAAATCTGCACTACGTGTCTGCCAACTAGGGAGCATGGTGCTAGAATGCTCTAAGCATCCGCCTTCTAAACTTAGCTTAGGTGTGAATGGCCGCCCAGATGACAGCCATCATGGAGCCCTGGTGATGGTGCCAGCGGCAGCGCATGCGCACTGCCAGTCACATGCTCCTCCAGTTTGGTCTAGTCTAGTGGTTAAGGAGATGTACTCTTATATGCCCTCCCCCACAAAGCCAGCTGGGTGATCTTGGGCTAGTCACAGCTCTCTTCTGAGCTCTCACAGCCTCAACTACTCCACAGGGTGTTCTGTTGTGGGGAGAAGAATAGAAAGCTTTGTCAGCTGCCTTGAGTCCCCTTAAATGGGTGGAAAAGAGCAGGTAGAAAAGCCAACTCTTCTTCTCCTTTGCCAGGCTGTTGCAGGCCAACAACAAGTCTAAACATGGTGCAGTTTTAAGTGTACCACACTTAGATGGTCTTGGGGATGATCCTCGATGCACTGAGCCATTTCTAGGTAAGAAACAGCTCCTTGAGGTGAGATGCACTGTCCAGGAGCTTCCTCCACATTGACTACTAAGTCAAGTGTGGAAAGACCATAAGCATGGGGTTGCTGAAGTGTGAAGCATCTGGTGAGGAACTGAGTTCAATTATATATTGTTTCTTCTGTATTGACTGCATATGTTTGTTGTTCCAACCTTTGTTGTAAAAGGCATTATAAATAAACATTATTATTATTTCTGCTGGTGGTGTTGCCTCTGCTAAGCAGAAGGTTTGCAGCTAACACTAGAAGAGGAAGAATTTTCTTTGAGAAACAGCTCTTGCTGAACTATTTCCCTGCCCTTTCCCTGCAAAAAAACACAAAATCACCCTAAAACAGTGATGATTACAGGGAATGTTGAAGATTCTGCTCAACCAAACAAAATCAAAGGAAACTTGGAATTTTAGTAAGATTAATTCGGTTTCAGTTTGATTTATAAGATAAATAACAACTTGACATTCTGCTCTTTGAAAGAATGTTGGAAATTCCCATACAAAGTTAACCGGGCCCTGCAGTCAAAAGCACCACATGTCAGAATCTATTATTACTAAAGCAAAGTCTCACAGCTACCCAATCAGGAGGCAGGGCAGGCCCTCTCAGTGCGACCCAGGAAAAGGTTAGTGGTCCACTCACAAAATGCTGCAGCAAACAATATTTTGACAACCAGCTGTCATATTCTGCTATCTGGGGGGACTGTATTCCAAGAGGAGAATTCTGAAGATGAACATAGCAGCACTCCGGAGCTTGGGAAGAAGAACCAATCATTTGACATGGTTTTGTTCTGCTGGGAGGAGAGAAAGAAGGTGTTCCAAGCTAAGGAACTGACAGAGAGCAGCACAGTAAGGCCCTCCTTTAAGCAAATTCAGTTTGTATGGTCTCAACATAACACAGTCTGAATGGCTTTTAAAAAGGTTTAGATAAAGCCATGGAGGGTATCAATGGCTATTTCAGTGGATGCCTAGGTACTGCCTGCAGATTGGGGAGACAGGTGGAATGCCCTTCAAGGTCATTTGCAGGGAACTGAGAGCAGGTGAAGTTTTAGCCTTTGTCTTCTGCTTGAAGCTGAGGAGCAACTGGTAGGCCACTGTGTGAGACAGGAAGCTGCACTAGATAAGAGAACATAAGAGACGCTCTGCTGAATCAGGCCACAGATAAGAGAATGTAAGAAAAGCCCTGCTGGATCAGGCCATCTAGTCTAGCATCCCATCGCACACGGTGGCCCACCAAATGCTCATGGGCTTCTCAAGCAGAGACAAGAACAAATCTTTTCTTGTTCTCCTAAACCAGCAAATGGCCTTAGAAGCGTCCTGCTTCCCCCTCCCCCCCAGCCTGAAAGATATACCTAGACGTTCATTCTAATAGCCATTGATACATCTGTCATCCATAAATTTGTCTAACCCTACCTTAAAGCCATCTAAGATGGTAGCTGTTACCACCTCTTCCAGCAGCACATTCCATAAACCGATGGCCCTCTGGATGAAGAAATACTTCCCCTTGTCCGATCCAACTCTTAGCCATAGATGGGCTATGGCCTGATCCAGCAGACATCCCCTTTTCTTTCTTTCTTTCTTTCTACCATCCCACCTGTAGCTGAAGGTCTGTGGGTGGGTCACAATAAAATTATTATAAAAGCATATAAAACAGCAAAACGCCCTGCATGGGTTGGGGGTCGGGGAGAAGAAAGGAGATGCAGTTCCCTCAGCCAAAGGCCAGAGCAAAGACATGCGTACCTACTAGCAGCATAGTCCAGGAAGGTGTCTAGGGGGCCTGGCTTCCACATGCTATCATGAATTCCCATCCCTCCCAAAATGCTCCATGTGCAGTATAGAGTGGGAAAGGGCATCCCACTCTATTGACAGAAAGGTATCCAGGCCTTTTCAGACTGACCTGAGATCAACTGGCATACTACCTACCTGTCCTGGAACAGCAGGCAGTGTGTGGAAAGCACAGAGCCACCTCTTCCCAGATACAAGAGTGGTACATTGGGGTATGCCACCAAAATGTCTCCTTCCCCCATAACTCTGAAGACCAGAGTCTCCAACACCAACTCCAAAGCTGGTACAGAGTTCGGAGCCACTTGTGGGGGTTGTTGCAGGACAAGTTGCTCCAGCAATTGGCACGGCTTATGTATCTTGGGTTGGGGCAGCTTACCCTCTCCCAGATACAAAAAGGAAGATCAGAAATGGGCCCTGTTTGGGTTTTAAGTGATACTAAGTGCTCTTGCTTCACTTTAACATGTTTTCTCACCACCAAGGAGATCAGAAAGTTTTGCTTCAACACAGCTTCACTTTAAGGAATCACCTAATCTGCATTAATGTGCAAATGGAAGACCCAGGATGTATACTACATGGGTCCTTAATAAGGATTGAGGGTCCATCCAGAAAGAGCCTATATTATGTTGTCCCATCATACGCTGCCTGTAGTCATAAAACTTTGATGGAAAGATATGGTCAAGGTCCAAGCTACTCAGTGAGTTTGAAGACTGAGAAATGTTTTTTATTCACTACGCTGCCTTTTACAATGAATTTACTAAACATGTCCTATTCAGTGATGTCCCACCTCAACAAAACTGGCAGGTTGTCAGGAGACAGCTGAGGCCAGAACTGGAGCCTTGGTTCATCCCTGCTACCTCACCAGCTCCTGCTGTCATCACGTTTTCTCTCTCATCCCTAGCATAATATTGAGAATGATGTTGGCACTGGTGGAGGTGGCAAGAGTGTCCCCACCTCTCCCCCCACCAAGTTTCAAATGAAAAATTACACTGCAGTGCCACTAATATATTAAAAGTGGAAAGAATTGTCTAAGCACAAATACGCTCAGGAAGATCCAAATATATTGGAACATATATGATAAGCCATGGCCCCCAGCATAGATTCATCCACACAATTAAAGCCAATTTATCCCCCCCAAAAAAAAAGCATAATTTAATTCAGCACAGCCAGCTGAGAAATTTATAATTGCATGTAATATTAACTGCTGTAGAAAACCCCACAAAGGAGAATTTTTTTCTTGATTTAACAAAATTATCTCTACAGCACACCTTTGGTTGTTCCCAAAAAAGCAGGCTTTCCAAACAAGGCACAATATTTAGCTCAATGAGGTATATCATGTGTCTTTTGATGAGTTAGAGAGTAGATTTTTTTAAAATGACCAAATCCATCCATCCCTTCTTGTGTCAACACACCTGGAAGTCACCTTATTTCTTCCCCAAATATTCCCTGGCCCTGCCTTTAGACCCTAAAATTCCATTCAATATGTAGCCAGCCCTTGCGACAAGAACCAATATCTGTGCAAACTCTGATGAATTTGCAGTGCCAGGAAAAGACTTTTCTATGTTCACCACAGAAGCACTGTGATGGGGTGGCCTGGGGGACCCAGATCCAGTTTTTTTAATGGAAAATTCTAAACTTCCTTGGCGCCGTTCCCCTGATCTCAATTGTGTGGACGTATGGGACAAATCAGCATCACCTGTACTGATGGTGGTGATCTGGCCCACGCCTCTCTGTGGCTCCAAAGGCCATTGAAAAGTAGTTACAGGACACAAGAGACATGCCATCTGCACACCTCCTGCATTCCAGAACAAGGCCCTTGATAGTTGTGGACCTGATTAAATGGGTCCACCAGAGATCACCAGGTTCTGTCAAGTGCAAATGGAGCCAGACCACTGGGAGGCATGGCCTCCTCGTGAATGCAGAGGCCCAGGAATCCAGATTAGGAGGTTCTTTAATCTGGATCACTAGTAAGTGCAGAAAGGGTCAGTGTCATATTCCACTACTGTAAAGATGAGATATACTTAATTTTTTTAAATTGTAGTTTAGCTGATCTTTTGTTAGTTTCAACTGTAGATTATCTTTACTGTTACTGTTAATATGACAGTGTTATTTCACTTTTTTTATCTGTTATATTATTATATTTATTATGTGATTGTAAGGCATTATTTTGCAAATTTCATAAAGGTCGTTATTGTAAAATAATATTGTAAAATGTGAAAGTTATAAATTTAAAAATTAAAAAGAAGGTGGTATATACTCTGTATGTAGACCTTTGAGATTTGCAGTAAAGTGATTATATAGGAAGAAGTGATATAGGGTAAGTGCTCTCCATTTCTGCTATGCCCCCCCCCCACCTTTAGCAGTCTACCTTGAGAGAGGATGGATCAATGTGCCATACCAGACTTTTTGGTGAGGGTATTATTCAAAACAGACCTTTGCACATATCTGATATAGAGAGGGAAAGGAGAAGGCCAGGGTCCTCCTGCCCTACACGTTGCCAGATACTGAGATCTGTTATAACATCTGCCATGGAGAAGGAAGATCTGGTGTTGCTGCCTTTGTTTTGTTCTTATAAGTTTCTTTGTTATTGTGTAATGCATTGTTTTGTATTATTTTGATGTATTATTTATTATAGCATGTGATGTATTGTTTTATACTGTATCTTTTCTGTTTTATGTAAACTGCCTTGGGCAATTTTTTTTTATTTAATTTGTTGATTGTATATGTTTATTGTCTGTTTGGTGGAAAGGTCATTATAAATAAGCATTTATTATTATTGTTATTGTTATTCATTTTATCATTGCCGATTATTATTATTATTATTATTATTATTATTATTATTATTATTATTAT
>MTQE01001141.1:26068823-26111931 GCA_014337955.1 Aspidoscelis marmoratus | reverse complement strand
ATTCTATGATTCTATGATTCTATGATTCTATGATAAGTGCGGAAAAAGGTGATACAGAATTAGGACTGGGGGAGTATCACTGAGAGATTTTCTGTCACTGGTTACAGCTAATGTAGGAGACAAAAACAATTCAGGCACAACTGTTGTGGGCACACGTGTTTGATTTTCTCATTTTCAAGCCTCAGATATCTGATCTTGGCCAAGCAACTATGGCATCTCACTCTTTCGAAGAGTATTGGGGAAAGCGATCCTGCTATCCTTGTGGGCTGTGCTTTTTTGCTTTTTTTTTAACCTAAAACACAATATGAATCACAACAGCAAGTAGCGTTGCCATGATGCAACTTTTCATTTTCTTTGGAAGAATGAAATTGTTTATTGTCAGCATCCTGCAATGAAGTTGTGAACAATGTATGCTGAAAACCATGTTCTCGGCTTCACAAACATGTACCAGCTTAAATTTGTTCTTTTTATTCCAGTAAAAAACAAAGGGCATTTTCACACTTAGCCTGGAGACAGTTCCCAGTGGATTACAAGAATGGGCTGTCCACACTGTGATCCAACTGGAACAGTTCCTGAGGTCTCTCACCCATTTTGAGGCTTACCTGCTGTGGGCAACTTAACAGCTGTCCACAAGCTGTCTCACACAGTTGCCAAATCCACCAGGCCAACCAAGATGGTTTCTGTGCCATAGCCATACCTGATATCAGATTGAAATGAATCTTAATAATAAGCTTCTTTCAAACATGCCTGAAGCTGAACAGCCAAAGCTTGCCCAAAAAAAGATAGTTATTTAAATCTTCTGGATCCAGGGAAGACCACCCCATCTCTCAAAGAGGCATTCACTACATCCTGGACCCACCTGGTCATACCTAACTTTCATCAGCCAAGGAAGGTGAGGATCCAGAGGCCATCCTATCAGCCAAAGCCCAGTAGTCAGCTTGTCCAAGTCTTCAGGCCACAACAAGTGAAACTGATCCAAAATAACTGGACAAGGCAGGTCTCTGGACACTTCCTCGAGAATATCCCCATAAGCTATTGATTATGGTCCATCACATGCCTCTTACACTCAGCAGGAATGGGAAAGTTCTTGTGCTAAGTTTGTAAATGGCCTTGCCCAATCCCAAAAATGACCGGCTTGGAATGGTCTTTGTGAATTCATCCAAAAACCAAGAAACGACAATATCCTTATACATAAGAACATAAGAGAAGCCCTGCTGGATCAGGCCACAGCCCATCCAGTCCAGCACCCTGTCGCACACAGCGGCCCACCAAATGCTCATGGGCATCTCAAGCACAGACAAGGACAAACATTTGCCTGCTCTCGAATCCCAGGAAATGGCCTTAGAAACACCCTGCTTCCACCCTCCCAGCCTGAAAGAGGCACCTAGGTATTCATTCTTGTAGCCACTGATACACCTGTCATCCATAAATTTGTCTAACCCTACCTTAAAGCCTTCTGGACTGGTAGCTGTCACCACCTCTTCCGGCAGCACATATCATAAACCAATGACCCTCTGGGTGAAGAAATACGTCCCTTTGTCATACCCGACTCTCCTACCAAATAAATAATACCCATCAGTTTCATAGAGTGCCCCCTGGTTCTAGTGTTGTGCGACAGAGAAAAGAAATGTTCTCTATCCACCTTTTCTATACCATGCATAATTGTATATACTTCAGTCAGGTCCCCTCTTAAACACCATCTCTCCAGACTAAAGAGACCTAGACGTTGCAGCCTGATTTCATAAGGGAGGTGTTCCAGCCCCTTAATCATTCTGGTTGCCCTTTTCTGCACCTTCTCTAGTTCCACAATATCCTTTTTGAGGTGTGGTGACCAGAAGTGTACACAATATTCCAAATGTGGCCTCACCATAGATTTATAAAGAGGGAAAATGACACTTGCTGACCTATTTTCTGTCCCCTTCCTAATTATCCCCACCATTGAATTAGCTTTTTTCGCTGCTGTCACGCACTGAGTTGACACTTTCATTGAACTGTCCACCAAAACCCTGAGATCCCTTTCCTCATCAGTTTTATAGACATAATTTAGATTCTTGGCCCCGGTGTGCATTACTTTGCACTTGTTAAGATTAAAGTACATTTGCCACTTGGTTGCCCAGTCACCCAATGCTAAGAGATCCCTCTGGAGCTCTTGGCAATTTCTTTCTGTTTCACTACCCTAAATAATTTAGTATCATCAGCAAACTTTGCTATTTTACTGTGTACCCCTTCTTCTAGATCATTGATGAATAAATTAAAAGGCATTGGTCCCAACACTGAGGCTTGTAGGACCCCACTTTTTACCTCTTTCCATCCTGAGAACTGGCCATTTATTACTACTCTCTGCTTCCTGCCATTGAGCCAGTCACAAATCCAGGACAGAACCTGTCCTGTTATTTCATGGCTGATGAGTTTACTCAGTAACCTTTGATGTGGGACTTTGTTAAAAGAATTCTGAAAGTCCAGATACCTCTAAATTTACCTGCTAAGGAATGATTGGCCAAAACAAGTACTAAAAATCCATAAATAAAATACTAAAGTACCACTTTTTTAAAAAAAAAATAATAATAGTTTGCTTGGGAAATGCTTAAATATAACCATACATTAGGAAGTTGAGCTGACTTGTTAATGACTGACCAGACTATAGAAGGAAGGAAGGAAGGAAGGAAGGAAGGAAGGAAGGAAGGAAGGAAGGAAGGAAGGAAGGAAGGAAGGAAGGAAGGAAGGAAGGAAGGAAGGAAGGAAGGAATCCATAAACCATACACAATGTATTTTAAGAATGTCTTGCAATTTCTGCAGTCAAAATCACACCATGATTTGTTTCTACTACAGTGAAAATGACTTTAAACACTTCACTGAGCGAATAAAGTGATGTGATGGAAAATGTGTATTATTTAACAGGACAAGCCTTTTTGGTGTTAAAAACATGTGAGAAAAAATGTCTTGCAGCTTCTGACCAGCTACATCTTCATGTTTTCTTTGGTCTCTGCTAACCAGGAGGAAGCTACTCCGTTGACAGGGTTGGTGGCATCCTCAGCTTAATGCATGGATTTAATCACAGCCTGATCCAGAAAAAAAGTATCTTGAACTTCACACAGTGTTCCACAACTTCCTTCTGCTTACATTCAGTGTGGTCAGAATGCTGAGTACCTGAAGCAAAACATGTCGGAGCAGAGCGTGTTTGACGGAATGAATTCCCCAGCGGAAGGCAATGTTTTAAACGCTGTCAATGGAATCAGTGAATTTCACTTGAGCTGAAGACAGCTCTGGCTACAGATCCAAACCTGGTAATTACAGGCTGCCAAAAACATCTAGTGTTAATGAAAGGAAAAGTCAGGCAAGATGGCAATGATCATAAAACCTACAATTTTGAGAACATTTGAGCACCATCACCTTGGGAAGCGGGGGGGGGAGAAGAAAAGGTTCAAAAGAATGGCAAGGAAAAATGTTGCTAATAAAACAGAGTTTAGCCTTCCTTTTAATTTTTTTAATAAAAAGTTATTTTGCTCTTCCTTCCGACAGACAGAAATATTAGAAAATAGTTGACAAAATGAAGACTCATTGAACAAGAGCTTCTTGTGATTCAACTGAATCAGCCATGGAAGAGGAAGAAAGTTATTTTCTATAAAAAGTATCACAAAACGTGGTCCCTCTGAGCCGTCTCCATCATAACCCTCGGGCATAATTGAATTCTTATATTACACATACTGATATAAATCCAGAGTGACACTCCATGCTTCAAGTTATTTCTTCTGCCACAACTGGGAGCCCATCGTAACGCTGGTGGTTTAGGAAAAACTAAAGGGCTGCTTCACACTAAGCTGTAAATTAAGTTTTAACTGAGAGTATAAGCAGCAACCAGCTTATACTTCCCAACCTTTACTCAAGAAGGAGAGAAGAAGGCATGCTTAGCTTTCTAATGTAGGCAAGGTCTGCACAGTTGTACTTCAAAAGGGACCATTCCTGAACTGCAGCATTTGCTTTGGCCCAGGGACAGGGTGGAGGGCAAACTGCAGGAGAGCTCCCCAGTGAGGAAGTTTCCACCCATGCCTGTGACATGAAAATGATCGACATTTAATCCATCACTCCTGTACTTTTTCTCTCAGGGTGAGATGCAAATCATGAAGCAATGGGGGCATAATTTATGGGATTATCTCAGTCGGCAAAATGCCTGCTTACCACTTGAGGACTGTGACCCCCAACAGAAGATTTGTTCATTGAGTTCATTGACTGTGGCCTGTGCTTGCATTTCAAGCACCTGCAGCATCCCATCCCAAACCATCCACATCACTGTAGCAATGGCCACGCATGCCTGGCCCTTGCTATAGCAATCACCAATGTGGCACATGACTGTGCAGCTGCAGCAGAACCACACTGCTCCCATGCAGAAGTGATGCAAATGCTGTGTCTGGAGGTTTATGATCCACAGCTAGTGACAATCAGGATGACTCTTGACCACTCTGGGGTAGAGGAGCACTGTGGTATGCATATGCTCCATCCCAGAACATGCAGGGCCATCCTGATCACCTCCGTGTGAAGAGGCCCCCAAACATTGACTTTTTTCTTTAAGTCATTATGTGCATTTCTATACTTGGTCTTATTCTGGAATACAACTTGCAATAAGGGCTTGCTATCCTCATGATAGTACATGACTGAGGCAATCTTGTTATCCTAACTCAGCGTCCTCCTGCCCTGCACTTGTTCCAGCTGTGCCACGCCTCCTCCGGGGAGATAAAAGTGGGAAGACGGTGGCTCCTAACTCAGCGTCCTCCTGCCCTGCACTTGTTCCAGCTGTGCTACGCCTCCTCTGGGGAGATAAAAGTGGGAAGACGGTGGCTCCTAACTCAGCGTCCTCCTGCCCTGCACTTGTTCCAGCTGTGCTGCATCCCCTCTGAAGGGATAAAAAGTAGGAAGAGACACTCATTCCCAACTCAGCCTTCTCCTCACATGTACTCACTTCCTAGAAGTGGGTATGAAGAAAAATGGACACTTAAGCCACCTTTCCATCCAAGTGGGCCATGCCTTCCTCCTGGGAGCTAGAGAGGGAAGACAGGTGGGGGGACATTGTTCATGATATGTTTTTTGATCCGTTATTTCCTGACATTTTTTTTTACTTGTATTGATTTGTTGTATTCTTTGATGCGATGATTATTTATTGAGATTGATGTGTTACTTGTTGTATTGTCTGTGTATATTCTCATTGATTGTATATGTTTTATTTTGTCAGGCCCTTTGGAAGAAAGGGCATTAGAAATAAAAGTTTTATTTTTATTTTATTATTAAAACAGAATGCAGCATGCAGACAACAGACCCCTATCCCGCGACATATTCCAAATAAGACCAAGTGTGGAAAGAACCTATCTCAGGGCCTTTCTGCACTCACTGGTATCCTGGTACAGTGTGCCACATGGCCTGCCTTTGATCCCCTCACTTCGATGACCTGTTGTGGTCCAGGGAGCCCACATCTCCTGCTAGCCTTGGACAGAGCGCAGATGGGTCAGAATGGGACAATGATAGTTAAACTCATGAATATAATAGCCCAGGAGGCATATGGAAAGGTGCATGCCTTCATGGGGCAGTTTATCAGGCTGACCCATTTTTAAGTTGCACAAAATCGCACCAGTGAAATGGACCCTCCATGGGCTCTGAGGACAGGAACTTTGGCCCTTTCTGCATTAGCGATAGACAAGATAAATGTGGTCTACATCCATGCTAGCTCTCTCCAGCACACTTTCATTGTTCTAAAGCCCACCCAATTCTAAAGCCTCTGCCTAATCTAGATCTAACTAATCTATATCTAGCTAATACTGATCTAGCTAATATGGATCTGACTAATATGCATTTAGTTAATACAGATTAATCGAGATCACTGCAGAAAGGGCCTTTAATTCCTAAACACTGGGCAATGTGGAAGCTGGCTTCAAAGATTGCATAGTCTTTGGGACCAGTGTAGCAGCTGTCCCAGAAAAGCTGCCCAAATGTGGGATGCTTATTCCAGGATAGTAGGAGCAATCCAGCTTCTGGAACTGCTCATGCCTGGCCCAGTCCTGTTGGACTGCATCAGGAAAGGAAAGCATGCAGATGTTTTCAGAATCTGAAGTGGTTCAGAATCTGAAGGACCAGGTTTAGGGTGATTCAAGCCTTGTGGCAACACACAGATTGCCAAGCTCAGCCATTACTCCTTTGACCCAAAGGCTGATTGTCATGCTGAGCTGAGAAGGAGAAGAGTTGGTTTTTATTCCCTGCTTTTCTCACCCATTTAAGGGGACTCAAAGAGGCTGACAAAGCTTCCCATTTTTCTTCCCACAACAGAACACCCTGTGAGGTAAGTGTGGCTGGGAGAGATCAGAAAGAGAGCCGTGACTAGACCAAGGTCACCCAGCTGGCTTTGTGGAGGAATGCAGAATTGAACTGGGAGACTAGCAGTAAGAGTCCAACACTCTAACCACAAGGTCAAACTTGCTTACCCCAGGCACCCCAACACCAGGAGAAGCAGCTGACTGAGTGTGTGGGTTGCCTGGTCTGGCCACTGTAAGCTCTGTCCCACTCCCATGCCAGTCCTAGAGGATCAGGTACTGCCTCCCCACTCTGGAAGCTGGATCTACTAAAGTCAACCCTGCACATAAGCTCCTAGGTTTAACCACCAGCATTTCCCATAAGAAGAAAATGGCAAATCACTTCCATATTGTCACCAGGAAACCCTTACAAGGGCTCTGTAGTTCAAAAAAGTAGCTCAAAAACAAAAACAACTTGAAGATAGTAGCATGGGATGCTAATGGTAATTTCTGCATGGACCCTTGGTCTACTAGCACCTATTCTAGGTACGTTATTGTGGATCATGGAGCCTCCCCACCTCCGGTCCAGCTCCATCTACATTTCATGGATTTTGATCCAGATTAAGGAAGTCCTTAATCTGGATCTCTAGTAGTATTATTTAATGGTACTATGAGAAGGACAACTGGCCCTGATCCAGAATATGGGAGGCCCACCTCTGTTTTCTGGGACTCTGGGGAGTGCTTTTTGGCTGCTCATCATAGCATGTCACTAAAAAGCATCCCACACAGGCCCTGAAGCTGGGAACACTTGTTGTTAGCACTTGGAAGGATGGAGGTGCGGTTTCAAAGCTTGCATAAGCCTTGCAATGACAGAGTAAATTAATCTGCATCAGTACCACCAGTACAGACAGTGATTTCTCACACCTCCATGTGATCTGAATCAGTGGACCTGCTCATCCCTGATTAAAGGCAAGTAACTGCAGAAAAGGCTACAAGTTCCCAACCCATCTTTAATCCACATTAAAGAATAAGGAATGCAGTTTGGAAGTGCATTTTTCTGACTCTTAATGTGGATTAAGTCACTAGCATGTAGACACTACCACCACGAAGCTGCTTTTAAGCCACTTTTTTTAAAAAAAAAAAAGCTGCAGATGCAGTCTGAGTCTCTTGCATCTTAGCTTGCAAGAGACTCAGCTTAGCTTGACTTCTGAGTCTTTACTTTTACCATAAATCCACTCTGTCTACTGCAGAAGTTGTTAAAGACTGTGAAATAAATTTTAACATTTTATGATAAAAGCAGTGGCCCATATTATTAGTATAAGTAAGAAAAAAACAAATTACAAATTCTTAAGCACTACATGTGTACAGTCCATTCCCAGCCAATGTTGACACACTGTATAAAACTAGGGAGTGAGAAATTAGAAAATCATATAAGTATCTTGATCATAAAGGCATCTACAAAAGATTCTCAGCCATTTAATTAGTAATAATGTTTATTATTTTTAACTTTAAACAGCATTGATTCACATGGCAACGCTTCTCTTTCCTAGAAAAAGATGTTACACTTGCTAGTTTATACAGTATAGACCCAGTGGAAACTATAAGTCAAGAAATCGGGCAAATAAAATCTTTGGATCGCTGAATGCCCAAGATATTACAAAGAATTATTGTTGCCATAATTCAACCAATTCTTTAGCAGAATAGTGGCTGCTGAAAGGCTCAATGGGATTCTTACATCAGCCTTTCTCAGGGAATGTGTTGGAGAAATGCCCATACCTGAAAGGCAATTTTCAGAGAGGGCACCTTACTCCTTGATGCCAAGCTATAGAGACAAAAGACAAAATGGAGTTCTAACAAACAACTTACAAATGAATAAATCACCAGGGCCAAATGGCATTCACTCAAAAGGTTTTATATGATTAAGATGTGGGATGGCCAAACATTTGTAACTACACATTTGGTCAATTTACTAGAAGGCTGGAAAGCAAAGGCCATTTATTTTTTTAAAAGTGAACCAAAGGAAATTTAGGAAATTACAGATCTTTCAGTGTAATGTCTATCTTCTGTCCAAGGTAAGTTAAATCATTGGGTAACATTCTTTAAACATGACCCTTGGTGAGTAAATGGGTACTTCCATGCACTTTGCTTGGCAGATTAAAAAAGAAGTGGTTGTTACTGGTTTCTGCCAGAGAGGTACAGGGATCAAATGTGAACTGAAGCAAACTTGTTGTCAATGAAACAGAATGACTTAGTCTTGGGACTCCAGATGTAGTCAGACGGCAACTCTGGCATCCTCTTTCTCTCTCTTTTTTTAACTCCCAAATCCTTGACCTTTGGCCATGCTGGGTTAGCCCCAAAACACCTATGGATACAAAGCTGAGAAAGGTTACATCATGGATTTTTGACTTTAGCTTTTAACAAAAATCCTTACTAGAGCAAACTCAGCAGCACTGGGCTGCCTGCTTTGCTGAATCTATTGAGGTACGTGCCTTTCTCAACAAGCAAAATCATTATAAAGCTACAATTGTTTTTACCTTTGGGTGTGACTGAGCCCTGCTCTTTGAGCCAAGGAGACAAATGTCTCCATTCACATAATGCCCTGAAACCTCAGATCTTTCTTCAAAAGCATCCTGACAGCATTTTTGCACTTCCCTTCCCATCCCATGGACAGAAAACGTATGCAGTCAACTATTGTTGACTAGCGCTCACACTTGCAATCAATAGTCAACATTAGCCCCCACGCAATCTAACACTCACTTCTGTTAGCATACTTATGGAGCATGATTTTGTGCTCCACAGCTAGCATGTAATTAGTCAACCTCTGGGCAGGCAAGTGCCGTTTCTAGACTGTAAATGCCTCCTGACAGTACAGATGCATACTATGGGCTGAAATGTGAATTCAGCTGATTCCTTCATTTAACTACGGCTATATTCACACTTAAAAAAAAAAAAAAGCTGCTCAAAAGTAGCTTAGAGGTGATGGCGTGTGGACCCACCTGCAGTTCACATTAAAGGTCAGAGAACACACTTTAGAAGGACATTTTCTGGCCATTAATGTAGATTGTAGTATGTGGATGCTATCAACTCTAAGCTGCCCATGCACTAAGATCTGCAGGGGAGGCTCTTCTTGTTGTCCCACCACCTTCAGCAATGAGGCGGGTGGTACCCCAGGAGAGGGCCTTCTCAGTAATGGCCCCCAGGCTATGGAATAGTCTCCCTCTTGAGGTGCACTGGGCTCCTTCTCTGTTACTTTTCAGGAAGACGGTGAAGTCACACCTCTTTGCTCAGGCCTTTGGCTAAATGTTGGTCATATTTCCCCCACTGCAAACATTACTGTTTTAATTGACATTGTTTTGTTCTTAACATGCTTGATTTTAAATGTTGTGGTGCTTCATTTTGTTTGATATATTGGATTTTAAAGGTTGTTACTGACCCTGAGATCTTCACGTATAGGACAGTAAATAAATAAGCAAGCAAGGTGTTTTGGAACTACTTTTTTTTTACTATATACAGATTCAGCATAAATCTGCCAGTTCCTATAATCTAATCTCGGTCAAAAGAACTAGAACAAACATTTAGAAGGTAACTAAACAAACACTATATTAAAATTTAAAAAGGACAATTTTGCTTAAAATTGTTAATTTATCTCATCTTCAATAGCCATTATAGTCTACAAATTTCTCTAAACACAAGGAGGGCAGATCTATTAATGGCTACTAGACATTTCAGTGAAACAGAACCTTCATGTTTAGAGACACTTTTGGGCACTGAATATCTGGAGAAACAACAGCAAGAGAAGACTTTTGCTTCTGAGCCCTGCTTTTGGGCTTCTTGGAGCCATTTATCTAGCCATAGCAGGCAATGCTGTTTGAAGACCCAATGGACCCTTGACCTGATCAAGGAGGACTCTATAGAGAAAAATAATTTCATCAATGTGAGTTGCAAGAAACATGACTGATAGTTAGATTTCTCCCGCTTCAAACTAGGAGGAAAAGAAGATCATTGGAGCTTAAGTTAAGCAAGCTGTTGTCTCTAACAATGGCTCCAGATCTTGGAGAGGGGGAATTGGAGGGCTTTAGAAGGGTCCTGTCTCCACTTTCTACACCCCCACTGTATTATATCTGCCTTACATTTAACCCTGCTCTTCCCTTCCTCACTTAATTCCTCTTCCCACACCTTACTTATTTATAGTCACTATCACTATGGCCAATGTGGCTTGACTCTCAGCCTGCATGTCTCCTGCTGCCTCACGTCATCTGCACAGAAAGGATGTGATCTGGATTGGTGGATCTTGCTCAGCAAGACCCACTGGTCCCGATCATGGTCCAGCATGGCCTGGAACAGCACTGATTGGGAAGAATGCACAGCCATCCTGGTCCTCCCTGGGTGCAGTGTAAGGTGGTTGTGTGGGATTTGCCTCTAGATGATAGTGGACCTGTTGCAGTGGCAGCACTGTTAATACAATTCCATACATTAGAGTGTTGGCATTAGTGGTCACAGTTGCAGGTGGTAGGCCTATGGCAGCAGTAGTAAGCTCAAGACTAGTGTAGATGGTAGGAACTCTGCAGCAATAGTGGTTGTGGTTCCCTAAGGCAGTGGAGGCCATAGCTGCTTGGTTCATTCCTTCTTGGGCCCAGCAGCATCCTAAAGGTCTTCAGTGCAACTCTGTTCTACCTTTTGGATTCAATTGTCAGTGTATCCCTATGCCAGGTAATTTACATTAGTATCTGCCACGGAGCAGAAAACCATTATCTTTTGGGGCCCAGATGTTGCTTTTGGCTTGTGGCACAAGCCAAAAGCAACATCTGGGCCCCAAAAAGCATTTCACAGCTGCAGTTGTGAGGCTGCTATGGAATAAGACAATTGTGGCCCTAAATCTGTCAAGATGAGAGAGCTGCCTTAAGTTTAAATGGGCAAAGTATCAGTTGGGTTTTCAAAAGAGGACCAAACAAACTAGATTTCTAATAGCAATAGCAAATGGGGATCATTTTAGTCTTAAAGTCATAAACTACCTGCTGATCGGTAAAGTGCATACAAGAGTGTAGTTCAAGGTTCAAGTGTAAACAAAGAAAACTAGGCCAGACCCCATGGAACAATAACTGATGCTAAAGAGTTGTTCCAGCAGCAAACTATATCACTCAGTGTTTAAGTATTAAACTGCTAAGCAGCCCACCCTCTGCACAGCTATCCTCTTCAGGCAGGGCCATGATAATACAGTAGCTCATATGTAGTTGCAATGCAGAAAAGGAAATGAAGGCTCCTTAAAGCCTTGTGATGGTGTTTTCAACAACATGAATAGAGCAGGCAGATATGGTAGGCCCTGAACAGAGCCTGCTGTAGGCTACACTAGCATGCAGATAGCAGACCCCTATTCCAGAATATAATCTGGAATAAGAACCAGTGCAAAGATAGCCTATCAGTAAAGGGCTACAGGGTTATTTGATATTTATACATACCCGTTTAGCTTTTCCTTGGCCTTCACCTGCATCCTGAGATCACTACCTCTATGTACACGCATGCCAAGTGTTCAGGGGCATTCACTTTAGGAAAAGTTGCCAAAAAATTGATGTATGTGTTCTTTAATCAAGCTAAACTGTTGTCTTCAGTAAATGTCTCCCATATAGCTCCTATGCTGAAATATGCTACAATTTATTTTAATCAGTTAATTAATTGATTGGTTGGTTAAAAGCAAGCCAGGTAATTATTGGCTGACAGCACTAACACTAATGAGGTACTTTATAACATCCAGTTGAGACTTCGGGGCAGGAGATAAAAAGATCTCATTACAGTTCATGAATAAACTAGCAGCCCAATCAACCAAACCAGTTCCGCCAAACTTCTAGGATTTAAATTAAGAGGTAGCCCCACAGGCTAAAAGCACAAATCTAAAGTTCTCTAGTTTAGCTAAATCTGTGGGTTTTCCTGTAGCGGATATAAGGAATTATAGCAGCCTTGGCAAGAGCTTGCAAATATTTGCATATCTGCTTGACTATAGGGGAACATGAAAAGCAAAATGCTGGTACATGTTCAATAGGATACATTTCCAAAATTTGATGAAAACATTGGATTATCTCTTATGTTCTTGATTAGGTAAAAGCATATGGGTAAACACCATGTATAATGTATGGCCCAGATGGTCTCAGCCCTACCAGCTTACCATGCCCTTCTTCCACAGAGATGCCAACAGTTGTTCTATCATAGAGCTCCAGCCACTGCCAAGCAAATACATGTTAGGAATAAGCTCAGCATCTTTAGAAATAGTAAACAGCAGGTAAGCGAACAATTGTAGCTTTTAGAAATATTATTTTTGTAGTGGCTGTTCACGAGAGTTCACCCACCTTTCTTTCTTTCACCTTCAACCCAAGCATCTAAATAAAAATATGTACGTAAATATATGTACACAAGTATATATTACATTTTTTTTTCTTTCTAGTAGCATTTAGTCATTTGTTCTGCCCGTTTTGTAGAGAGGATACTAAATAAGTACAGTGGCAAAGAAATAATGGATCATTTTACATCAACCTTAAACACAAAATTGCATATTTGAATTATAACGAGATTCATTCTACTTGGTGGTTTACATAATTGAGACCCAAGCTAGTGCCGTACCTTATTGAAGACTGAGCTGCAATTCTGTCTTAACAAATCAACACAACTCACAGCTTCACTTGCTCAAACCTACCAATAGAAATCTCTTCTCACAACATTAACAATCAGCCAAGTGATACAGCCAATAAAATTCCACTGTACACTCTTACAGCTGTTTCCTAGGTAACCATCACAGAGCCATATAAACTGGATAGATGCAGATGGATGAAAGGAACAATGCAGTAGTAACCCAAACCTATAGAATCTTTTTTGTGTTCCTTTTGCCAGGTGATTCACAGAGAGAAAGTTATTCATTAAGTTGTGAGACTACACTACTTTAGATCATGTTGCTGGAGTAGGAAGAAAGCAAAGTGTATAAAAAGAAAGTGAAGTAACTAGAGGAAAGTCTCATCAGAGACCTGAAGCAACTGGGTGGTTCTGAGGTCACCATCAGGTACTCATGAAGATTACAAAGTACACAAAGGTTTCAGGGATTATAAATTCAGTGAACAATAAATATATTAAAGTAATTATGCAATCTATTCAATAAATAACAAATAAAAACCATAAAAATACTAAGTCAACTGATATCCAATCGAACTATAAAGTAAATAATCAGTGTGGATAACAGTCGAACTCAACAGTTTGTTAAGTTTGTTAACAGTGTTAAGTTGTTTATATCTGTGGCCAGCAATCTGCCTGGTATCATATGTTGTTTTCTTTCCTCAATCTCAACAAATTCCAGGTGCTTCCACATAAAAATATTTTTCCAACTCTTATCCATGTGATGTTTCAAGAATGTCACCATTTTTAAAGGAATTTTGCATGACCAAGTACCGTGCGACACAGTACACCCCGACCACCTGCACTAGGACCAAGTCAAGACATTTACTCACTGTAAATCAAATTTCTCTACAGAAGTAATGCCAGGTGTTTAAAAATAATCTTGAATGTTACTTCTGGTTATGTGCCAAAATGAAAATACTACTGGCTGCAAAGCTTTTCAATAACCAAAATGGATTCCATATGGCTCACCCATTATTTGAAACACTGACTTCAGTAACATCAACTTTGTTTCACTAATGCTGCATTCCTAAACAATAAAGCACCACTTACTTCAGAGGAAATATAATCAGGATTAGTCCGTGGCAGGCCACAGATTGGGAATAGAGTAGCAGAAACAGGATGGGGCACTGCCATAATTGGCAGGGCCTGCCATAATCTGTACTAGCATGCAGACGGCAGGCCCCTATTCTGGGATATAATCTGGAATAAAGCCAAGTGCAGGAAGGGCTTTTAGTTTTACCTACCAGTTTGTTATGCATGAGGTTCTGGTTCAGGAAGTCTCTCAATATCAGCATCCCAAGGCTGATGTGGGAGACTGTTATAAACAGACACACCCAAAGATTGGTGAGGATGTTAGGGAAACTCAGTGAAAAATCTTGTTTGAAAATCAGATGTCCTGTTGTTCTATTGCCTGACATCATCTTGCCAAACTGTGGGCCATCACTTGGGGTAAGACGATAATCCTGTGCTTACACATCTGAGAGGAAATCTCACTGAAACAAATCTTATTTTCATATAAACATGCACAAAACTGGCTCAACAAAAGGGTTTGCAAGGGCAAAGTTTATCTCAGTCCCATTTGAATTTTACTGGTGTAACCTCTTTAATTTTTTTATGATGATGTTGATGATGATATCATGTACAGTAGAGAATGCTAAGGAACAAAATAAATCCATAGCACGTAAATCCTCACTCTCAGCTTAATGCAGATCCTTTTCTCTTGCTCTCAGTGGGGATGGGGGCATTTTGAAGACATTAACTGCTCCAAGTCATGAAAGACTGGACTGGAATTGCCATCTTTCCTAAGACACTTCTATGTCAGCAAGAGGAAACTAGTGACATGCTCAGAAGCAGAGCAAATCAGACCAGCTTGCCAATTCTTGGATCACAAGGGGAACATCTAATAAGAGCTAGATTCAAAGTATTATGGGAATGTATTAAACACTGTTCCCGGATACACACAGGATCTTGAGGACTATGAGTTTGGTTTCACTGATAATGGTGTGGCACGAACCCCAAGGGAGGGGAAACACATCGCTGATCTTACTATAAAGTTTCTTCATTCAAAATGTAAAAGGCACACAGGAAATATCTTTATTACAATATAAGGAGCAAATAAATGGGTAGCGATAGTAATGTGCAAGCAGCAACAATGCAACAGTTTAAAGTGGGGAAAATTTAGCCAAACAGTAGGAGGCAACTCAGTTTCTAACTATTATTAGACAGTGAGAGACTTGGTAACACTTTACACACATTGAGAAGTGAAATAACTGTGGCAAGGGCTGAAATACAAGGTTTTCCTGTTGGCTAAAGTTACTCTTAACTCTTATCTATCAATATGCTATAAATTCCTAAGCTTGAACCTGGGCAACAGAGGTTAATTTGGAAGGACAAGAAAGTGAAGGAGAGAGAAACAACAAGGTACACTGCATGTAGATTTTTATTAGTTGATCAAAATTTGGTTGCTAAGCACAGGTGGGCAGAATTCAGTGAGAAGATAAGGCCAAGTTCTGAGTGCTCTAACAATTGAGGATTCAGGGCCTGTAATTCAACGAACTCTTTCCCTTTGATATCTCCAGTTCAAATCCATCAATTGTTCCCCATGCACATATTAAGTATCTATACCCCTGAAATGAACTGGGGTGACAACACCGAGTCAGAATCTCCATTTTTCACTGCAGGAAGTCTCTTTAACTAGAAGGTGTCTTTTAGAAGTACAGGAGCTGGAGAGAGATCATCTTGGACGTGAACCTAGAAGGGAAGCAGCAAAGAGTGGAGTATGGGCAACTAACTCTAGAAAGCAAGGGAGGTATACCTTTCCTTAGAGCTTTCTTTCTTTTCTTTTTTGCCCAGAGATTATCTTCTCAGTGATTAACAAATGCATCAAAACACAAGCACATTGACTCTCACACATGTGCTAACAGGAAAATCACTGTGCCCAAGCTTAAGGGGACAACAAAAGCCCCATACTGAAGCAAAGTGAAGTATAGTGTCCTACAGTAATCAGTTTTGCTTGCCCCCATGGCCCAGCCTCCTAAAATGTCAAGTAAGTCAAATTATCTGTCTGGATCCAAGTTAGCCCTTGCCAGCACAAGGAGGGATCAAGCTGCCTTCGTTCGCATGTAACAAGCCTGTGAATGAGGAGAGCTAGTTTGAGCCTCCTCTCTGGTGTGGCATTAGAAAATTCACAAGCCCATAGATCTCTGGAACCCAAACACATAGCAGGCAAAGTTCAGCTTCCCACAGGACAGCTAGACTTTCAGCTCTTGTTTAAGTAGTAGCCCTAGGGGGAAGTTTACATTTTACTTCCCATCCATGGGAAGCAAAGTGCCAACTTGCCCATGAGTGTACTAAACATTCACACTTGCAAATTCTTAGTACATGCAATCCCTCCTTCCATGTGTCTGGACACTTACCTCAAGTACAGATGGTGTCTGTGTGCCACCATCTTCTCTGCTAGCATTGGCACCAGCAGGCATGCACTGGAACCGTCACTGGGGCACCTGTGACATGGCACATCATGTGATGCACCACTTGTTTGCACGGTCCGTCATGTGCCCCTTCAACACCAGAAGAGGTGCAGATTAGCCTGTCCGGAGCCTTATTTTCTCCAGCACAGGTAAAGGTAGGCTCACATGTGGTGCCGGGTAAACCTGCACCATGCGTAGTTGCCATGGGGAGAGCTTCTGGCAGAAGGAGCTGTTTCTGATTACGAAATGGCTCCTTCATGTGCATATGTTCCATCCTGGAGCTCCCCCCATGGCAACTAGCGAGCCAAGTGCAGAAAGGCCCCCTGCTTCCAGCTCTTGCAGTAATGGTCAAGATGAAGTGGAAGTGGACTTTGGAAAGCTGAAGAACACTCAAAAACACTGAATGGAAATTGGGCAAAGTAGACAAGTTGCATTAATTTAATCAAACATTCAATCTGGGCACCCACATTATCTTTGCACTGTTCAATTTGGGCACCCACATTTTACCCAAGGCACAGATCCTTCATAGTTTAAGTGTCACATTTCTGCAACAGGTTGCTAGGATTAAGGGGTTTTTGTGGCCCAAAAACAGGTTTTACGAAAAAGAGATTTACGTAGGAAAAAGGGGGCATTATCAAGATTTTTGTGTCATTAGCCCTAGGAAAGGAGGTGGAACAGGAAGTTGGTGTGGCTTCAAATGCTATAGCTAAATGATCTCTGGCACTATTCAGTCCAGGTCCCAAGGTTCTGATGTTGGCAATAAGCTCAAGTTATAACAAGAGGTGATGTGATTATTGTAACAGTGAAAAATGTGGGGAGATGCTCAAAACCAATGTAGTGCCATACTGATGGCCACATCTTGCTTTCCTAACAGAAAGTTATGCACCATGGCTTAGCTCTTTTGTTTTTTTTAAAGGGGAGGAGGGGGGGCATATGTATCATTTCGAATGATGAGAGGCATTCACTTCCACAGGTGTTCAGCACTGAATCTTATTATCTAAGCTTCAAACAAATCCATCTGCTCTTTTAACAGCAGATAATCATTAGAACCCCAGCTGCATGACTTTGCATTATGCAAGAAGTCTTTTATATTTTGGTATACAGCTAATGTCTTCAAAGTAGCCACATAATCTATTTGACATATTCCTCTAGCCAAGCACACAGGACAATGTTATCAAGAGAAAGAAAGGGAAGAATCAGGGGGGAAGCTGTGTAGATATTGCTCTGTGTTCTCTGTTCAGTGGCTCAGTTCACATAGCTTTTGATTTCCTCTTTGAGACTGTACCAGTACAGGAACTGTAAAAAAAATCAAAGTTTCAGTAATAGAAGGCACTGCAAGAACTTGCTCCATCAAGTATTGCAATGTTCCCAGTGCAACAATAATATCCTCTGAGGTTGTGAAGTTCTGGAATCAATGAACAAATCAAAATTAGCAACATCTGTTGGCTCTTTACCAGATGCCAGATCATCTGTTCCCCTAACGCCTCCAATTCAACTTCCTAACAGTTAAAAGTATCCAAAATGTGCCAATTTCTTATCAGTGCACTGTTGTCAGCTGTGCCATTAAGTCCATTTTGGAAACACCTGTGGATCCATATGTAAAATGCATATACCCAAGGGGAGCAAGCTATTTCTCAGCAATGGTCAAATAGATACCTTAAGAACACCTTATTATGATGGAGAAATCATAGAATATGCAACACAAATGCAAGCAACTATTGAGCACTTTAAAACAGCAAATATGTTCAGCTACCAAAGTCTGAGCAAAACTTGGAGCCACAGGGCTGACAAGCCAAGTCATAATAGAGGAGGGCAGAAGAATCTAGCCAATAAAATAGGCCTTCTGTGGTGTTGTCCTGAGGAACCAGAAGTCAAATTAGCACAGCCAGAACTCAGAGATTTAGCTGGCTCACATCCACCAAAAACAGCCCAAATGCATTGTTAACAGCACCATATTTTCTATTTAAAATACAATTGGACAAACTATTCTGGAAAGCGTCTCAAGAATAAAGTAAGAAAATATACAGAATGCAGGACCAGAGGTGTATCTGCACACATTTTTTAAAAAGCATCATAAAAGTGTCTTAGAGCAGGTGGGAACCGCCACACACTATTGTCCCCATTCCACCTCTAATCTACATTAAAGGTCAGAAAATGCACTTCCAAAGTGCCTTTAGTGTAAGTTAGAAGTGGAATGAACCCACTAGCAAGTGGCAACCTTTTATACTGCATATGGGGAAGTGAACTGGGTAAAGCCATCCATGGACTCACTGGCACCACAGCACATGCTACACTAACAAGCATCTGTCTCATTTATTGCTAGTCATTTGGCTTGCCACTGGTTTCATGGCAAGGACAGAATATTAAGTCACGCGCATCAGAGAAACTCCTGTCTAGTGTCATAAACTCTTCACGTGCCTATGAAAGCTGGGGCACCACCAGCACAGCCTTTGAAACAGAAGTCAAAAGAGCCCTAATTTGAGTAACTTCTGATCTCATCCATGTGGCAAAAATGGGCAAGATTTCCAGCCCCCCTCACCTTCTACCACTTGATAGGACATTTCCTGGAACTTCTATGGGCTGCGGCTACCATGCCCAACCAACACACATCGCCACTGATCCTGCAAGCATCCTCCCCACCCTGCCTCAGAGAGCCAACAGACAAGCATGAAATCTTACAGGACCACCATGAAATGTCATAAGAACCTTAATCTGCCTCTGAAATTAATCCTTGTCTTAGTCTCCTCCCCCCACCCCCAAATCACTGCTGGCTGAAACGAAGCTTCTAGGGCTTCTCATTCTCCGTCCGCATTATTTTAAAAGCCTCTCCAGGTATTTCCACACAGTTGCCTTTTCTGGCAAGAAAGAAAATCCCACCAGCCTAAAAGGGACCAGCCACCACTCGCAAGGAACAGGATGGACACCCCAATGCCGGCCGACTTGCAAGAAAAGGCTCCTGTTTCTAAGGCTTTGGAAAGGACCCTTTCTATCCTGAGTCCCCGGTCACCAAAGAGGAACAACGAACCTCCTAGACTTTGAGAGCAACTGTGGATCCAGACAACAATAAGGATAGGGCGCCTCGGCTGGGGGCCTCAGAAGACCGCCCGCATTTCCAAGCACACCCTCGGGACGAGAGAGACGAGCCGACGCTAGAATCTCCCCCTCCCTTTCTTGCTTCCAGCCCTTTCACTGCCGAGCTGCCAGCCGGAGGCGCTTCCTCAACGCCAGCTCGCACCGTCACCTGTGCTCCGGGGGATATCGCCCGCCCTCGAGAGGGAGCCCCGCGGCCGCCGTCTCTCACCTTCATCTTGCATCCGTTGCAGGCACAGGGTCAGATTTTTCCTCCAACCCGGCATCCCGGCACAGGATCAGCGGTGCGCAAACCCGAGAATCGGAGCAGGGGACGGAGGAGAGAGCTTGTCTTCCTCGCTCGTAAGGCGCAACCGGGGCGTTTCGGGTCGCCCCCCACCTTCCTTTCACCCCCCAAAAGTCTAGTGCCAGCAGTGCCGCCGCCGCGCCTGGCTCCTAGGGCAGCCTAGGCATGGATGTGCGCGGCGGCGGCGGCGGCGTGTTCCTCCATCTGTGTTTTGGACCGGCGGGGAGGGGGGCGGGCGAGGGGGAGGAGTGTGCGAGAGCAGCAAATGAGGCGCGCCGGGTGGCGGTTCGCTCGCGAGGATCTCCCAAGCTATTGCACAGGTCGGGAGCTGCGGAGGGGCTTCCCTGCTAAGTCTCCGTGGGTGTTTTGCCCGCGTTCCCAGCGTGGGGATCGTGCTCAGTATTTGCAGAAGGAAATCGGCAAGGGGGCCTCGCCATCCTTCCCCAGGGCTGATACTCGCGAGGGAACCACCCACGCGGTTCCCGAGGCTTTACAGTTGCTCCTGGGTTGGCAAGGTAGCCTAGATCGCTGCGACGTGCCGGCCTCCACCTTGGGGAGAGGGGCGGGTGTCGTTGTTGTCTTTTCCTCCTCGCCTCCAGATCGTTTCCTCCTTTCCGATTCTCGGCGGGGCTGCGCGTGGTAGAAGCGCCCCCGGGCGCCTTCCTGCTCGGGCTTCCTGGCACACGCCCTGGCACGGACTGGAGAAAGGGAAGGACGAGGCCCCGTGGGTTTGGGAGGCACCTCTGAAGAAGGAGAGTTGGCTTTTCTACCCCGCTTTTCTCACCCATTTAAGGGGACTCAGAGAACATTCTGTTCTTCTCCCCACACCAGACACCCTGTGAGGTAGGTGGGGCTGTGAGAGCTGAGAAGAGAGCTGTGACTAGCCCAAGGTCACCCAGCTGGCTTCATGGAGGAGGGCAAATCGAACCCGGCATTCACAGATAAGAGTCCGGCTCCTAACTACTAGACCAAACTGCTCACCTGGGCAGGTAAGAGCAGAAGCTCTGGGAAAGGCAGAGGAAAGGCGAAGGATCGAACTCGAGCATCGTTTGGAGGAAACCAAAGGACGACCCTGCTGCTACCGGTAGATCCCCCGCCCCCCCACGCACGTGGGGATGCCTCCGGCGGGACTGGAGAGGAGGGGCACGCGAAGGCAATGGTAGGAGAGAAGGACAGAGACACAAACACACACAAGCACGTGGGTGGGAAGGATGTTGTGGTTAAGCAGTGGGTCCCTCGTGTGCACTACCTGGAGCGACTCGGAGGGAAAGGAGGAGTAGGATGAGGACGGAATGCCGCCGCTTGCCTCCAAAAGATGCTTTTAATAGCCCAGCCAGCAGCAGCAGCAGCAGCCTCTGCCCTTCCGCCTCCGGCCCAAAGAGGTGGACCGGGCCTTGGGGGCGGGCAGTGCACTTGGGGCCGCCTTGCGCGCTGCATATTTCATTAGGCAACCCACGCAGTCTGTCTATCTGCGAAAGCCTCGCTTGTCTGACGCTCAGAGAGGAGAGCAAGAGCACGCGAGAAACTCTCGGGTGCTGTGCTCACGCCTAAAATTTAATCCACTTTCACTTCACTTTCCGGGTGAGAGAATACATCAGCAAACCGGCAGTCGTTTTCTTTCCACTCTGTCTAACCTGAAGGTGGATTTTCTAAGTGAGATAATGCTGAAAGAAAACAGCTTGACACTTTGCCGATGTGTTCTCCCATTCTGAAAGTGAACTGAAGCTGGATTGAAATGTAAGTGTGTGAATGCAGCCAGAAGGTATCTTCCGCTTTGACCGCACAATTACTTTTGGGACTGAGACGAGGACAAAAGAGAAGTTGCAGGAGAAGAACATACATAGTTAGGCCTTTGGCGATGAGGGACATAAAGTTGACCTGACGCAGGAAAGGCAGAAGAGACAAGGGTGCCTTTTACATGACAGTGGAAGGAATCAGAACAGTTAGAGGAATAGCATATCCCCCTGCACTTTCGTTTCCTAGAGCTTGTCTGGCCCTGCTTGAACAATCCTAATAGTTTAATGTCAGACTGGATGCTCTTCAGCTCCTGCCAGTTTTTTTTCCTGCAATCACTTACACCTTTTCAATTTTCAGCAGCATCTGTCTTTGATTGAAGCCAAATCTAGCTTCCAAATTATTTCCCCCTGGCCAACAAACTTCCAAGCCTTCCTGTGGAGGCCACAGTCCTATTTATAGACGGAGTTGCTGAAGCCTTGCCTATGTAGGTGGGGCTGTGTACTGGAAATGGTGCGTTTGAAGAACAGTCCTTGCTTTGAACCTTGGCTGCTCCTCCAAACTTTTCAGCATCATGGGAAATTTTGAATACTGAAGGCCTATGGTATCAATGTAAACAGGCATAAAAAGATAGAAAGAAGCTTAATATGGCTGCCTTTACCTTATTAAAAGTAAGTAAGTACAGCCTTGAGCCGAGTGCCATGCCCGGTGACTACATGGGCACACTCTGCAACACCGGGAGAGCTGCCTTTCTATTGCTTGTTACTGTTTTTTTCCCCAATGTTTCCCCCTTCCAAATATCTAAACTACTGCCCTGGTGTTTCCGAGTGGTTGCTTGACCAAATACTGTTACAACTGCACAAACTTTTCTTTGCATTAATTCACCTCTTTTTAAAGATGCCCTCAACACCTTGTGAAAAACTAGTAGAAACGGAAGGTGCAGAGAGTCAGATCGTTGTCAGTTGACATTGTCCCTTTCCTCCTCTCTTTTGACCTTCTTCCTTCCCTTTGGTGGGCTTAATGCCTTCAAGTCCCCTCCCTCACCCAAGCCTTACCACTCCTTTATCCTTCACCAGATTTGCTTTTCTGCTTTGTTTTTGACTTTTTAGAAGTCTTGTTCTCTCCCACTTCCTTAATCAGACCTGCTTCTTTGCTTCTCAGTGAACAATGGTTGGCTGGCTGGCTGCAGGTCCCCCCTTCCCAACATAACTTTTCTTACATTTGCTTTTCTGGTGTGTTTCATGGAGCAAGGTCTTGAAGCCTGATACTCTTGTTCTCCATGGTGTCTTCCTACTCTTGTTCCTCCATCAAGCCAAAGTAAGTCAGTCCTAAGAATCAGGCATCTGAGAGCAAAAAATGTCACCCTAATTGTGCGGTGTGCCCTTTGAGGAATCCTCAGTGCTCTTAATTCAGCCCTGCTGAAATGAAGTTTTCCTAAGTCTCCAGGATATATCTAGACCTCCACACATGTGATTTTATGTCATGGAAAGAGCTTCTGGTCACCTCTGGGTCGTCTTATTTCCTGTATGGGAAGGTAGCCTAGATCTGATCTGACTTTTTGAGAACCGACTAAGTAAGCTTGGTGCTGCCATCAAAAGAGGTAAGAAATTACCACCCAACAATTTTATCTGCTAATTCTAGAAACTGCAATCAGACATGGACTTTACAGCCAAAATGTGACCCAACCAAAAACTCCCAATGTAGAGGTTCAAAACCAAAGGGGTATATAAAGAGAATGTCAAAAAAAAAAAAAGACAATTGACATAATGCACAATAACAAAAAGACACTGTATGTGGATACAAAAAAAAACCAGGATAGGCACATATAATAGTTTAATGCCAAATACACAAAAGGTCAGAATAAAAAAAGGATATAAAACATGTCCTTGTAGACAGGCACCAAACCAACATGTGGGGTACTAAGCTTAAGAAATACACCTGAGCATTTGCTGCTTGTGCCCCACCCTCCCAGAAGGTATAAGACTGGGGAAGAAGGAAGAACTGACTAGCTGCTGCACTGAGGTGCCTGCCACCTTTTCCCCACAGTTTTGGGTGATTTTGTAATGTACTATTTTATAATGTATGGAATGCTATTGTTTATTTTTATATGTAATTTTATAATGAATCATTTTGCATTGTATTTTTCCTTTGTTGTAACTGCCTTGAGCATCTTTTTCTTTTATTCTTTTTGAAGGACGGTATATTAACAAAAAGAAAGACATGGAAAGACTGGGACTTTGGGGCAGCTGCTCTGGATTCCCTTAGCTGTCTCAATTTTTGTGTGTGTTTGGGGTTATGCTGCGATATTTTGTATGATGTGCAATTTTTATAATGTATTTTTATTACGTTTTGATTATTACTTTGCATTTTATGTTTTCTGTTTGTTGTAAACCACCTTGGGCAAAACTTTCTTTTGAAAAGGCTGTACACAAATAAAAATGGAAACATTTTGGTATCTACATATAGGGTCTTTTTGTTACTATGCATTATTTCAATTATCTCTTTTGTTTTGAAAGATTCTCTCTCAGTATCCAAAGTGAAGACATCAAAGTATAGTTTTTGGTTAAAAAAAAAAAAAGAGAGAGAAAGCAAATGCAGGATCTGTGACTTTTAGACATGTTGCTGTATTCTTCTGTTTGAGAACTGCCTGTACTCTACTTAAATAGTACCAAAAGACAAGTTCCTAAAATGAAATTAAAAGTTCAGTTAAAATGGTTCAGTTAGTCTTAAGCAACTAAAACATTTTTCAGCCATAATAGGGAGCCTGAAGTGAAACTCTCTAGGAAGACAGAAGTGTGCACATGCGTCATTGGTTTTCATGGTCCAAGCTAGGAAGGATAAATGAGCATAAAGAATCTTTCACTGGGTGTTTCAGGGAATGGGTTTCGCTTCTAGCACACGGAGTCTGTACGGTAAACAAAGAGTTAAGAATCTATGCCAATGGCTGCGAAAAAGGAGCTCTAATTTCATGTAATTCTATGGCAGCCTTAACACAGGAATATCGAAGAAGATGATTATTGTGCAACAGTGATTGTGTTTTTAATATCCTGGGGACAATATTTCTTAGCAATGATTGGCAGGGCTTTTCTGTGCTTTGCCAGACATTAATTAGCAGGCCAGGAGGTCTCAGCATGGATATTTTTACTTGGTAACAGTGACTGCTTTGTGCCTAGTGACAGAGAACCTTTATAAGGTTGCAGACAAAATTATTTCATCCCAGAGAGAACTGAGCAGCCACTTCTTTCTCCTCTTCACCTTTGGGCAGCTGAAACATTCTGATTGCCAGTTATTGCATCCTATGTCTGTTAGCGCCAAGCTCTAGACTGGCATTCTGAGGGTGGCATATGGCCGTTCCTCTTTTTGGAATGAGTTCAGCAGCAGCTGGCACATGAATGGAAGGAGAGGGATTTACCACAGGTTTGCCCACTGTCTGTGTATCAAATCATTTATTTGCAGCAGTTTGCACTGCATGCTGACCAAACCTGGGTGACTCTCTAATTTAGAACCTGTTTCATATCAACAGAAGTAGTCATACTGATTAAATGTGATTGTGGACTGGGCCTCACATCATACTTAACAGGACATTCTTAAAAATGAAAAGTTTCCCATATATAAACACGGCCAGAGGCCAACATTTTCAAATTCTCCAGTTTTTTGGATCCACAGGATTTTGCAGCATTCAAACCTCTGTTGAACTTTGAGCTTGGTGTAGAGTAAAGCTATTGTAGGGAAAATAAATATTGTAGTGAAAGATTCCATTATTCTGATAACACTGTTCAGTCTGGATTACTTATGAGAGAGCTTCTGAGAACAGAAGTGAGAATTCAACATGATCTTGGAGGTTATGGAAGTCTGTAGATGCATGTTATTGGTTCTTCCTGTAGCCAATGTAGAAAATGTCCAGCTTCATTTCCTGTGTTTCAGAAAATGCCTGTAGCTAGAAACTTGAAAGCCAGGAAACAAAGTTCCCTAGCTGTGATGTTTGTGTAGACTGGACAGTGGCAGGCATGTGAACAAGCACAGTGGTGCCATTCAAAGAGTACTCGTGTGATTAACATTCTTCTTAGAATGCTGCACAACAGCCTCCATCATCACATAGATCATGCCTGAATGTATCTCTCTCATTATATGAGCTGCACAGAATCCAACCAAGGAATATTTGGGAGGATTTGCATCCCTGTCAGGCATCTGTGAAATAATCTTAGGGAAAGAAGCAACCAAAGGATGAGCTCCAGGTCCTTCAAATCAAATTACACTGTTATTCGTCTCCTCAGTCACAGGCTCTGTGGCTATTTGAACCATCCTCTGCCAATCTGACCCAGTCGAAACCAGCATGGTGTGGTTCAGATAGCTGAACCAGTCAAACCAACAAATCAAAGAGGCAACAGCTCAGCAACTTGCAATGACAGATTACTCCAAGCCTGCTCATAGGTGAAAAATATGGGAGGGGAGGCCACATTCCATCCACTCAGTTCACAGCATGATCCAGATGAAGGGGCCTGTGATCTGGATCACTTGTAGACCTTGATACTGAGGCTTATTGGCATACCAGTTCAGCCTAGTCCTGAACATGGAAGCATGCAAAGGACACTCCTCCATTTTTTGCACTATTGTAAAACACACTTTGGTGGTGCACCATAGCATACCACCAAAAAAAGTTCATGCAAGCTTCAGGGCTGGTGCAGGGATTGGTCTGGACCAGCACCGTTGTGCAGACACCACTGTTTAAGACCACACCATGCCATGATCTGGATCAGTAGGTCTCCTTGGCCCAGATCCATTGATCCTGTCATGCACTGTAGAGCAAAGACACCTAGATTGTGTGCAAATAGTCGTAGTAGTCATAGTTGTCGTCGTCATCGTCGTCGTAGTAGTAGTATCACAAGATATTGAAATCTACAAATTAAAACCCAGCACTTCTGAGAGAACACTGGTACTCTATTAAATACCAACTTCCCTCTTTCCACCATGACATGAAACCAGTCTGCTTGCTTCCTAGTACTGGAAATGTTTTATGTTTATCAAGTGTACTGTTTACAGCCTGGCCCTGTAATTATATTTAACAATAGGAGTGAGGAACAACAAATTCCTTCATATACTCCTGTCACTAAAATGCCCTGCTTTAGGTTGATTTCCATTGGTACTCACCACCCGATTTCTATTTTAAAGCTGCTTGTGAACAATTTAAAGGGCAGTCTCTATGGTATAAAGGAAGTAGATGATCACCAATTTTACAAATGGTGTGTGAATTTTATCTTTGCAAGGAGTAATTTCTAACAATAGTACATAATATGTAAATGGGTTTATGTGTCAAAGAATGGTCTTGAGTGCAGCATTTCCCTCAGTTTCAGAAGACAGATGAAAAGTGCAGTATCAGTTTGATTTTTGGGGTAATGAACTTAAGCCTAAGGCATCTCGAAGATACTCTTAAGAATATTTTTCCACTGAGGTAATGGTGATCTCTCAGAATGGCTGTGGGAAATTTACTTAGATATAGACCATCATAAGACAGATTCATTTGACTCGGCTGACATTGCTCCCCCCCCCAGCTATAGTTTTTTTTATTATGTTTTAAGGATGATTCAGTACCTAAATGTAGCAGGGATTTGATTAGGTCTATGATAACAGCCGCTAAGGCTGAAATAGCACTCCGCTGGAAGAACCCCGATCTTCTGTCGAAGGAGAAATGGATCACTCGTCTTTGGTCCCTCATTGTCAATGAGCTAATTACAGCTCAGCAATACAAAATGCAGGCCTTGGAACAGCCAGCTCAATGTATTTAAAAAATGGGCACCTTTTATTGTTCAGGCCCAGGTCAATCCCACTTTACGTCCCTCTGCTTCTTTTTCCCTTTCAGTTATAAAATATAAATTACTATCTTTGTTCCCGGATTTAATGATTTAATTCTTGGATACAGGAGAAACAACACTGTAACGCAGAAATTGTTGTTCTTTAAATGTCTTCAGGCAATGTAGTTAATGGTTGATTTTCTTATTATTTGTTGGCTGTCATGTTATTTGTTGGTTGTGGATTGTTATGTTCTTTATGATTTCAATAAAAAAAAGATATTGCTTTTATAACAAGCACATGCACCTAAAAAGGATAGAGTCTGCGCAACCATGTCCTTGTTAGGCGTACCTGCATCAGACAACATGGGTGATGATCTCATATGTTATTAATGGATGCAGAATAATCTAGAGTGTTGCTCCTCCTGTTAGTTACTCTTTGGTGTAAGTTATCCATTGGGACATACTAATCAGCCTTTGTCTCAAAACTGGGTTAGAAGCCAGAATGTGCTTCAGCTCTCTAGATTACTTTGTTCTCCCTTGTTGCATCCTGCCAGAGGTAACATGCTTTAGGGAGACTTATCCCATGGTATATATCTACAGTAAAGGATGCAAGACTCATTGTGCAATCATGCAGTTTTTCTTAATATTCTTGTATTTCTAACAGGATTGCTTTTAAGTTCCTCTGCGGCTGCCGCATATTGATTTCTTATCTGCTGATGGAAACTCTGACTCGTAATTCAATATACTTGTACAACTGACGGCGTTCCTGCGCGATCCAGCACAGACTCCTATTCCAAGATGTCAGCAAAGTGTTAGAAACTCTAGTGTTTTCCACAACTGCTTCATGCTATTAACATTTGCTTGTAATTGTATAGTCCAGGAGACAACAGCTGTTCATTCATTCTGACTGGATCAATGTTGAGTTCCAAATCTTGGCAGTTGGCGCCGCAGTCATGGATATTCCACAGATGTGATGCAATAACTTCCAAATATAATTTGTCTGATTTATTTAGTAGCATATAATGAAGCCCTTTATATCACTCCTAGAAAAATGTCCCATATTCAATGTGGTTGTTCATGCCTGAAAATCCCCTTAAATTCTATTGAATCTTGGGCTGTGTTCACAGTTAAAAAACAATCCATGGCAGCTTAGAGTTGGTTCTCGGGTGAGACAGCTCACACGTCAGTCTACCCATCCCTCAATGAGCATTTTAGACTATAAAGGTGGATCAGATAGAGTCAGAACAACCAATGAGGTTTTCTGATCAATCATGGTGTGTGTTTCTGCCCCCAGTTACTAATCTTTGACTAACTTCCAGCATTTCTCCCTTCACAGTTCTTGTGCAGCTAATTGGTTCAGGAAATAGATATTTGACTGCTTGGTGAAATCACGTCAGCATTTGGACAACTCGGTGACATTTGGGACTCTCCACAACCTTGGGACTGTTTGTATGCCTGAGTCCCTAGACACAGGCGTGATACTAACAAGGTTTACTGTACCTTAAGTTGATGCTCACTTGCTCTGGGGACTTTGTTAAGCCCAATAGGTGTATTAAACACTTTTCCTACCTTTCCAGAGTTGCTGCTGAATTCATCACGTGGAGCTTGTGCTGCTTTACAATTCTCAGAGCAGGAATAAACAATTTGCTTCCTACGTACCAAAATATTATTAGTCATTCTTTGCATATGATCAAACAGGGAAGTTTTTCAGATACCCCTTTTAGAAAATGTACCTCTTCTGAAGATGAAAACAAAGATGAGCATTCAAACTCCTATCTCATTCTTTTATCTTCAAGCCTGGGAACACCCATCTATCAACAAATGCCCAGAATGTATTGATTTATTCATTTCTGGGCCTTGATTGGCTGGCAGCATTTGCTTCCATTCTGCAATTGGCTAGTTTTCCCTCTGCTTTCCCTCTTAATGTTCTTATTTGATTATAGCAATGGTTTTGTTATATGCAACTGTAAACTGTTGTTTATTGATTATTGTATTTCAAATAAATATTAATTTTTTAAAAAAGATTTTCCATCTGAAGAAGGAGCAACTTTTCCAAGACTTCAAGACACGGTAGAGGGGCATGTTTAGCATTCCTGCCTCAAACTTACCAGAAGGTCTCCCTTTCAGCATATCAGATTGCAGCCCAGGCACAGGGAAGATATTAACAAGATTTCCCCTGCCTTGTGCTAAACCCAGTTCATGCATTAAATGCTTTCCTTACCTTGCCAAAATTGCTACTGAATTCATTGTGTGGAACTTGTGCTGTTTTACAATTCAAAGTACAGTAACAAAATGATTTGCTTCTTAACTACTAAAATGTTATTAGCAATTATTTGCCTATTCTGGTTCTTGATCAAAACGTTGTATAGTAATGCTATTCAGTTGTTCTATCATGAATACTTTGTTAAACAGTAAGCAAACAATAGAAATACATTATTCTGAGTGTTACAATTATGGCTTCCTTTCTCTTAACTATACTACCATGAAGACCCAGAGGCAAGTGTTCTTGATTTTTTACAACCACTTTAATAGCAATTCTGGGACACAAAATATCCTTATTGGTTAGGCCTGATCCCATTCTCAGTTATGCTATTTCTGTTCTATGTCAGTAATATCAATTTTACTGAGGCAGTTCCATATAAACAGAAGATCCTTGAGGCCTTTACAAATGTTAAACAAATTGTTGCTCACTTATGTTCTGTTCCTTGGAGATGTATAAAAGACCATCATACAGAAATTTCTGGGCTAAATTGTAGACATGGTAAGCCCTATCTGGGAAGTTATTTTTGCTTTCTGAAGCAAGGTATCCCAGAAATAGTTCCATTAATCCGCCCTGTCTAGTAATATCTATGATGTTTTTTAATTTAAGAATTTGTACAATGCCCTTCACCCAAATGTCCTGGAATAGGACACAACCATAAAAAGAAAATATATAGGTCACATGGGCAGTCATGTTTACCATTTATTGTTTGTATCAACAATGGTAAGCAGTTTGTAGTGTTGTGCAATCACACAGATCCTACCCCAGCTGACAATCCTCATCCCACCTTTGACTAGAATCGATGATAAGAATCTGACATTCTAACCACAGGACCAAACTGAATTCTGTGATAACAAGGACAGAAGTAAGGAATGTACCTGAATATCTGATTTTTGTTGTTGTTGAACATTTAATAGAAACCAAAGAAAAAAAGGGTGTTTTCCTCAGAATATTAATTGTGTACCAATTCCTTTTTTTTTTTTTTGAAATGTCCTCTAGCTGATGAAAACTTCATATCAGACAAGAAGAAAGGAAGGATACCATTAGTGCTGTTTACCATTGTTGAGACAAACAGTAAATGGTAAACATGGCTGTCCATGTATTGCATAGTTTGTTCCCAAGTTCAATTTCAGTTATATGAATTTGAATTTACAACTTGCCAGAAGACAGTCCCTGTCAGAGTAGAAACCTGGGTGTACAAAACCTGTTTCAAATGCTTTATGAAACATTTGAAATGCTCGTGGGCTGTGTTTCCACTCATGCTAAAAAGCGATTTCCAAACGATGTGAAACTTCTTTGTCCTCATTACTAATTCAGTTCAGGTGTTTTTTGAGGAGTATATCGCTAAAAATTACAATAAAAAATCACCTATTTTTTCAGGTGTTTTTTCCTGCTTTTGCTTTTAAAACGCTTCTTCTTTATTCCTTTGGGAACACTACAGCAGTATTGGGGCAGATACATCATGAAACAGGCGGGGTTTCACCCTGCACAGGACAGCCCCTTGCCAGATTTATTAAACTGACAGATTTAAAGCCCTTTTTTTCCTCTGCAGAACGCATGGTTTCATTTTCAGCCAAAAAGTAACAATTCAGCCTGATAGAAGTAACAATTCATCCACTCCACTTCACACTGATAACAAAGTTTCATTTTCCACTTCCCCTCACTTTCTCTTTTTTTTTTGCTGGGCTATCGGGTGGGTGGGTGATAGTTCTCCTTCAAAAGATGATTTGGCAGGACAGAGAAGGGGAAAGGGAAAGGGAAAGGGAAAGCGAGGTGGGGGGGATTGCTTGGTGTGATCAAACTTGGAGGCAGACCTCTCAAACCACCAGCTGGCCTGTCAGAAAGGAGCCTTCTTAGACAGGGTGACAGAGGCCGTCCCAGAAGACCCTGCCTGGAAGCATTTTATTTGGGTGAGAGACAAAAGTGGTGGTGTGGGCGGCACAGAGGAATAATATGATATAATATAATTGCTGCTTGAGAGTTTAATCATGGGTCAGATGTGTATTTTGCTGACAACCTAGAGAATTGAGCATGTAAGGATTTCTTGGGGGTCTTTCCTGTGTAGGTAAGAGAGCAGAGGAAGTAGGCCCTATTGTTTGTGCAAGGGAAGGCTCTTATCTATAAGATTCAGATGCTGTCTATACAAAGGAGGACAGAGATATCAGGCCTATAGAATTATTTAGGTTAATTTGCAGTTTCCCATATATGGTTAAAGGGGAAAAGGTATGCTTTTTGCATTTGAGATACTGTATAAAAGTTTGGTGATTGAAATGTTCTGTGTGCAGTTTCTTTATGAAGTGATTCAGTCTGGATCCACTAGTGGATCATCCACTAGTGTGAATAAAATGTTCTTTCCAGAATTTGGTTTCAGTCTCATACCTTTGCACTAATGACCCTTAGGGCCTGGTAACGTCTACAGTGGGGGTGGGGTAGGGTTGCATTTAATTAAGCATCTTTCCCTCCTTCTGCTGTTTTCTTCCCTTTGGCAGAGTCTCCAGTGGTTTTCATTTGCCACTGTTCCTTCTGCAGCAATGCCTTTAAGTCCTTCCATCTCTTTCTCCCCTCTGATCTCACACAGTTGCGCAGAAGTGAAAAAGCAGCAGCAGAGCATGAGAGAGCTGCTTGCCCACTTGGCCGGATGGATGGACAGCCATCTGCATGCATGCACACTCAGTCACCAGTGGGGCATGGGGGTGGAGGTGCTTCTCTCCTTCCCCAGGTCACAGCTGGTCTTTTGCAAAAGCAGAAGGGGAAGGGAGAGGAGAGGGGGGAGCTGGGATTCCCCATCCTCCACCACATCTTCAGAGGATCCAATCAGGAGTCAGAGGTGGGTGCCCTGGCTGACAAAGGGAGGTGGGGGAGAAAAGATTCGCTTTCCCTAATGCAATTGTGAAGTGTTTTGTGTGGAGACAGCAGAATCGGGGTTGAATCGGGGTTGACAGTGATTTAAAGCCACTGAGGTGGGGTAAGCCAGAATGCGCGTGTGCATCACATTTTTCTTGTTTCATTTTTAAAGCATTTTAAGAGGCTCAGGTGGGAACACACCCATGCTGTGCTGAATTTGCTCCTGGTCGCTCCACCCCCCCCCCAGCTTTTTTAGGCACCTAAAGGAGACAGGGCTTTCTGTTGCTATCTCAGACTGTGTGATGACAACATTGAAGATGTCATCACACAGTCCAACATGGGCCAGGAATGGCAGCCAGGAACAAAGGTGAGCCAAGGTAAGTAATCACCTTGCTTTAGGGTAAAGTGTGCTAAGTGTTCTGTTTAGCACATTGGGCCTTTATGAAGAAGGCTGTGGTCATTCTGCATGTTTCATTTAGCACTCTTGAACTCTTGGGCTTTAATCCTTTCTAACTTAGAAGGGAGGTTCCTCCATTTATATATATATTTTAAAAAATACAGAGAATACTTTCCTGTAGTCCTGTGAAAATACAGCTGAAAAATCAATTTATTTCTTACAATACAAAGTCACAATTTAAGAAAACAATAGGTTACAGCCTAAAAAGCGATTCTACAATCACTAGTATCACTACCCTGCTGGGCCTTGTGAACTGTGAATTTTGAAAAATAGTCTTTTACTGCCATCTATTGAAAGAAGAGCATTTAGAAAATGATTATGCTATATTATAATGCTAGAAGGAAACCAATAGGACAGTCCCTGCACCTTTTTTTTTTAATCCTCACAATCAGATACAGTAGTTCAGACCACAATCCACACTTTTAGTATGTTCAGCCACTAAACTAAATATTAGTATATATATTGAAGACAGATACAGGGAAACTGTCAAGGGAAAGAATGAGACATGGTTGCTTCCAAGACGAGGTCTCCCCCACATGCCACAAGATTCCTCCTGCAACAGTGGCTCATGCAGGGGATTGGGTGAAGCCACAGTTGGAAGCTTCTTTTGGATTCTGCCAAACTGTACTTTAATCCTCAGAGAATGAAATATGGTTGTGATCAATCAAATGCAAGGTGTAACTGCAAGTGCTTTGAATTTGTCAAGTGTGATACTAGAAAGGGTTAATGCAATCTTGAACCAGGAATAAAGTGTGTGAGTTTGGGGGTGGGGTGGGGTGGGTGGATTCCACCAGCATCTGTTATCCAAAGACTAGCAATGTCACCAGAAGGGTAAGCACTGTAAGGAGTATTTTATTTTGCAATCACAGTTTGAACCGCAGTTTCAGCCCTTGATAAATCATCTGCTCTGCCCTCTTGAACTCTCAAAGCATAACTATCTTCCTGAAAGCTAAGTCAAATAAAGAAGAACTGACTTGAGCTCTTTGCTAGTAATGCTTCTGTGCTGGATTCTCAACAGCAGGGACTTGGTGTGGCTCTCTACATTTTGCTTCTTTTTTCCTGAAATTACTGAATATAAGGTCAACCTGGGACCAAGGGGAGCCTGAACTCTTGCAGGGAGTCTTCTCGGCTGCTGGAATATTGGTGGTTTTACCGGTTTTATTACGCTTCCTTCTTGAGAAGTCAGATCGTAGGAGGAAGGAGACAGGAAGAAGGAGAAGGAAGGCTGTACAGCAACATAGCAAGCAGGGAGAAAAACTGAGGGGGAGAGAGTAGATTTCACCTACTGCTCCCTCCCTTAAAGCAGCACCAATATTCCAGCAGCTGAGCAGCACCTGGAAATTAGGGGCTCACCTATACATACCTCTCAAGGTCTATTTTAGATTAGCAACAAGGCTCAAACTGTTTCAGGAATGTTCACACTGCAAACTTCATTCAGACAGCACTTACTTAATCCACATTATTTGGAAATCCAAACTAAGGCATGGATAATCTGGAAAAAATGTGACTGGATATGCTTTACTCCGAATTACCCAAATAATGTGAATTAAGTAAGTGCTGTCATGGATGAAGCTGCAGTTGGTATATGCCAAGTGCACAATATCCTGAGCAGTATCCAATCTCCTCATCCTGCCGCTGGTCATGGTAGCCCTACCTATTCCTACTCAGGATTCTGTGCAGCATGAGTTAATTGGTAGTTCCCCCTGTCAGTCACCAGCTGTGTTCATTCCTTTCTTTAAATGCTCTCTGTGTACTTGAGCAACACATTAAGGAAATATGAATATCTGTTAAAGTGTATACAACACACGTCATTCTGAGTCTAAGTGTACTGTGAACAGACTGGGCCTCAGCAACTGAGTGCCTGGCTTGGCCTTTGCTCATCCGAAGGGGGAAGGAAGGAGGCAAAGACTGGGAGGCTGAAGTCCTAGGCTTTAAAAAGAGAACATAGTGGAGAGATGGAGGGAAGGGGAAGGACAGCATTCTCTGGGCACTTGTAGCCCTTCAAGGGAATCAGTAGAATGTGAAATCCTCTTGTTGCTTTCAGTTTCTCCCCCGGCTTGCTACACTGCAATCCAGTCCTGCAGGTGTTGCCTTCTGAATCCTACTATCTGACTAATGAAGCAGGAAGAGAGCAAGGCAGAGAGTAATGATAGTGACGGCAGGAGAACCAAGTCAACTTTAGTGAGGAGGCCTAACCACTGAGCCTTCACTAGGGAATCAGTTTGGATCCAAAACCTCCCATATGCTCTCCCATATTTGCTTGTGGGTCCCCTTTGCCAACTTTCAGAAAAGATTTGCAGTGAGCAGCAGCGATTGGCCAATTTTAAACAACAACAACTCACGTCCAGCCTCGCATAACATGGAACAGCAAACAGTCTCTTTTACTGGATGAACAGAGCACTGAGGGTGCAAAAAGAAATGACTTTGAACAAAATGTGGATTTTGGCAGAGAATCTATGGAAATGGCACAGAGCATGGTTTCCAATGTGATCTCTGTGGATCAGAGGCTACACCAGTGTGCGGGGGGGGGGAGGGGGATCAGATATAGTCATAGTTTACTTTTCCTCCTGCCTTTTGTGGACACAGTCACAATGGCGGCTGCTCCCCCAGGTTGCTGTTTAGATAAGGACAATGCAGCTTGCCACATCTGTGTAGAACCTGTGAGAGAATCTATGGGTTCAAGCACCCACTGGAATCTCTAAGGACCCTTCTCACATCTTTAACGCTAAATACTCATAATATGGAGCAGCTTTGACCCCTAGCACAGGACCCATGAGGTTGGACTTACCGATAAACTCTTTCCCATCATAAGGAACTTATAAATCCCTCTTACTTTTTTCTTTCAAGAATAGGTTAAAGTCCTCTTGAAGATTCTCCCACTTCTTCTTTCTCTGATATCCTCCCTGATTCTCCCATATTCTTTCTTCTTCTCTTTCTACAGTTATACAGTTTCTTTCTAACCAGGATATGTCACTGACTCCAGTCAGCATAAATCAAAAGGAGGAAGACCCAAGCATTGGCTGTGGCATTGCTCCTTTGACGTACATAATCCCACAGAAAAAATACTTTTCTTGAATTATGAGGGCAGGGAGGAGGGATAAAGATCACCAGTAAACTGTAAAGATTATCATAAATGCTGTAGTGATAATTTGTCCCATAATGACCCTTACTTGAGTTAATGCATTTGCAAATTCATCCAGGTCCCCAAGAGATGCCATTTTTGGCAGAATGGTTCAGTAGGCAACACCAGGCTTTCCCTTTTTTCCCTGGATCATCCAGTATCCCATTACTTCTCTCCCATAATCCCTTTCTCTCACTATTTTGCAGAAATACCCCAGGCAACCTCTTTAGGGTACCAACACTTGTCCTCACTCTGACTTTTCAATTTTGAGATTTTTTTTCCCCTTCCATTTCCATCTCTACTTTTAATTTTATGTTTATTGTTATTTGTCTTTATTTTTCTGTCTTGTGTGAGCTCCTCAAACCAGAGCTTTCCAACTTTGTGCATGCCTGTTTTCCCTCCTGCCCTTCTGTTCCTTTTGGATAGACAGAGGCTTCCCTGCCTATATATGGTCTGGTTATAGCTTCTGCTTGTCAGCAACCACCAAGTTATTACCACACATTAATAAGTATTCACAACTAACTGCAAATAAGAGATAAACAGTTTAGCATTATCACAACATTTCATTGCTGAATAGAAAATATGCAGTTCTCTGAATTTATTCAATACTTGTTTGCTTCTCTCACTCTTGCAAAATTATAGCTCAGTGATAAACTATTTCCTGATAATTTACACAGTTTTTATTTATATGTATCTTCTTTTTAAATAAATACATTTCCTACTGAAGCTTCAATCAGTCCTTCCTGATCACTATATCCAAAATCCAATTTCATTTCTGTATCTGGGGCAATGTTATATTTCCATTTTCTTCAACAAATAACTTAGCAATAATTAATGTATCGTACACACATTCAGTATTTCAGGAAAATGAGAAATATAACCAAACAAAACATTTTAAAACAGTATTATCGTGCAATATTGATTCTGACAATTCTAGACAAAGTCACTTCTCTTATTTCCTCATTTTCAAAACCTGTCATGTTTTAACTTGTGCAACCTGACCATTTCAATGTGAAAGTCATCTAAACATTAGTCAATTGTTTCCACCATTGTGAAAGGATGTTTTGATTTCTGTTACAGCTGGCATCAGCTAGCAAGTTTAAAAATAATTTATCTCAAACACAGTCAGTTGTAAATAGAACAATTCTGCATGCATAGATTTGTGACACCACTTGGACACTGGAGAAACAAAAAGAATTGAAATTTAAATGATTTCATGTCTTTGCCCTGACGAAAATAAAATCCTTTTTTGTTTTGGGTGCTATTTGAGTAATTATGTACCATTTTAGTTAAACAACGCATTTGAATAGCTGTAAAGAACAAGCCAAAATATCACAATGCAAAATTCTAAATCCTGAATAAAAAGAGAACTGAATAGAAAGGTATTAGGAGTGTTTGTCGTAAGTGCAATTTATATATATATTTAATTGGTGCATAATAAAGCCTCATACCTATTATTTTATTATTGACACAGTTTGCTCACTTGTTATTACAGAGCATGTACCAAGCAGCATGAGTTTCTATCCAAGTGTCTCTATTTGTTCTGAAAGAAAATTGTATCCCTCACATTGCTTTTTCTTTTTATGGTCACTGTTCTTTTCAGAACCATGGACAGCAATAATTGTGATTGGTCATTCTTCAAAAGAGAAGATGAATGGACTACGGCTTCTACACTTACACCAGCTAGATATGCATTATTTCTCTAATCTCTGTTCCTGTCACATCTCACTTTCTGCTAGAGTTAGGATTAGCCAGAACCATTACAAACTCATTACAGGTTACACAACTGTAAAAGTGAGCACACATCTTCCTTACGCATGGCCATTTTGTAAGATCCACTCCACTATATGAACATGAAAAGAGACTTCCTATTTTCTGTGCCAGACATTAGTTACACCTTGTTCAAATATTGCATGTATTTGGAGGGAACTGTGGAAGGAATGGCTGCATACAGCTGCTTCTACTTCTTTAAGAATGGTTTGGGTATGGGGAACGGGGAAGAATTGGATCCAATTCTATCTCCAAACCTGTCAAGTATTTTGTAATCCACTACTCCATCGGTGTATGTTTCCAGTCTTACCTCCATCTTGCATTCTCTGCAGACAAAAGGCAAGGCTCCTCTTCCAGCATGACATTCTGGCATGGAGAAACAAAGAAACTGCGATCTGTCAGCTCCTTGAATGGGTCTGTAGATGTGCAGCTGAAACTGTAATCCACCTTGGTTTCTAGGGCCTGACAGTTCTATTTAGACTGCTCCATAAATACTCACAAAGACTGAAAAATCCCAACTCCAATGCACTCTCTGTGCAAAGCATCAGTCAGGACCTAATTTTGCTGTCAGAATGGAGCAATTTCACATGTCCACAGCAAAACGAAACAGATGGCCAAGAATGGAAGGGAGGGAAGCAGAAAGAGAGAAGAGCAAATTGCAAAACTCTCCTGAGCAATTTGTTAAAATGCTGCCTTGCCTTTTACTCATTTTTTTCCAGAGCTCAGAGGTAAAATAACAAAGAAGTATGATTTACATTTTCAGACTTCAGTACACTTTATGCTGTCTTGCATATTTAAGTCATTTACAGAAAGCCCTGCTTGACAGTGTTCTGTTTGCTTTAGTTCATTTCAGGAAAAGGAAATGATTTGGGCACTTTTGGCTTGCATTTATTCTACAAAAAGCAGGAAGAACATATGAAATGGCATTCATTTCAAGACAGATGTCATATTGAAAGATATTTTCTAATGATTACAGGGGAAATGGAAAAGATTCACTGATGGGAAAGGAAGCATGTACAAAAATGAACCAAATATAGGCCACTTTGAGCCTCTGGCATTGGGCACAGTATACATTTAAATACATGTTTGTTTGTTCTAAAACTTGTATCATAATATGTGCTTACAAACCAGTCTTCCTTTAGTTACTAGACTTGCTTGTCAGTTGAATACACAGACATGTTTTAAACTCCAGCCAGGGCAACATTTCCTGTTCTGCACAAAAGAAATTTTGACAGTCTATCATTGTTGATCTGGATAAATTCATTTGTGCATTATGGAGCTTGCTCCTGAATAGATATCCATAAAATTAGACTGTTGGCTTCTATTTTAAACTGTAGAAGCTAAAGGGAGGTCTACCAAATGTTTCTTAAGAATATAAGAAGTGCACCAATGGATCGAATCCATAGCCCATCTAGTCCAGTAGCCCATTCTCACAGAGACAACAAGCTGTACATGTAAGCCCATGAGTGAGTCAGAAGTGCTCTGTTCACATTCCACCAGCAGCTGATACTCAGAAGCATGTTGCTTCCCATACTAGAAGAAGTCAAGCAGCTGTCACAAGCTATACATTAAAATGAATAAAGGAACTCTGGCCACTTTGCTACATGGACACCCACATCCATCAAAACCACCACATCATCACCACCTGGACTTCTAGACTTGCAGACTCCATTCCTACAGATTGTGGCAGGGAGTTCCATCAGTCTTTTGGTGACATGAATCCAAGAATCCACTCTGATACTCACAGGTCTAGGGGTGGGGATGAAGAAGCTGACACAAACATGACCATTTCTATTATTCTCATCTTTTAACTCTTACTGGTCATGTTGGCTAGAGATGATGGCAACTATGGTTTAGCCCCTTGAGCAACTGAATCTATATGTTTTTATAATCTTAGTATAACAATTTTCATAAAGTTTGTCTTAAATTTTGAATATGCATGCTCTTTTTGGTTATTGTCAACTACTTTGAGGCCACCTCTGATATTTTTTAGTGATATAGGAATATTGTGAATATTAGGGATGTGCATGAATAGGTGTTGTTGTTGATTTTGCATTCTATTTGAATCCTATTTGTTTGAATAGATCCCCTTCAAATGTGGTAGGATTCTATTCAATACAAATGCATTTGTACCAATTCATATGAATACCCGATACAAATGCATATGTATCTGATACATATCCTATATCTGCTCTGAGAGCATCAAATCCATCTTGAATCCACTTTGAATCTGCTCTCAAACCATGTCGAATGTACTCTGGATCCATTGCAGATGTGACTGGCACAGCCACTTTCGAACCTCCCCATTTCATGAATGTTCCAAGCATTTGTACGAATGTTCCAAAACATTTATATTAGTGGTTCTCAACCTTCCTAATGCCGCGACCCTTTAATACAGTTCCTCATGTTGTGGTGACCCCCAACCTAACCCTAACCCCCAACCATAAAATTATTCTGTTGCTACTTCATAATGGCCCCTGTGAAAGATTAGATCAACCCACAGGTTGAGAACCACTGATTTATACAAATACAAATGTCAATGTATGAATGTTGCACCATTTGATTCATATATGAATATTCATCCAAATTTGTCTTGGATATCAAATGTTATAAATATCTGTGCTCATCCCTAGTGAATATGCATCCAGAGAGACCTGCATTAGACACCCCAGTATAAAGCAGTTGGAAGCAAGGTAGTTTGATGTCGTTCATAAATATTAGTTTGAACATGTAAACCAAGATCATGAAATTTAAAGTTTATATCTATTCTAATAGCAGCAATATCTCCAGCCCTTCCGGGTTTTGAAGCTGGGAAACAAAAGGCACCATTTTCTGTCACTTAATTGTGCTAGGCAGAAAAAGGTGGAGATGAAATTACTGCCTCTTTGTTGAGAGATGATGGTGGCAAAGCAGAAATAAATTTATTTATTTACATTTAGGGTGCATCTAAGGATGAATTTCCCAGTGGGGATAGCAACATTTATGTATTTATTATTTACATTTCTATCCTGCCCCATACCCCATACTGTCTCTGGGTGGGTAACTCAGTGGATCCCTGGAGCCCTTACTGAGTGACCTTTTCTGCCCATGCAGATACATTACATTAGTGTCTTACCCAATGTCAGTCTAGATCACCTACTGTTCTTGTCTGCCTAATTTTTTTGTGGTCCTGGTATTGTGTTTTGTGTAAGTTCTTTTTTCCACAAAACCAACAAGTTGTATAACATCAGATTCCATAAAATATCAGGTAATCATTAATTAAAATCTGGGTATATAAAATATACACATGTAAACTATAAAATTATAAAATCCATTTTAAAGAATACGGAAAAAAAGCAATTTGACAACAATAACAAATCAAGATAATACAGAAATATACATATATAGTACTACACCAGCAACATAATTGAAACCCTAGGGTCTTCCAACACAACAAACTCATTAGTTTTCCTCTCTATCTCAGTTATTCTCAGTGTCTGTTTAAACCTCTTTATTTCAAATACTGTACTCTGGTCCAGCTAATATGTGATACTATAGCACTGTACAAAACTACTTGGTAATGAAATAATTCCTAATAAAATTACCTGGGATTAATGTCACGATTTGGTTCTTCATGATTTTGAGTAGTGTCTTTTTTCCTCCCCAGAACAGGAAGAAAAAGTTATATGGCAAGACAGAAAAACAGTACCACAGAATTTGAACGTGAGGGTAGACTGACCAGGCAAAAATTTCCAACTGATCAGAGACTAGTTACATAGTGGCCAGGTTTAGAGATGAGTTGATACACCAAATGGACCAATCTCTGCCACCAATTTTATTTTTCTATAGCTTTTGTCTTCTGAAGAATGCTCTTGCGCTTGCTTCAGAACTGAATGCCCACCTGCAGGGATATTTATTTCTTTTATTTGTTATTTGCATTTTTACCCTATACTTGAAGGTCTCAGGGCAGGTTAGAACATTTAAAATCAAATATAAACATATTAAAACAATAAATGTGTCTGAAAAAGTGGGAAGAAAAAGCTTTCTCTCTTAGTACTGCCATCAGTGTCTCCTAAATTAAATGAGTACCTATTTGCCCTTTCATAACAGACATTTTGACTTCTACCCAGAATCAAGTAATAAACAGACATCTGGAATATTAATGCCAAGTATTTCATATGCACATCTTCTAAATCTTGATTTCTGTATTCATCGGAGATATCTCTGCTTCCATACAATAATCCAATCGTTTGTGAAATAAGTTATTTGTTCTCCCATTAAGTCTCACTTGAAGGATAACATTTTATGGTTTCACTCAAAAAGGCTCTTGATAAGCTTTCCTCACTAAACAAAAATGGAAAGTTGTAAATTCTCTACAATCAAGGAAAGATGAGAAGTTATTTTATGGCCCATCAACTATGTGAATAACTCTCTAATCCAATTGTTTCTTTTCTTTTCTTCTGTTCATACTCCTTTGCACTGTGAACTGAAATATACCCAGAATTATCTCCTTAATTTGGATTACATTGACTTCAGGGACAAAACCTCTTTCGACTGTAATTGAACATGCCTCTGAATTTTAGCTGCAGAAGAACAATAATTTTATATGCTGCTTATACTCTGTGATGGCTTATAAGTTAGATGGCTATAAAAAGACACAGCACCAATTCATCATGGACCATTTATATTACCTCAGAATTACTGAGAACAGCATGATTCTGAAATCCGTTTGCTAGGGAACAACTGCAGAAAGGAATTACTGGCTTCAAGTTCTGCTTATGGGATATGTATAGGCATATGGGCAGACATCTTGGGCAAGTGGAGATTGGACTAAAAGATTTTAGTGTGGTCCAGAAGAGCTTTTTCTTGTCACCCATTTTTTAAAAAATTCAAAAGCTTTTATTCCTGCAATCCAATTTCTTCACCTCAGTATTTTTGCAAGTACATTGCTCTTTACACAACAGATATTTTAAAAATAAAAACAGAAGTGACAATAGGCATGGTAAATACACAAATACACTTTTCTGGCCATCTTGAACACAAATGCTTAAAATACATGAAAAATTTGTTAATGAAAGACCTTCCTGTCTTGAAATTCCTGTTCAAAAAGTGCATAGGTCCTGAGACTATTTGTAAGGCTCAAAAATCTGCTTACATTTCTCTCCTTCCTCCTCATTTGTGTGAAAGTGTGGGTGTGGATACTAAAAATATGTAAAATGGTTCCTTAAAAGAATGCAAGAAGCTCTATTTTTAAGCATGTTTCTCAGACATGACAAGAGAAGTTTTGTTCTCTATCAAATTACAATTTTCTAAAATTATTTAGAAATAATTTTTGTTGTAATGATTTGAGGCTCACACGCAGGATGGTTGCCAAGTGAAAGG